>CM054058.1:559422962-560002399 GCA_028641055.1 Alopecurus myosuroides
TAACATGATGATTAGTATGATATTTAGTGCGGCATTACAACAACATACATAGACCGACATCCATCTGCATCTATGACTAATAATCCATCCTCAGGTTATCATCCGAACCCCCTTAGGTATTAAGTTGCAAGCAACAAATAACCGCATTAAACAAAGTGTGTAATGTAAGCAATGATTATGCACGCGGACACTCTCACCACTGTTTTCTCCCTAATGGCAACATCACATCCTCCCCCTTCACATTTCTGTCACTCGAGCAAGGTGGTGAGGAGGCATGAACCCACTATCGAGCATAAATACTCCCTCATGGAGACACTAGCAACTACTTTGCCAAAGCAACCACTAGCAACGACAAGCATGGAAAATATTCATCGGATTCCAGCAAACACAGCATATAGAATTACGTAAGATCAATCTCGATCATAATAGGAAGCTCACGAGATCTAAACATAGAGGCATATGAGGAGAAAACAACCTTCTAGCTACAGCTACGAACCCGTAGTACAACGATGAACTACTCACGCATCACTCCGGAGGCAGGCATGGTGATGGAGAGGCCTCCAGTGATGATCTCTTCTCCAGCAGGGTGCCGGAAACAGCTTCAGAACCCCCCTATCTAGGGTTGACGGTGATGGCGGCTACAGAACTTTTTCGGGATTTTTGATTAGGTGCCTAGGGTTTTCCGGGGGGATTAAATAGGCGAAAGGGCAAAGGGCGGTGGAGCTCCAGGGGACCCACACCCATAGCTGGAGCGGCCAGGGGGACCCGCGCCACCCTATGGTGTGGCCCCCCTGGTGCCCGTCTTCGACTCTTCTTCGGTGTTCTGGATGCTTCCGGGGAAAATAGGCACTTCGGGCTATGTGGGGTCCAATTCCGAGAATGTTTCCATAACAACTTTCCTGAAACCAAAAGCAGCAGAAAACAGAGAACTGACATTTGGTATCTTGGTAATAGGTTAGTCCCGGAAAAACTATAAAAATGCTATAAATAAGGGAGAAAACAAGTAGCAATGGACATAATATGATCATGGAGCATCGGAAATTATAGATACGTTGGAGACGTATCAAGCATCCCCAAGCTTAGTTCCTACTCGTCCTCGAGTAGGTAAACGATAAAACACAATAATTTCTGAGGTGACATGCTACTAACATAAACTTGATCAATCTAATGTAAAAGCATATGCAGACTGAGATCTTAGAACTTCAAACACAAACATGATAAATAAAACTTTAATAATGAAGCATAGAAATTACTTTGCATCACGAAGAGTAACTCAAATAAAGGATCAAGGATAATAATGCAAATAAAGGTAGATGTTTGTTTCCGGTATAGAGAAAGCATGGCAAAGTGATATTTCACTAGTCCTTTAGAGTGGGGGCAAAACATAAATGCCAGGACACCTTCAAAGTTCATGAGGAAGACTAGAACAAATAATTTAAGAACAAATAATATCACATTATGAAGTAATTATTGATGTTTATGGGCAAATGCACATAGAACTCAGAATGGCAAAAATGCTCTCTCAACTGTGCTCTCTCAACTGTGCATAATTTAAGAAAGTCGCTTCGCGGAGGGAAGCAGGGATCACTCATGTGCTAGAGATTTTATTTTATTAAACAGAAGTATTAAAAGTGTGACACTCCTCTCATCCATCTGTCACAAACCATGGCTAACCGAATCCTCGGGTGCCTGCCAACAATCACATACCATGGAGGAGTGTCTATATTTTGGGAGATGTATGCTAATGTCAACGAATGGTAAACATAAAATACAATACGTCACAAGCCAACCAGATTCACAAGAGCGGCTCCCATGGTGAAGGACGCAACTGGTGTAGAAGGTGATCCCTCTTTCTCTTTTGTTTAGACAATTATGCTTTGAGTGATACATCAGGGGCAAAAATAGTGAAGAGAATTTGTTTGTATTAATTTGGGGCTGGAAACCCCGCTGCCAGCTCTTATATCATTTGGATAAGCGAATGACGCCACTAGTCCAGGGTGTGAATCCAATCAACAAGTAGATAAAGATTCTCTATTTACGTCCTCATGAGCAAAAACAGGAACATAAAGCAGGAGTAATTTTGAAGTATTTAAAGGTAACACATGATCAATTTACTTGGAGTGGCAGTTAAATACAACATGTAGGTATATAGGTATGGTGGACACAATATAAAAAACTTTGGTTTGAGGGAGTTTGGATGCACGAGTAGAGCTCATACTCTATACAGGTGGAGGCTAGCAAAAGACTGGGAGCGACAAATCAAGAGAGCATAAGAGCCATAATCATGCATTGCGACATATGCATCATTAATTAAAACATAAGAAGTATCACAAGTTCAAAAACTAAGTGGTCATGGAGGCTATTAGTGACTGGTTTGTAGTCATAAACATGGTGTGATCATGCGCCAAGTCAACCAAATAAAACATTCGAAAGAGAATACCATATATTGATGCTTTACTATGACAAGAACAACTCATGAATATTTCAAGACATATTAAACACTCTCAGCTATTTGAGGCTATTCATGCTACTCAATAACAACAAGGCTTTAAAACTAAAATAACATTTAGCATGGCATGAAAAAGTTCTAGCCACAGTCTATACAAGCTTCTACTAGCACTGTTATAAATTCTACTTCAAGCAACAGTTTTCTTCTCCCAACAAGCACCATAAAAAACATGCTTTAACAAATACTCTTTATGATACAGCAAGAAAACATGAGAGTACTCACATTAGACTACTAAAACTAACAGCTCTAATAAGAGATGCATGCAAAACATGAGCTAAATAAATGCAGCAGCCAGACAGAGATTAAGAATACAATGTATTCTCATGAAAAAGGAGATCGTGTCACTCTTCAATAAAAAAATACTAGGGTCCAGCCAAGCTTATTTAAAAAGTAAAAACAAACTGAAATAAAAAACAAAATCATCCTGAAATCAAAAATAAAAGACGCTCCAAGTAAAGCACATAAGATGCGACCGAATAAAAATATAGTTTCACTAGAAGTGACCTGATAATTTGTTGGTGAAGAACGGGATGCCTTGAGAATCCTCAAGCTTAGACGCTTGAGTCTTCATGGAATTTGCTGGGATGTACCACCAAGGCATCCCCAAGCTTAGGATTTTCACTCTTCTTCATCACATCATATCATCCTCTTCTCTTGACCCTTGAAAACTTCCTTCACACCAAAATTCACACAATCTTCATTAGCAACGTTAGTGCAATTGAAATAATAAATTTACATGGTTTAATTTCAACACAATTCTAACACTCGAATACTTTTATAACTCTTTTTCTCAAAAGAACACCAAAAGAAAGAGATTAAGATGCAAATGCCATAAATGATAGAAATCTGTCAAAAAAGAACAACATGTAAAGATCAATTTTTCAAAAATCTTCTGTTGCTCAAATAAAAACGTGGTCAAATAAGAAAAGTTGCGTATATAACTCAGGATTAAGCACAAAAAAACTCAGGTCATTTTGTATTTTCTATGATTTTATACGGAATTAACAGTGGACAACAGAAATATGTTTCCTGCGCAGAAATCCGAAATATAGCCTCAACTTTTCACTAGAGTCTTTACTTGGCTCAACAAAAACTCAAAAGAAAAGATACATAGGGGTTTCTAAGGAAATAGACACCACCCAGGTGCAAATGACACCAAAGAAAACGAAAGAAAACAGGTTGAAAACAGGAAAATAAAATGGGTTTTCTCCCGGTAGCGCTTTTCTTCAACGCCTTTCAACTAGCCATAAAAGGGAAACTCAAGTATTTTCAAGTGAAGAAGCATTAACATCAAGATTTGGCAATTTTTTGATAATGCATTTTATTTTATCTAAGTGAGTTTCAGAGGCTCCTCTCTTAGTACTTTTAGGCTTACTATCTTCATCAAATAAATTTTCAGGAACAATCCAATCAAAATTATTTTCTTGGGCTTCGTGCAGTGCTACTAATTTAAAGGGGATTGGTATTTTATCCTTGTTTTCATTATTAGATTCAGTTTTTTCTAGAGCACCAACAATTTCCACACATGAGCCAAGCATATTAAAAATGATCATAGACTTTTCTAGCCTCTATAGCAACATCTCCAAATTCTTTAAGCATAGTTTCTAAGATGAAGTTTATTTTCTCAACATCTTCAATGTTATTCAAGTTGAGGAACATATGTTGAATTATGGGATGGAGGTTAACAAACCTAGCTTCTAGCATGTGAACTAAAAAGTTGCAGAAGTCTCGTAATTGGGAGCAAGTTCTACTATGGATATTTCCTCAAAGTTATCATGCTTACTAACATGATCAAAGAATTCCTCAATAGTGTCCCTTCCAAGTATAGAACCACTTCCTACTGGCAAATATTTCAAGGTAAACTTAGGGAACAACATGATGAGAAATAACAACGTAGAGACAAGAATAACAACTAGAACGAGAACTAAGTTTTTTTTTTGTGTTTTTGATAAAGAGAAGAAAAACAAGAAAAAAATAAAAACAAGACAATAGAAAAAATAAAGAGACTGAGAGTGAGAGACTCCAATTGCCAGAAGACTTCTTCCTCCCCGGAAACGGCGCCAGAAATTTCCTTGATGTTGTGTGTTGGGATACCCCAAGAGGAGGGTGTGATGAGCATAGCAGTGGGAAATTACCCTTAGTTAAGAACCAAGGTTATCAATCCAGTAGGAGGAAGAGGATCTTAGTAAGGTTGATGCCACTGACGGTGGTGCTGGCGCTTCACCGGTGTCAGCAACAACGTGGAACCTGCACACAACACAACCAAAATACTTTGTCCCAACAGTACAGTGAGGTTGTCAATCTCACCGGTTGAAGCACTTTGTTGGGAACCCCAAGAGGAGGGTATGAGGAGCACAGCGGTAGGAGTTTTCCCCTTAGTTAAGAACCAGGGTTATCAATCCAGTAGGAGAAAGAGAATCTTCGGAAGGTTGATGCCACTGATGGTGGTGCTGGCGCTTCACCGGTGTCAGCAACAACGTGGACCCTGCACACAACACAACCAAAATACTTTGCCCGAACGGTACAGTGAGGTTGTCAATCTCACTGGTCATTAGATGTATAGTGTGAAAAAACAGTGTATGCTTGCAGAAAGTAAAGAGAGCAGGAAATTGTTGTGGTTTGTTTAAAAGTGTGGAAAATGGACCGGGGTTCATAGTTTCACTAGTGATGTCTCATCATAAAAGATAGCATGCTGGGTGAACAAATTACAGCTGGGCAATTAACAAATAAAGGTTGCACCATAGTGCACAATATGACATGAAGATTACTATGCTATTTAGTGCGGGCATTACAAAAGGATACATAGATCGACATCCATCAGCATCTATGACTAATAATCCACCCTGAGGTTATCATCCGAACCTCCTCGGGTATTAGGTTGCAAGCAAGAGATAATTGCATTAAACAAAGTGTGTAATGTATGCAATGATTATGCACGCAGGCAATCTCACCGCAGTTTTCTCCCTAATGGCAACAACACATCCACCCCCTTCACGTTTCTCTCACTCGAGCAAGGCAACAAGGAGGCATGAACCCACTATCGAGCATAAATTCTCCCTCTTGGAGTTACTAGCAACTACTTGGCCAGAATAACCACTAGCAACAAAGAGCATGCAAGATCACAAATAACATATGCAAATAAATACTATAATAAACTTGGCATAAAGGTCATATTCGTCGGGTCCCAGCAAACACAGCACAGAGAATTACATAAGGTCAATCTTGATCATGATAGGAAGCTCACGAGATCTAAACATGGAGGCATATGAGGAGAAGAAAACCATCTAGATACAGCTACGAACCCGTAGTCCAAGGATGAACTACTCACGAATCACGAGGCAGGCATGGTGATGAAGAGGCCTCCGGTGATGATCTCCTCTCCGGCAGGGTGCCTGAAACAGCTTCAGAACCCCCCTAATCTGGGTTTGACGGTGACAGCGGCTGCGGAACTATTTGGGAATTTTCATCAGGTGTTTAGGGTTTTCCATCCGGGGGGCTTAAATAGGCGAAAGGGCGAAGGCGGTGGAGGCTGGGGGGCCCCACACCCATAGCTGGTGTGGCCAGGGGGCCGCTCCGCCCTCTGGTGTGTCCCCCTGCTACCCCTCTTCGGCTCCTCTTCGGTCTTCTGGATGCTTCCGGGGAAAATAGGAATTCCGGGCTTCAAATATTCCAATTCCGAGAATATTTCCCGAACAAGTTTTCTGAAACTAAAAAACAGCAGAAAACAAGGAACTTGCTCTATGGCAT
This sequence comes from Alopecurus myosuroides, assembly GCA_028641055.1. Classification (NCBI taxonomy): domain Eukaryota; kingdom Viridiplantae; phylum Streptophyta; class Magnoliopsida; order Poales; family Poaceae; genus Alopecurus; species Alopecurus myosuroides. Next base: position 559,429,219 of record CM054058.1, read on the forward strand.
CTTGTTAATAGGCTAGCCCGGAAAACGTATAAAAATGCTATAAATAAGGGAGAAAACATGTAGCAATTGTCATAATATGATTATGGAGCATCAGAAATTAGGGATACGTTTATGACGTATCAAGCATCCAAAAGCTTAGTTCCTACTCTTCCTCGAGTAGCTAAACGATAAAACAATAATTTCTGAGGTGACATGCTACTAACACAAACTTGATCAATCTAATGTAAAAGCATATGCACGCTGAGATCATAAATCTTTAAACACATGCATGATAAATAAAACTTTAATAATAAAGCATAGCAATTACTTTGCATTATGAAGAGTAGCTCAAATAAAGGATCATGAATAATAATGCAAAGAAAGGTAAACGTTTGTTTCAGGTATAGAAAAAGCATGGCAAAGTGGTATTTCAATAGTCCTTAAGAGTGGGGCAAAACATAAATGCCAGGACACCTTCAAAGTTCAAGAAGACTAGAACAAATAAGTTAAGAACAAATAATAGCACATCATGAAGTAATTATTGATGCTTATGGGAGAAATGCACATAGAACTCAGAATGGCCAAAAATGCTCTCTCAACTGTGCATCAAGTTAGAAGATGGAGACTCAACATAAATGTAAAAGAAAGGCCCTTCGCAGAGGGAACAAGGGATCACCCATGTGCTAGAGATTTTATTTTATTAAACAATGGTATTAAAAGTTTGACACTCCTCCCATACATCTTTCAAAAACCATGGCTAACCGAATGCTCGGGTGCCTGCCATAATTCACATACCGTGGAGGAGTGTCTATATTTTGGGAGATGTATGCTAATGTCAACGAATGGTAAACAGAAAATACAATACGTCACAAGTCAACTGGATTCACAAGAGCGGCTCCCATGGTGAAGGACACAACTGGTGTAGAACGTCATTCATGTTTCTCTTTTGTTTACACAATTATACTTTGACTCATAAATAAGGGGCAAAAATAGTGAAGAGAGTTTGTATGCATTACTTTGGGGCTGGGCACCCCGCTGCCAGCTCTTCTATCATTTGGATAAGCGGATAAAGCCACTAGTCTAGGGTGTGAAACCCAATCAACAAGTGAGCAAAAACAGGAACATAAAGCAGGAGTAATTTTGACGGTTTTAAAGGTAACACCTTAGCAATTTACTTTGGAATGGCAGTTAAATACCACATGTAGGTAGGTACGGTGGACACAATGGGAAAACTTTGGTTTAAGGGAGTTTGGATGCACGAGTAGAGCTCATACTCAGTACAGGTGGAGGCTAGCAAAATACTGGGAGCGACAAATCAAGAGAGCATAAGAGTCGTAATCATGCATAGGGACATAAGCATCATTAATTAAAACATAAGAAGTATCACAAGTTTAAAAACTAAGTGGTCATGGAGGCTATTCGTGACAGGTTTGTAGTCATAAACATGGTGTGATCATGCGCCAAGTCAACCAAATAAAACATTCGAAAGAGAATACCATATATTGATGCTTTACTATGACAAGAACAACTCATGAATCTTTCAATACATATTAAACACTCTCAGATATGTGAGGATAATCATGCTACTAAATAACCACAAGGTTTTAAAAGTAAAATAACATTTAGCACGGCATGAAAAAGTCCTAGCCACAGTCTATACAAGCTTCTACTAGTACTATTATAAATTCCACTTCAAGCAACATTTTTTTGTTTCTCCCAACAAGCACCATACAAAACATGTTTAACAAAAATAATCTTTATGATACAGAAAGCAAACATGAGAGTACTCAAATAATACTACTAAAACTAACAGCTCTAATAAGAGATGCATGCAAAACAGGAGCTGAATAAATGCAGCAGTCAAACAGATACTAAGAATACAACGTATTCTCAAGAAAAAGCGGAGCGTGTCATTCTCCAATAAAAGAATACTGGGGCCCAACCAATCTTATTATGAAAGTAAAAAACAAACTTAACGAAAAAGCAAAAGCAAACTGAAAGCAAAAATAAAAGACGCTCGAAGTAAAGCACATAAGATGCGAACGAATAAAAATATAGTTTCACTAGAAGTGACCTGATAATTTGTTGATGAAGAACGGGATGCCTTGGGCATCCCCAAGCTTAGACGCTTGAGTCTTCTTGGAATTTTCTTGGATGTACAACGGGGGCGTCCTCAAGCTTAGGATTTTCACTCTTCTTGATTACATCATATCATCCTCTTCACTTGACCCTTGAAAACTTCCTTCACATCAAAATCGTCACAATCTTCATTGGCAACGTTAGTGCAATTGAAATAATAAATCCACATGGTTCAGTTTAAACACAAGTCTAACACTAAAAAACACATTAGCTACTGTCCCAACTTATTTCAAAACTCTTTTTCTCAAAAGAACACCAAAAGAAAGAGATTAAGATGCAAATGCGATAAATGGCAGAAATCTGTCAAAACAGAGCAGCAGGTAAAGATCGATTTTTTCAAAACTCTTCTGTCACTCAAATAAAAAATTGGTCTTATAAGAAAAGTTGTGCATATAATTCAGGATTATTAACAAAAAAATGTTAGCTCAGTTTGAATGTTTTGTGATTTTTAACGGAATTTACAGTGGACAGAAGAAATGTGTTTCCTACGCAGAAATCCGAAATATGGGCTCAACTTTCCACTAGTGGCTTTACTTGGCTGAACAAAAACTCAAAAGAAAAGATACAGTGGGGTTGCTAAGGAAATAGAAAACACCCAGGTGCAAGCACACCAAATAAAACAAATGAAAACTGAAAGAAAACAGAGAAATAAAACGGGTTGTCTCCTGCTAGCGCTTTTCTTTAAAGCCTTTCATCTAGGCATAGAAAAATCAACTCAAGTATTTTCATCTAAAGAAGCATCATCTATACCTTCCTCTAAACCATTATTTGCAGCAATAGGCACTTTAGATGTTTTTGAAGATTCAACATGAAGGTCATTCTTAGTCTCATTAATTGTTTTAGCAATTTTCAGCACATATTGAGATTTGGGTTTAGCCATCTTAGGAGCATACATAAATCTTTGCTCCTTTCCTAGAAAGGCTTTCTCCTTTTTTAATTTAAGAGATGAAAAGGTTGAAATTAAAGCTCCCATGGCATCCTTTAGTTTACCAATCCTAAAACTTTTATTATCATGAGTGTTGCTAGCTTCCAGAGCAGTGATTCTTCTATCAATAGTAACTAGTAATTCATTAACTTTGCTAGCATTATCAAGGAAGATTGATAAGTTCATTTCCAAAGAGTTTAGTTTATCAATAACATCCTCCAAAGTGATCTCAGTTTTAACAGTTGTAATGGGAGGTGTTCCTACTAAACTTTCAATCAAATTGCGGGCTTCCAAAGCAGGAGTTCCTAGAAAATTTCCACCCGTAAGACTATCTAACACATGCCTATACCAGCCAGAAATACCAACATAAAAATTTATGAGCAGTACCAAGGTAGAATATTTTTTTGTGCACCTCTTATGAGCATTATTTATTCTATACCAATCATCTTTTAAACTTTCTCCCCCTCGTTGCCTAAAAGAACGAACCTCTACTTCAGGAATACTCATTTTAGCAGAATAAAAGCAAGCAAATAAATAACAGCTATGAAGTAAACTAATTTTTTGTGTGTTTTTGATATAGAGAAATAAACTAAATTTTTTGTGTTTATGATACAGAGAAATAAAAAGAAGACAAAAATAAAAAAAATAAAAAAATGAAAATAAACAAAATAAAGAGAATCCCCTTGCCAGAAGACTTCCTTCTCCCTGGCAACGGCGCCAGAAAAATCCATGACGCACTTTGTTGGGAACCCCAAGAGGAGGGTATGATGAGCACAGCGTTAGGAGTTTTCCCCTTAGTTAGGAACCAACGTTATCAATCCAGTGGGAGAAAAAGAATTATCGGAAGGTTGATGCCACTGACGGTGGTGCTAGCGCTTCACCGGTGTCAGGAACAGCGTGGAACCTACACACAACACAACCAAAATACTTTGCCCCAACGGTACAGTGGGGTTGTCAATCTAACCAGTCTTGCTGAAAACAAAGATTATATATATATGTGTGAAAAAATAGTGTATGCTTGCAGAAAGTAAAGAGAGCAGAAAATTGTTTTGGTTTGTTTAATAGTGTGGAAAATGGCAGAGGTGCATAGTTTCACTAGTGGTGTCTCTCCGTAAAAGATAGCATGCTGGGTGAACAAATTACAGCTGGGCAATTGACAAATAAAGGTCGCACCATAGTGCACAATATGACATCAAGATTACTATGCTATTTAGTGTGGGCATTACAACAAGATAGATAAACCGACATCCATATGCATCCATGACTAATAATCCACCCTCAGGTTATCATCCGAACCCCCTAAGTTATTATGTTGCAAGCAACAGATAATTGCATTAAACAAATTGTGTAATGTAAGCAATGATTATGCACGCGGGCACTCTCACCGCTGTTTTCTCGCTAATGGCAACAACACATACTCCCCCTTCACGTTTCTATCACTCGAGCAAGGCAACAAGGAGGCATGAACCCACTATCGAGCATAAATACTCCCTCTTGAAGTTACTAGCAACTACTTTGCCAGAATAACCACTAGCAACAGAGAGCATGCAAGATCACAAATAACATATGCAAATAAAGACTATAATCAACTTGGCATAAGGTCAATATTCATCGGATCCCAGCAAGCACATCACCGAGAATTACATAAGATCAATCTCGATCATGATAGGCAGCTCACGAGATCTAAACATGGAGGCATATGAGGAGAAGACAACCATCTAGCTACAACTACGAACCCGTAGTACAAGGATGAACTACTCTAGCATCACTCCGGATGCAGGCATGGTGATGAAGATGCCTCCGGTGATGATCTCCTCTCCGGCAGGGTGCCGAAAACAGCTTCAGAACCCCCCCTATCTAGGGTTGACGGTGACAGCGGTTGTGGAACTTTTTCGGGGATTTTGATCAGGTGTTTAGGGTATTCCATCTCGGGGGCTTAAATAGGCGAAAGGGCGAAGGCGGTGGAGGCTGATGGGCCCCACACCCATAGCTGGCGCGGCAAGGGGGCGCGCGACCCTATGGTGTGGCCCCCTGCTGCCCCTCTTCGTCTCCTCTTCGGTCTTCTGGATGCTTCCGGGGAAAATAGGACTACCGGGCTTCGCATTTTCCAATTCCGAGAATATTTCCAGAAAAAAATTTCTTAAACTAAAAAACAGCAGAAAACATGGAACTGGCTCTGTGGCATCTTGTTAATAGGTTAGTCCGAAAAACATATAAAAATGCTATAATTAAGGGCGAAAACATGTAGCAATTGGCACAATATGATCAAGGAGCATCAGAAATTAGGGATACGTTTATAACGTATCACCGGTCTTGCAAAAAACAAAGATTAGACGTATAGTGTGGAAAATGATGTATGCTTGCAATAAGTAAAGAAAGCAGAAAATTGTTATGGATTGTTTAACATTATAGGAAAATGGACCGAGGTTCATAGGTTCACTAGTGGTGTCTCTCCATAAAAGATAGCATTTTGGGTGAACAAATTACAACTGGTCAATTGACAAATAGAGGTTGCACCATAGTTCACAATATACATAATGATTACTATGATATTTAGTGCGGGCATTACAACAAGATACATAGACCGACATCCATCTGCATCTATGACTAATAATCCACCCTCAGGTTATCAACCGAACCCCCTTAGGTTTTATGTTGCAAGCAACAGATAACTGCATTAAACAAAATGTGTAATGTAAGCAATCATTATGCATGCGAGCACTCTCACCGCTGTTTTCTCCCTAATGGCAACAACACATACTCCCTCTTCATGTTTCTGTCACTCGAGCAAGGTGGTGAGGAGGCATGAAGCCACTATCGAGCATAAATACTCCCTCTTAGAGTCACTAGCAACTACTTGGCCAGAGCAACCACTAGCAACGGAAAGCATAGAAGATCACAAATAGCATATGCAAATAAAGACTATAATCAACTTGGCATAAGGTCAATATTCATAGGATCCTAGCGAACATAGCATATAGAATTACAAAAGATCAATCTCGATCATGATAGGCAGCTCACGAGATCTAAACATGGAGGCATATGAGGAGAAGACAACCATCTAGCTACAACTACGAACACGTAGTCCAAGGATGAACTACGCACGCATCACTCTGGAGGTAGGCATGGTGATGGAGAGGCCTTCAATGATGATCTCCTCTCCGGCAGGGTGCCAGAAACAGCTTCAGACCCCCCCTGATCTAGGGTTGACGGTGACGGCGGCTGCGGAACTTTTCACAGATTTTTTATCAGGTGCCTAGGGTTTTCTATCCGGGGGGGATTAAATAGGCAAAAGGGCAAGGGCGATGTAGCTCCAGGGGCCCCACACCGATAACTGGCTCGGTCAGGGGGGCCCGCTCCCCCCTATGGTGTGCACCCTGGTTCCCGTCTTCGACTCTTCTTTGTTGTTCTGGATGCTTCCGGGGAAAATAGGCAATTAGGGCTTTGTGGGGTCCAATTCCGAGAATGTTTCCACAACAACTTTTCTTAAACCAAAAACAACAAAAAACATGGAACTAGCACTTGGCATCTTGTTAATAGGTTAATCCCGAAAAACGTATAAAAATGCTATAAATAAGGAAGAAAACAAGTAGCAATTGACATAATATGATCATGGAGCATCAGAAATTATAGATACGTTGGAGACGTTTCAACCACCATGCCCTCCTTCGGAATGATACGTGAGTAGTTCATCCTTGGACTACGGTCCATATCAGTAGCTAGATGGTTGTTCTCCCCTCTTTATGGATCATGTTTAGATCTTGTGAGCTGCCTAACATGATCAAGATCATCTTATTGTAATGCTACATGTTGTGTTTGTTGGGTTACCATGAATATTGAATGTTAGTCCAATGATTATCAATCTATCATTTTTTATTTATGTGTATGTAATTTATGATCTTGCATTTTCTTCGTTGCTAGTAGATGCTCTGGCCAAGTAGATGCTTGTAACTCCAAGAGGGAGTATTTATACTCGATAGTGGGTTCATGCGTTCCTTTTACTCACGCTCGAGTGATAGAAACGTAACGGGTGGGGGATGTGATGTTGTCATTTGGGAGAAAACAACGATGTTTACATTGTTTATATTACACACTTTGCTTAATGCGATTATGTGTTTCTTGCAACTTAATACAAAAGGTTTGCTCGGATGACATTCTGAGGGTGGACTATTAGTCATAGATGAAGTTGGATAACGGTCTATGAATCGTGTTGTAATTCCCGCATGAATCACATAATAATCATCATGTCATGCATATGCACCACTATGCAGCCTTTATATCTTTCAATTGCTCAGCTGTAATTTGGTTACCCAACATGCTATCTATTTGTTCTCGAGAGACACCACTAGTTAACTATGGACACCGGTCCATTTTCCTTACACAGATAATTCAACCACTGCAATTACTGTTTTCATACTATTACTACTTTTTCCACACCATACGTTTAACCTTTGTTTTCAGCAAAACCGGAGATTGACAATCTCACTGCTTTCTTGGCGAAAATTGATTTGATTGTGTTGTGTAGGTTCCACGTTGCTGCTGAACCGGTAGTGCGCCCTGCCAACATCAGCTGCATCACCTTCGGAAATGATTTTTTTCTCCTACTTATCGATTCAATCTTGGTTTCTTTCTGAGGGAAAACTTGCTACTGTGCTCTTCGTACCTTCCTCTTGGGGTCTCCCAACGAACGTGTGTTACACACGCATCAAGCTATTTTTCTACCGCCGTTGCCAGGGAGAAAGAGGATTTCTGCAAGGGGAGTCTCTCACTTCCATTCTCTTTACTTTGTTTTTGTGTTGCTTAGTTTATTTTATTTCGTCTTGTTTGTTTCTCTATATCAAAAACACAGAAAAATTAGTTCTTATTCTAGTTGTTACTTTTATCCTGTTTTTAATCTTGCTAAAATGAGTATTCCTGAAGTAGAGGTTCGTTCTTTTGAGCAACAACGTGATGAAAGTTTGAAAGATGATTGGTATAAAATAAGTGAGTCTCATCATAGTTGTACTAAGAAATATTCTACGTTGATCCTTATTAGGAATTTTTATGTTGGTATTGATACCCCTCCAACGTATCTATAATTTCTGATGCTCCATGATCATATTATGTCAATTTCTACTTGTTTTCTCCCTTATATATAGCATTTTGATACGTTTTCCGGGACTAACCTATTAACAAGATGCCAAGTGCCAGTTCCCTGTTTTCTACTGTTTTTGGTTTCTAGAAAAGTTGTTCTGGAAACATTCTCGGAATTGGACCCCACAAATCCCGAAGTGCCTATTTTCCCCGGAAGCATCCAGAACAACAAAGAAGAGTCGAAGACGGGCACCAGGGGGGCCACACCATAGGGTGGCGCTGCCCCCATGGCTGCGCTAGCTATGGGTGTGGGGCCCCTGAAGCTCCACCGCCTTTTCCCTTTCGCCTATTTAATCCCCCCGGATGGAAAACCCTAGGCACCTGATAAAAAATCCCCGAAAAGTTCCGCTGCCGCCATCACCGTCAACCCAAGATCAGGGGGGTTCTGAAGCTGTTTCCGGCACCCTGCCGGAGAGGAGATCATCACCAGAGGCTTCTACATCACCATGCTTGCCTCCGGAGTGATGCGTGAGTAGTTCATCCTTGGACTACGGGTTCGTAGTTGTAGCTAGATTGTTGTCTTCTCCTCACATCCCTCCATGTTTAGATCTCGTGAGCTGCCTATCATGGTCGAGATTGATCTTATGTCATTCTATATGCTGTGTTTGCTAGGATCCGCTGAATATTGACCTTATGCCAAGTTGATTATAGTCTTTATTTGCATATGCTATTTGTGATCTTGCATGCTTTCCGTTGCTAGTGGTTGCTCTGGCCAAGTAGTTGCTAGTGACTCCAAGAGGGAGTATTTATGCTCGATAATGGGTTCATGCCTCTCACCACGTTGCTCGAGTGACAAAAACGTGAAGGGGGAGGATATGTTGTTGCCATTAGGGAGAAAACAACGGTGAGAGTGCCCGCGTGCATAATCATTGCTTACATTACACACTTTGTTTACTGCAGTTATCTGTTGCTTGCAACTTAATACCTAGGGGGGTTCGAATGATAACTAGAGGGTGGATTATTAGTCATAGATGCAGATGGATGTCGGTCTATGTATCTTGTTGTAATGCCCGCACTAAATATCATAGTAATCATCATGTTATATTGTGCACTACGGTGCAACCTCTATTTGTCAATTGCCCAGCTGTAATTTGTTCACCCAGCATGCTATGTTTTATGGAGAGACACCACTAGTGAACCTATGAACCCCGGTCTATTTTCCTATACTGTTAAACAAACCACAACAATTTCCTGCTTTCTTTACTTACTGCAATCATACATTATTTTGCACACTATACGTCTAATCTTTGTTTTTAGCAAGACCGGTGAGATTGAAAACCTCACTGTACTGTTTGGACAAAGTATTTTGGTTGTGTTGTGTGCAGGTTCCACGTTGTTGCTGACACCGGTGAAGCGCCAACACCACCGTCAGTGGCATCAACCTTCCTGAGATCCTCTTCCTCCTACTAGATTGATAACCTTGGTTCTTAACTAAGGGGAATTTCCTACCGCTGTACTCATCACACCCTCCTCTTGGGGTATCCCAACACACAACATCAGGTATTACTAGTTGGTATATGTATGTTCTAGACACTCTTGCAGGTGGTAATTTTCTAGGGACTCCTACTTTGGAAGCCTGTAATTTAATTGAAAGATTAGTTGGAGCACCTCCCACTAAAATTGTTAAAACTAAGATAACTTAAGATGGTGTTATAAAGAAGCTGAAATTTATGGAGAAAAATTTACCAAACTTCCCTGATAATGCTAGCAAAGTTAATGAATCAATAGTAAGTATCAATGAGAAAATTACTATTTAAGAGGCTAGCAATACCTAAGATAATCAAAACATCAGGATTGGTAAACTAGAGGAAGCTATGGAAACTTTAAGTTTAACTTATTATTCTCTTAAGTTTAAGAGGGAGAAATCTTCTATGGGAAAAAAGCAAAAATTGATATATGCCCACAAGGTGTCTATGCCAAAACCCCACAATATGCCTAAAAGTGATAAGAATTTTAGTGAAACTACAATACCTTAAATATTGCATCATCTTTAGGGGGATCTAAAGTACCAATTGCTACATGTTGTGTCTTAGTGGAAATTTTTGATCTGGATGCTTCTTCACTTGAAAACACTTAATTTTCTCTTTCTATGCCTAGCTAAAAGGCGTTAAGGAAAAGAACTTCTTGGGAGATAACCCGTGGTTTTATTTTCGCATTGTTTTTCTCTGTTTTCTTTGAGTCAAGCTGTTTCATACTCCTGTAGCTACTCCTTTGTATCTTTATTTTCATGTATTACTTGTTCCAAGTAAAGTCTCTAGTGAAAGTTGAGGTTAGATTTTGATTTCTACGTAGGAAACGTATTTCTGTTGTCCCCGGTATAAAATCGCATAAATTACAGAAAGATTAAAATGACTTTCCAATGTTTGTTCTTATTCCTCTGCTAATTCTGAAACTTTTTCTAGCTTTACGTTTTTCGATTTGAGCAACGTAAGTGCCCCGAAATAATTCGTTTTTTACAGAGTGTTCTGGTTTTGATAGATTCTGCCTTTTTAATTACATTCTCTCTTTTACTATTTTGAGTGGATTTCTTTTCTTCACGAAGGATCAGTGGTTGTAGCTAATGTTTAAAAGTATTAATAATGCTTGTGTCCATGCAGAACATGTGAAGTTTTTTATTGTGGACTAACCTTCTAATGCGAATTACTTTGAGTGTGGTGTGAAGGAAGTTTTCAAGGGTCAAGAGAAGAGGGTGATATAACGTGATCAAGAAGAGTGAAAAACCAAAGCTTGGGGATGCCCCCATGGTTCATGCTAGCAAATTATAAGACTCAAGGGTTGGGCATCCCCTTCTTCATCAAAAATTTATCAGGTCACTTCTAGCAAAAGAGCGTCTCTTTGTTTTTATTTGTTCTATTTTGTTTTACTTGCTGCAATAAATATAGATGGAACCCAGCATTCTTGTGTGGAAAAGAGACACTCTCCGCTTTTTCATATGAATACTCGTTATGCTTGTATTCTTAGTTTTTTTTTCTAGCTACTGTAATCCTTTTAGCTCCTGTTTTTCATGCATCTCTTATTCAGAGCTGTTAGTTCTATGAGAGTAGTATTAGTACTCTCTTGTGTTAGAATATTTATTGAATGGTTGTTTTTGGAAATAGAAAATGCTACATGTGGTTGATGGTATGCCGGAAAAAACTTGCATATTCTTGTAGATCACTAAACTGTTTCAGTTGATTATTTGCTGTTGTTTTGAGATATTAATATGATTAATGGTAAACTTTTTTTTAGTAGAGTAAAAACAATTAATGGTTTGTATAAAAGCTTAAAACCGCGTCACACTTAAATAACTAGTTGATGGGATAATGGTATATGACTTCCTTTGCTGATAGCAATCGTAATGGCTTTTTGTTACGCGCTACGGTCGGCGTAGCTAACAGTATCTTTTCACTGCCACGGACCCTCTTGGAGTGATTTTCATCATTCCTGGTAAGGTCATGATTTTAGTTTTAATATTTTAACTTGTGAGTTCTATGTTGCGGTTCTCTGGCACTGTGCATTGCTCATTCTCACATCGAGAGTTGGTGCAAACTTTGGCAGTGCATCCAAACCCCGTGGGAGACCTTTGTTCTTCTACACATAACCCAAAAATTATCTTCCTCAAAACAGGTCACGGACCGACCATAGACCCTATTCAATAAGTCGAACACGTAGTAGGATTGGTTCTCATAATTATCACACAATAAAAAGTTGTGCAAATTTTTTTTTCTTGTTGAATAACGTAAAATCAAATCCAAAAAAATATCCAAAAATCCTAAAGTAAAGACAAAATGAATTAGTTAATTCAATAAGAGAGAAAAGGGGCCCAAGACTTTATTTCGTTTCCTAAGCGAATCCCATTCATACCTACCTACCATGGCATTTCCATACAACATCCATCTTAATTTTGTTACTTGATGTCCTGCTTTTAGTTTTATATACATGAGAGATATTTCAGTTTGAGTTATGAGTACCAAAAGTGTGACGATTCATTCTAAAATAGAGTGTTGCCCTACCTGTGAGGTTATATATCAAAAAAATTAAAAAAGAGAGAGAAATAGCCCAAAAAATAAATAAAATAAAGGGCCAAAGAGAGATAATAAAAGGAGAGGGGGCATCACTACTATCATTTAATCCACACTTGTGCTTATTTAGCACAAATACTTCATTTTTGAGAGAGTTTTTATATTATGACTTGCATAACTATGTGGGGACTTTACGTTATAGAACTTGGCATGTATATTCCAATGATGACCCTCCTCAAAAGTGCTCTAGGTCTTCGTGAGCAAGCAAGTTGGATGCACACCCACTAGTTCCATTGTAGAGCTTTCATACACTTATAGCTCTATGTGCATCCTTTGTGTTGCATGCACTACTCCTCGCATAACTTTGATTATAAGACTTCCTCTTGTCCAATGATCACTTTCAATTGTGTTCAACTTTCTTCCATTGACCATCCAAATCTCCCATAATGTTCTTTTAGCCATAACATCATGGTGCCAGGGACCAATACAGAACCCTTGCTTGTTTTGAGTGCACAAGTATCTTAATGATTTTCCTATGTGCATATTGTTGTCGCTTGACTTGATCCTAACAGGTGTTGTTGTGAGAGTTTGACGCCTTGGATGATTATATTGTTTTTCTGGAAGCTTAAATCATCTTTAATAAACCAGTAGACGGTTAATTGTCTTTTAGTATTGATTCATTGAAAAGTTTTACTTTATTGTTCCTAATAGTTTATACATTATTCTGTTTGATATCAACTATAAATCACATCCCTTGTTCATTTGATCCTAGTTTACATGCTTTACATTACTATGACGATCAAGTTTATGTTGGTAGCATGTCACCTCAGAAATTATTTATTTGCTTTCCTATACACTTTATCCAATTTTTATCGATTTTACGAGACTAACCCATTGACAAGATGCCAAAGAGCCAGTTCATGTTTTCTGCTAGTTTTAATTTAAGAAAAGTTGTTCCAGAAATATTCTCAGAATTGGACGATTCAAAAACCAAAAGTTTTAGAAATCTGTCGCGCACACGGAGGACGGAGGGGACCCGGAAGGGGGGCATAGGGGCCTCTCACCATAGGGCGGCGCCCTCCCCCTCTGGCCATGCTTAGGGGTGGTTTGCGCCCCCTGGCAGCCCACCGGCGTTGCCCTCTTGCCTATATGTGCCTCTTCACGGTTTAACCCTACATACCCGAGCCTTTTCCACCAAACACATCCACAACCGCCGTCATCGCCAACCCTAGTTCGGGAGGGTTCTATAGTTCTCCCCTGCACAGTGTCGGGAGGGGAATTCATCACCGGAGGACTATACAACACCATGCCCACCTCCGTAATGATGCGTGACTAGATCATCCTTGGACTATGGGTCCATAGCAGTAGTTAGATGGTTGTTCTCTCCTCTTTATGCCTCATGTTTAGATCCTATGAGATGCCTAACATGATCAAGATCATCTTATTGTAATGCTACATGTTGTGTTTGCTGAGATTCGATGAATATTGAATGCTATATCCAATGATTATCAATCTACCATGTTTTATTCATGAGTGTGTTATTTATGATATTGCATGCTCTGCATTGCTAGTCGATGCTCTGGCCAAGTAGATGCTTGTAACTTCAAGAGGGAGTATTTATGCTCGATAGTGGGTTAATCCCTCCATTTTACTCATGCTCGAGGGACAAAAACATAACGGGTGGGGGATGTGTTGTTCCCTATAAGAGAGAAAACAACAATGTTTACATTGTTTACATTATACAGTTTGCTTAATGTGATTATCCTTTGCTTGCAACTTAATACCCAAGGTTTGCTCGGATGTCATTCTGAGGGTAGATTATCAGTTATAGAAGTAGCTGGATAACGATATATGAATCTTATTGTAATGCCCGCATGAGTCACATAGTAATCATAGAGTCATGCATATGCACTACGGTGCATCCTTTATATCTGTCGATTGCCCAACTATAATTTGTTCACCCAACATGCTATTTAAGTCTTCTAGAGAGACAACACTAATGCAATGTGGACCCCAGTCCATTTTCCTTATACTGATAATACAACCACTGCAATCACTGTTTTTATACTGTTACTACTGTTTCCTACTCTTTTCCACACCATACATTTAACCTTTGTTTTCAGAAAAACCAGTGACAATGATAACCTCATTGCTTCGTTGGGGCAAAGTTATTTGATTGTGTTGTGTAGGTTCCACGTTGCTGCTGAACCGGTAGTGTGTCCTGCCAACATCAGTTGCATCAACCTTCAGAAGTCATTTCTTTCTCCTACCGGTCGATTCAACCTTGGTTTCTTTCTGAGCGAAAACTTTCTACTGTGCTCTTCATACCTTCCTCTTGGGGTCTCCTAACGAACGTGTGTTACACGCGCATCACCGGACCAACGTTATCTCCAGCCTTAACAACCAATTTGTGGCCAAGAAGTTGATATACGTTCGACAGGAATTTGCACTATATGTTTGGCATAAATTTCGCTTCAACTATCTTGTAGTCCTGCCAAACATATAGTGCAAATTCCTGTCGACATGTCCATTCGGAGGCTCTTTTATCCTACCGACATTTTTCCAACTTCAGCTAATAGAAATGGTTAGAACAATATCGATTATTTATACTGATTTGTTTACCACCCGATGTTTTTTTATTGATGTAGTATCAACAACTAAAAAATATTCATTTCCAACAACATAAAAATTTGTCATGCAGAACCCATATTTGTTATCACAAATACATCCCGAATGCTAAACTACAAAACTGCAGATGCAAACACGAGAAAAAAAGAATTTCAGGTAATTCCACCAATTTAGTTAGTCCATTGACACAGTGTAATACATTTGCATATGCAAACACGAGAAAACAAGAATTACACGTAATTACACAAATTTAGTTACGCCATTGACACCGTGTAATACATTTGCATATGCACCATTTTCAGTGGTATTGTGAAATATCTATGTAGCTTAGCTAAGCCTATATCATATAAATTGTAATCCCTCTGTTCCATATTAGATGACTCTCTTATAGATTTATCTAGTATTTAAATATGTCTAGATACATTTACGTGGGAGTCATCTAATATTGAACGGCGGGAGTAGTAGATATGAGTTCAAGACTATGGAATTCAGGTGTAAATAAGTAGATTTTTTTTAGTGTATGAAGTTTCTAATAATAGAATGCTCTCGATTACTCTATTGGAGCTATCACTTTCTTGGCTCCCTATTTCAGTAATAATGCTCCAATATGCGAAAAGTTTAGGTTCACAGGCCCACCTGACATCAACTTGGGCCCAAACATGCCTTTGTCACGTGGGTGGTATTTCATCGATTTACCTCTCGTATGTTAGATGGGCCCAGATTCAAGGTTCCTCCGAGATGTCTTCGATTTACCAGGTTGTAGATCTTAACACCAACTCCACTATTTCCATTGGCCCCTTCTCCCCATCACCATGAGGCTTGGGTTGGGAGTTTGTCAACTCTTTCCATCCTTCAACACGTGTACCTATTCACAAGAAGGAAAAGGATAAAAAACGGTTTTCCTATAAAACAGCTAGCTGTTTTACAATTGGAAAATAGACACTTTTTTGGAAGCTTTGGACCATCCGATCCTCTCACTATTCTCTGTGGTGTTTCCTTATTTGATGTCTTTCCCTCTTTTTTTATTTTGCTATTGATTCAACCGGAACAATTTTGAGTTTTCATTTCGACACCTATCTGCTCTTCTTGCCTAGGAGAAAGAGGCTGTAGCAATGGCGGAGAAGGCGTCCCCGGTGGCTGGGGGCGGAGCTTCGTGAGCCCAGCGTACAACACGGGGAGAGAAGCGACCGCACAACCGTCGCGATTTGTGGTGGAGACAGCCGCGGCTCACATCCCTCGTCGTCCGACGGCAAAGAGATTTGGCATTCGGGAGCGGGCTAGGCTCTTGCGCTGCCATTGACATGGGGGTTCCTCTCTCCCCCCTCCACTTCCTGATGTCTACTGTGTTTTGTTCTGTTTTGGGATCTCTTGCTCGCTTGATATATGTGCAAATTGATGTATTGGGAGCTCTCGAATTGTGGGTGTCAGGGTGTTCGTCCTTAATCACTGTAGTTTGGCTGGGTGTTCTTTGTGTTGAGCTTGCTGATCCTTAGTTGACTGTTCAGTTTAATGGTGATTTTTAGTAGGCTGTAGTATAATGTAGATGTATACCATATATTAATTAGTAGATTGGATGGATTCCGTGGCCAGGCCATCTAGTATGCCATGGCAGGTAGCGCTCTGATTATGCAGGCAAGATAAATTCATGTTGTCCGTTTAGCTGCAGAGCATCAAAATTAACCTGTAGAGATCGAGACGAATGCTCAAGATTCAGGAAGTTTAGGGTTCATTATGCTGGTGCTTACTAGAACTGTAGTAGGTTGTCGTTGTGTATCCTTGTGTTGTGTTCATTTTATTATATGAGCTTTTCTTTTGGATTGGATGAATATTGTTGGTTGTATTAGTTTGCTGCTTTTTTGTGAGATATGCTTTTGTAGTTAAGTTTCTTAGCCTTATGTGTTAGTTTAATGCATGATAAACCCACAAGAATAGGGGATCGTGTGTAGCCTTTTCGATAAGTAAGAATGTCGAACACAACGAGTAGCTAAAGGTAGGATAAATATTCTCTCAAGTTCTATCAACCACTGATACAACTCTACGCACACTAAATGTTTTGCAATATCTAGGAAATAAAACTAGAGTAATAATACATGTAAACAAGATAGTTTTGCAGGATAATAAATACATGAAAGTAAACTTAGTTGCTGCAGCAATAAAGTATACTAAATGATTATAAACTAACAGTAACATGAGTGTGGAAAAGTGGTGGAAAGTGTGATGGATTTATCCATGATCAAACAGTCAAATACAAGGTCTTATGTGGGAGAGGCAAGCTCTCACTATCAAATGATTGCAAGTAGTAATGATTCGAACTCTAGCAAACATCTCTAACTACTAGAAGATACATTAAGGTAAAAATACCCAACCATAACATTAAGATCAAAAAGTCTTCTTTATCCCATATGCTTTAATCACTAGATTGAGGCTCATGTTTCCGTCACTCAAGCAACCCTCCCTCTAGCTTTCTCCACGTACTACACGCCATATGATATGATCCATGCGCGCATAAACATATGATGGCACCATAGGACTGTAACAAATTCGATATATAGCTCAAACCATCTATAGAGATTCAACAATCAATCATATGACAAAATGAATCTAAACAAATATGACATAGATGCAATAGATCATCTGCAAATAATTTATAACGTCAAACACCATGTTTACATAGGGCGGTACAGAGGTGTGTGTGAGAATGATCCACTGTATACAATAAGTAATTGGCGATGGAGATGGCGGTGAAGACGGTCGAGAGGATATCGTAGGGCGGCACCAGCGGTGGCGTAGGGACTCCTTCCCTGCGCCGCCGGCATCATGGGGGAGCGCCGCACCTTAGCCCTCTTACTTCATGGTCTTGGTATCCTCCACCGGGGAGGCTAAAATGTGGCTTTGGTGGCTCGAAATTTGTGGTATGGGGTGTCTCCCACGACCTTGGTTTCCTGCCTTTATATAGTCTCACGGATTTCCGTCATCCCATCTAGGGATGCGGTAAATCGGGCGTATCTCAGTTGTCCGGACTCGGAATTAGGCGAATTTTATGTCTAGATCGTACGCCGCAAAATTACCCACAATTTTATCATGTGTGAGATTTCTGTTTGATGCCGTCTTCGACCAGTAACGTGGCAACTTTAAACACTACTAGGGAAAAGGCTACCGTAGGCGCACCAAATTAGGCTACCGCAGGCGAATTTCAGTTCGCCTGGGACCACATCGCCAGCGGTAGTGACTTACCGCAGGCGAACCTCAAAATGCGCCTAGGGTAACTTGACATACCCCAGGCGAACTGGCCATGTGCGCCTGGGGTAAGCTATTTACCTGAGGCGAACATGCACTGTTCGCCTGGTGTACAAATTCGCCTGGGGTATCATTTCCTATTCGCTTGGAGTATGGTTTTGCTGTGTCAAAAAATAAAAGAAACGAAAATAACATAATCACAACAAATTGGCATAAATAAGTATGAAAATGACAGCAAAAGGACAGAATACAGTTTCATAACAGAAATATTCTCGATCATGAACACATAGTCTCGAACAATAGTCTCCATCATCACCACATAGTTCAACAAATATTATATAGTCTCGAACAATAGTCTCGAAAACAACCATACTACTAAATGCAGGAGTTAGTCAGATGGAAATGATTTTTTTTCTAATTTCAACAAACTCATCATCTATCTAGCGGGCTGAGGTAGTTGATGACCATCATCATGTCCAAGTTGGGGATGTCACTATTCCTCATGGTGATCAGAATAGCTCGGCCAACCTCCATACCAACTCTTGGGGAATGGAACTGCCTCCATGCTTGAGAGTTGAGGATGACGCGACCATCAGCATTATCCCTGGTGAACGGAACTGCGGTGACATTTCCTGATTCTCCACGGCATACTCCAATGGTACCTTTATGCTCCATGCACTACTAGGGAAAAGGCTACCGCAGGCGCACCAAATTAGGCTACCGCAGGCGAATTGCTGTTCGCCTGGGACCATGTCGCCAGCGGTAATGGCTTACCCCAGGCGAATAACACAATGCGCCTGTGGTAAGTTCGCATACCCCAGGCGAATACACCTTGTGCGCCTGGGGTAAAACTCTTACCTGTGGCGAACAAGCGCTGTGCGCCTGGGGTACAGATGCGTCTGGGGTACTGTGTACTGTTCGCCTGGGGTATGGTTTTGCTGTATCAAAAAATAAAAGAAAAACCAAAATAACAGAATTACAGGAAAATGACAGAATAACAGCAAAATGACACAATTAAGTTTTAGAACATAAATATTTTCGATCATCAACACATAGTCTCGATCATCAACACATAGTTTAACAAAATTACATAGTCTCGAAAAGAACCATGCTACTAATAAATCCAGGAGTTAGCTAGTGAGATGGAAATAATTATTTGTTCTAATTTAATTAAACTCGTCATCTACAGCTCTAGCGGGCTGATGTAGTGGATGACCATCATCATGTCTAAGTTGGGGACGTCACTATTCCTCATGGTGATCAGAATAGCTCGTCCAACCGCCATACCAACTCTTGCGGAATGGAACTGCCTCCATGCTTGAGAGTTGAGGATGACCCGACCATCAGCATTATCCCTGGTTATCGGAACTGCGGTGACATGTCCGGATTCTCCACGGCGTACTCCAATGGTACCGGGCTCCATGCCAGCACTGTCCGCTACCGCCATGGGTATTTTCTAGAACACAATTCCAAGATAGAATAAAAGCACAAAGTCACATACCGGCCACATTATAACATAAGCAACTACAGGAATAAGAAAGTGTTAAGAAACATACCATGACATGTCCATTGGAGACGTTAGTATTGGTGATGCGATGCACGAAAGGAAAACCGATGTAGCTATCTATCTCGGCAAGTTTCTGAAGGACACGGTCCTTCTCAATCTCGCTAAGATTCGCTCTTTGAGCAACCACACATGTTTCCATGGGTCCTCCTCGTCCATATCATCCTCAGTGTCCATATCATCCTCAGTGTTCCCAATATCCTCCTCACTCCCGGCATTCTCGCTCGCAATCCCGCCCATATACATAATTTTGATACGAGGTTGTGGTCCTTCCATTGAGAAGTGAATGTAATCACTTCCGCTTAAATTGTACGTGGCGATGAGAACCTGCAATGCTTGCCCGCAGAAGTAGGTCTTCGTTCTTTCTTTTTTCACTCGAAGATTGTAGGTGGTCCCGTGAACATTGAAGTCCACATTATTGCCAACTAACTGGTTGAACTCTTGGCGAATATTGCATGGAAGAATCTAAAAGAAATATAAAGAATAAACACAAGTCTCAAGCTAGATAGTAAAACGAAAGAACAAGTTAACATAAAAAGAATTGTTAATTTACCAACGAATCAACGTCACCGTCGTGGAGCTGAAGCATAAAAGAAGTCCCACTGAATCGTCCTTCGGCACATCGGGACCGACATACGCCGCAAGCCATGTTCTATTAAATTAAGAAAGTACACATAGAGGTTAGAGGAGCATAGATATCACAAAACAAAGACAAATGGCAGCAACTACCTCTAGTAGTATAATAAGGCAATTGACAGCAGTACAAAAGAAATGGAACCTGTCGGAGAGTTTAGGTGATACTTCCAACAGTACACTTTCTTATTTAATCTCACAATTCACAATTCAAAATACTCTAGTAGTGTAATAAGGCAATTGACAGCAGTACACACGAAATGTTGTTATTGTGCGTGTTTTTACTCCTATTTAATCTCACAATTCACATTCCTTTTTACTAGTGAAACCTGTCAATTCACATTCACAATTCTTAGCCTTTCGGCTTGCCCACCTGTGTGTGGTGCTGTGTTTTGTTCTACGGCTTTTGCCGTTTGTAAGGAACCTGCTAAAACTTTGCTGTTCGTGATTTCAATGAAATCGGGGGGCAGCCCCTTTTAGTCTAAAAAAAATGCACTACAAAGATCCGCTAAGAGCACAGAATCCTGGAGATATAATGCACATTCCTCTGGATCGATCCACGACGGGAGCACCGCGGCCACCAGAAGCAGGCGCACATCCTCCACAACGACGACGGGAGGGCCGGAGTGGGCTGGATGGAGGGGGGATGGGAGGGAGAGGGGCGCCTGACCTGGATCAACGACGACGACGACGACGGAGTGGGCGACGGAGTGGGCGACGACCTGCTCTGCTCCTCTCGACACTGGCGACGGCGGCGGCGTGTGGGTTCGTGTGGGTGCGGGTGCGGGTGAGATCTGGTCACTTAGAATACTATAAAGCATTGAGCTAAGCACATTGGCACCAGTTTCTAATACAAACCGGTTCGAAGGATCTGTCCACTGGGCCCCACACCCTGCCGCAAATGGCCTCATGGCCTTTAGGACCGGTTTGTGGTACCAACCGGTTCGAAAAGGATCTGTCCACTGGGCCCCACACCCTGCCGCAAATGGCCTCATGGCCTTTAGGACCGGTTTGTCGTACCAACCGGTTCTAAAGGATCTGTCCCCTGGGCCCCCTACCTACCCGCAACAAATGGCCGCAGGCCTTTAGGACCGGTTTGTGATACAAACCGGTCCTAAAGGCCTGCGGCACCGCAGGCGCGTTTCGTAGATAATGCGCCTGCGCTAAATTTCGTAGGATTTTGGTTTGCGCGGTCCCACATGGCATTACCCCAGGCGCATGTCCTGTCAAAAGCGCCTGTGATAAAGATTACCCCAGGCGCATTTTCTCGATGATGCGCCTGTGCTAAGATTTTCTAAATTACACTGCCCGCGGCCTGGGGACACATCGAGCAATACGAATGCTATAATATGTGGCTCCCCCACGTTGGTTTTCACTTAAAAAATACATACATATGAAAGTTAACATGTGCAAAAAAAAATAATGTCGCATCGAGCGTAAATAGATTGGTTTAGCGAGATACCGCAAGTGTTTCTCTCTAAAAACATTGTACATATAGCTATTAGCATGTTATATCGCGAGTATTTCCCTCTCTCAACCTTTCGTCACAATATTAGTCTTGCCTTTCTTGGTCGATGTTGAATACGTGACCTCCATATTGTGACTTCTTTATGTGAATGGAAGACCCCCTAGGTAGTGTGGTCCTGCTTCTTCTTGTGGTGTATGGTGCATCGTCTTCACGGGTTCTTCCATCGGGTCTCCGACTAAGCCGTCGAAGTCCTTCTCATCGGCGACTCCATCCATTCCGACGAGGGCCCTTTTTCCTCTCCTTACGACAACACGACTAGGCTTTGCCGGGTCGGTTATGAGAAGAAGCATTGCTCCACGTGCTTAGCCAATACCCAGGGCTCATTTTGCGCGGTGGGGTTCTTGGACTTGGGTTTGTTGGCTTCAGACATCGACATAGTGGTGAAATATTCGTCTTCTTTCGTGACGTTTGTAGCCCATCTGACATGGAACATCGGCAGCTTTACCCCAACGTAGTCAAGCTCCCAGATTTCCTCGATCTTTCCGTAGTATCTTCTAACCTCTTCGCCCGTGTAAGATTCCATCGTTATAGACGAGTTTTGATAGTCGCTACTTTTGTCTCTTTCCTCCGTGTAGAATGTGTACCCATTGATGTCGTATGCTTGATAAGTCATCAGATTGGGCGCGGGGCCATATGACAAGGCCAATACAATTTTATCTTTCTCACATGTCATTGGCGGGGGATCGGCATCAATCTGCTTCTTGAACCATGTCGCGAAAGAGGAGTTGTGTGCTCTAAATATCTCATCTTCCGTCATCGGCCTGCGAGCACTGTTTTTTATCGCGGTTTTGTGCTCTTCTATCCAAGGGTCGACATCGTCGATGTGTTGTAACACTACTAGGTGGGCCCTTTCAAAGTCGGCTCTCCGACCACAGGATTCCGCGTCCATTACCCTTTTGCCAGTGTTGTGGCCTACCCCCATGAACCTGTCAAGGTGCTTGTTCGCGGGCAAACCAACAGCTGGCTTCTCATCGCCTAGGAAATTCTTGCAGAAAGAGATGCATTCTTCGGTGAGAAATCCCTGGACAATGCTTCCATCCGGGTGTGCCCTATTACGAACGAATGATTTGATGATCCGTTCATTCTTTCTAACGCCATCATGTTGTGCAAGAATGCCGGCCCAAGATTGGTGATATCGTCCACGATATGGACCAAGAGATGTACCATAATATCAAAGAAGGCAGGTGGGAAATACATCTCAAGCTCGCATAGGATGGTGACGATCTTCCTGCAGCCTTCCGAGTTTCTTCACGCTTATCGACTTCCGAGTGATGACATCGAAAAAGTTACAAAGGCCAGTGAGCGTTTGACGGACGTGCGGTTCCATTATCCCTCTGATTGCAACCGGAAGTATCTGCGTCATCATCACGTGACAGTCATGAGACTTCATCCCGCTGAAGATTTTTTTCTCCGCGTCTAGGTATCTGCTTATCAGACCCGCGTAACCTAAGGGAAATTTCACTCCGAGGAGGCATGTGAATATTTGCGCGAGCGTCGGGGCTTAGAGTGAAGCAAGAGGGTTTCAGGCGGTGAGTTTGGTGTTTCTTAGCCGTTTTCCGCTTGCGGTCGTCCATCTCCTCCACCCCATCCTCGTCCTCCTCCGTCTGTTCACGCGTAGAAGGCGGTAAGTGAAGCTCTCCTGATATTCAGGGCCATCAGGTCGTATCTTGATTTTGGCCCGTCTTTGGTCCTATCTGGCATGTTGAACAGGGTGCCAAACAAGCTCTCACACACATTCTTCGTGATATGCATGACATCAAGGCAGTGAGGCACTCCGAGGATTGGCCAGTACCGCAAGTCCCAAAACACGGACCTCCTTTTCGATACCCCCAAGAGCGGTCCTTCTGGCGGAGGACACTTTTTCTCTCCTCGCTTCCGCTTTTGTACCTTTCCCGACGGAGGACACGTTTTCCAATTCTTCAATAGAGTATCGATCTCTTCTCCTCTTCTCTTGCGTGGAGGTAGATCGAGCTCATCTTTACCGTTGAACAGGTCTCCGCGCTTTCTCCACGGGTCGTTCAGTGGTAGCCACATTCGATGCCTCATGTATACGGTTTTAGAAGATCCGGGATCCTTGTGTAGCTGTAGAAACGGGGTAAATTCCATGCACCTGACACAAGCCTTGTGTCCATGGCACACCTGACACGCAATATATCCGTATCCGAGATAGTCCTGCACCATTGTGATCAGTGCGGCTCTCATACGAAAAGTTTCTTCTTTGAAGGCGTCCCATGTTTCCACCCCTTCCTCCCACAACGTGTCTAGCTCCTCCTTCAATAACTCGAGATACAGGTTGATATCGCTCCCTGGCTGGGTCGGCCCTTGAATCAGCATACTCATGTGTATGTACTTCCTCTTCAGACACAACCACGGGGGGAGGTTGTACATCCATACAAACACGGGCCAGGTGCTATGTTTGCTGCTCTGATTGCCAAACGGATTGAGACCGTTGGTGCTCGCACCAAGCCTGATGTTCCTTGGGTCGTTCCCGAATTCCTCATCGAATGCGTCTAACGCTTTCCACTGACGTGCATCCGAAGGGTGTGTTAGCACTGGTTTTTCAACACGTTCTGGATCGCTCAGCACCGCCTTCTTTCTGTCCTCGTGCCAGCGCATGAGCTTTGCTTCCTTGGGGTCCACGAAGTACCGCTGCAGACGGGGAATGAGTGGAAAGTACCACACAACTTTCCTAGGAGCTTTCTTCGTCCCCCTCTTGTAACGATCAACACCGCACACCGGACATTTGATCTGGTCCGCGTGCTCGTTACGGTAAATTATGCAGTCACGGACGCAAGCGTGGTATTTTGTGTGCGGTAAATCGAGGGGGCACACGATTTTCTTGGCCTCCTGTAGACTACTAGCACATGTGTTCCCTTCAGGTAAGTGCGTCTTCAGGTATCGCAGAAGATCGTCCATGCTTGTGTCGGTCCATCCGTGTTTTGCCTTCATCTCAAGAAGATCCAGAGCTACACTCAAGCGTGACTCCTCCGCCCCGCGACTTGCGTCATACAACGGAGTTGCAGAGTCTATCTCTAGTTGCGTGATCTTAGATTTTACGTCTGGCGTCGGTCGACGTGTTCTTGAGAAGAAGATCTTGAACATGAGGGTCCCGCACGACTGAAGTTAGAGGAGTGTTCATGTCCTCGTCTGCATGTTGCTGATCACCATGACTCCCTTCTTCTTCATTATAGTCGTCTTCGTGGACAGCCGCCTCTTCGTCCTCTCCATTGCCATGTTCAGACTCCTCCTGATCATCTTCACATGTCGCCGCCCAATTGGTCTCGACGTTATCATCGTCTTCATCGTCATCCATCCACTTAGTGTGGCCCTCCATGAAACTATACCTGAGCAAGTGCTTCTCCACATTACCAGAATCTGGTTTGAACAAAGACCCCAGCTTGCATTTCCGACACGGACACTCTATCTCGGTGCGGTTGTTTCGATGCATCTCGGCCGTCGCGCGTCGCACGTACCTATGCACCACGCTTGTCCTCATCGCAATGACCATAGCTACAAAATGCAAGAGAGAGAGGTTTCATTAACTAGATCCGGTTTTCACGGAAAAATTCAGCATGACCTTCCTACAAAAGGTGTAACGCGGAGCGCTAGAAATTTGCCGAAAAGGAAATGAATCAACATTTCGGCAAAACATTGGCAACTCACCCTCATGGCAACACAATAAAATGAAAAAGAGAACGAATTCTCATCCACCGACCAATCCCACGCACCTATTAAGATGACACACAATGCAAAATATATAGACGCGATGACGACGTCGAAGATCACCGAAGTGACGACCGATAAGAGAGTGATAGATCTAGAAGTAGCTAGTGGTGCATTTGTGGTGAGATCTAGTGTCCGGTTAGTAGATCTAGTGGAGAGATTTGGAAGAGGGAAAGTGGGGTAGCATACTAGCTAAAATATAACAAACATGATTGGTTAAATTAGCTAAAGATGGTGGAGGGGTGTGGGGGATTGAACTAGGAGCACTAATGGCTCGAGTTTGGACTAGTGAGTGAGTGAGTGGGGTGGATAGGGGTGGTGGTGGGTGGCTGGCCGCACTTATATTGGGGACAAATATTACCCCAGGCGAATATGGTATTAGATACGCCTGCGCTAAGTGGTGCTACCCCAGGCTATTCTTTATCCCAGGCGAGCAACGAACCTGTGCGCCTCCGCTGAAGGGAGCTACCCCAGTCCACTTTTTACCCCAGGCGCTTCGTTGCTTACTCGCCTGTGGTATCTGTTATACCGCAGGCGAACTGGGAATCTATTCGCCTGCGGTAAAGGAAGCGTGCCAGGGTCGCCCGTGGTTGGCCCTGCCACACTTTACCCCAGGCGCTTCCGGTTTCTGTTCGCCTGGGGTAACAGTCCTACCCGAGGCGCACCTGCTGGCGCTTCGCCTGCGCTAATTAACCCAGGCGCACAGGCTTTCTTGTTCGCCTGTGGTAGGATATACTGCTATAAGCAAATCTCTAGTAGTGATGCCAGCACTGTCCGCTACCGCCATAGGTATTTTCTAGAACACACAATTCCAAGAAAGAATAAAAGCACAGTGTCACATACCGGCCACATTATAACATAAGAAACTATAGGAATAAGAAAGTGTTAAGAAACATACCATGACATGTCCATCGGAGATATTAGTTTTGGTGATGCGATGCACGAAAGGGACCCCGGTGTAGCTATCTATCTGGGGTAGTTTCTGAAGGAAACGGTCCTTCTCAATCTCGCTAAGATTGGCTCTTTGAGCAACCACTACATGTTTCCATGGGTCCTCCTCGTCCATATAATCCTCATTGTTCCCAATTTCCTCCTCACTCCCGCCATCCACCTGTATACTCTCGCTATCCTCGCTCGCAATCTCGCCCATATACAGAAGTACGATACGAGGTTGCGGTCCTACCATAGAGAAGTGAATTAGATCACCTCCGCTTAAATTATAGGTGGCGATGATAGACACCAATTATTCCCCGTAGAAGTAGGTCTTCTTTCTTTCTTTCTTCACTCGAATCATGTAAATGGTCCCGTGAACATCGAAATTCACGATATTGCCTACTAACTCGTTGAACTCTTCCCGAATATTGCATGGTACAATCTAAAAAAGAAATATAAAAGAATCTTTTGTTAAGAAACATACCAATCTAAGCTGGATAGTAAAACGAAAGAACACAAGTTGCAAGTTAACATAAAAGAATCGTTTGTTAATTACCAAAGAATCAAGGTGACCGTCGTTCAGCTGAAGCATAAAAGAAGACCCGGTGAATTGTCCTTGGGCACATAGGGACCGACATACTTTGCAAGCCATGTTCTATTAAATTAAGAATGGAAAATGAAAGTAAAACAATAGATATAACGTCAACAGATATTATGCAGTACAAAAGTCTGCCCAGCTATGCAAGCACATGTTTGACCATTTCTACACATAAGTACTTTCTTTGTTTGACCATTTCTAACACAATACCTAAACTCTGAAGAAGACAACGATCAAATTCAGTCCTAGAAATTCTACATACACTTCAGATAATTGACGGTTTGTTGCCTGAAACCAGTGGTAGGAAATTACTGTGTCAGATGGCTTCAGCCTCAATACTACGTACTAGTACGAATTTTGTCGGAGATCTAGTCTGGATGACACACCACTCTGATCACCATGGATCATGGTGATTCCTATTCTGACTTCTTGCAGCAGCAGCACATTTAAACACATTTAAACATTTAAACAAGCAGCAGCATCAGGTAGCATCAGCAACAGGTAACATTTAAACACATTTAAACATTTAAACAAGCAGCAGCAGCAGGCAGTAAAATATCCATGCCCTCTTGCGTTTAAACAACAGTAGGCCATCACTTAAAACACATATAGATTAAACAACAGTAGGCCATCACTGGACAAGTCTATACTTCCTAAATGTTTTGGTGGTATAAAACTGTGTTTTAAAATAAAAATGAGCACTCTAACATTTCTGGATCATTAAAAGTTATTTCATTTAGGCCATCACTTCAACTTTATGAAATTGACTTGTTGACCCAATTAGCTAGGAACCTTGACACATGCTTGCGTCTAGTAGCTCGTTCCATTGCACTTAGGAGGAGATTACGACTATAATTGCTGATGTTGTTAAGCATAGAGGGAATTAGCTTGTATCAATTTGCAACAATATTACCTAGCAACAATATTACCTGGCAAAGTCTCCTCCTACCTCCATTAAGAAAAAGATAAGCCTCCTGCCAGGGAGCTTCTTCTGGAAGGATAGGCTATTCTCTGATGACATGTGGTTTTAATTGATATATGATGGTGATTCTTGAAAAATAAAATTGATATGTACTGTGTCGAATTTATCTTTACTGTGTTGTGTAACTTATGCACAACTTGCCACACTTGATACAGGGTTTAGGGTTGTATCTTTGGACCTTCTGCCACACTTGATGCACAACTTCTCTCCTACCTACACAACACTCAAATTGTTCTGATGTCGATGATCTTGTGAAGGTCAGACGATGAACTCCTCCCAAAATGATTTTTAGCATGCAGATAATTGACGGAAACAAACACTTTCAGAAGACATATGCACCGGTAGCAAGTCAATTTTTCATATTCGAAACTATCATTCCTGCTGTTGAAATGCTTAACTTGGCATTGTGGGTGTGTTTTGCCTACTACTCTTAAACTCCGACATGTCACAGTCTAAGGTAGGACTCCCATACATATATTTATTTCACATGTTGATCGATATATGAGAGCAGGGCAAAAATAGTGTGTGAAGCAAGCTCATTTCAGTAATCAGTATGGGCAGTATGTGCAGTCAGTGGATTTTTTTTCAAATGATTAGTGGTTCATCTCACGTTCTCTAGCCTCAACAAGGAAAAGCGTCCCGGTTAAGGGAAAAAGAAGAGAGAAATGACTTTGGCTCATCAGCTGTACCTATGTGGCAGGGAAGTATAACTGGCATTTCAAACAGAAGTTCTGAGGATTTCTTAAATTAACAGATCATCTGCCAAATCAAAACGGACAATTGAGGTTCTCGATGGGCAAAATATAATGAATATTCAGTACTTTCTTTCTTCTAATTTGCAACATGTAAGAAGAGTCAAGTTTCTGCACATAGCTGGTGCATCACAACTTCTCTCCCGTTGCTCCACCTCGTCTCTAACTAGTAGTAGATGCAGGGAAAAAAAAAACCACCATGAAAATTCGCCTATCGCGTTCCTTTCCAAATAATTCTACATACGGATGAACTGATTGAGCATGAATTCAAACATTTATCATCTTCTCGCTAAGATAAAACTAAAATTGCTCCGACGGTGCTTTCTCCCAATTCACCAAATTGCTGCTAGTGTTATCCAAACCACCCAGCTAATTTTCGGCCTTCGATAGTCAGGGTTAATCATAGGAAAGAATGTGGTTGTGTTTCTCCCCATGCGTGCAGTATGGATTTAATTGAAGTACTAATGCTATCCTAGGACATTGATGTGGTTCCTGAAGGGTTCGTTGCATAGAAAACAAAAAATTTCCTACGCGAGAGACACCCGAAAGGCCAAGATCTAATCTAGGAGACGAAGTGCAACGGGCATCGAGAGGGTTAAGGAGAACACATACCCTCGAAGACTCAAAGTGGTACGAGATCAAATCTCGTTGTTGGCGTAGTCGTACTCACACCGATCCCGATAGCGAGAAGATGGGCACCGCAATCCGGCGGTGCATCCGTGATCGGTCACACGTACGGTTGATGACGACCTCCGTTCCCTCGTTCCAGCGGGGCGCGGAAGTAGAGGATCCCTCGGAACTCCAGCAGCACGACGGCGTGGTGTGGTGGAGAAAAACATTGCTCAGGGCTTCGCCAAGCGTACGAACAAGTGGTGGAGCAGCGGCAGGAGGGAGG
This sequence comes from Alopecurus myosuroides, assembly GCA_028641055.1. NCBI lineage: Eukaryota > Viridiplantae > Streptophyta > Magnoliopsida > Poales > Poaceae > Alopecurus > Alopecurus myosuroides. The sequence goes on from CM054058.1 coordinate 559,458,869, forward strand.
AAGAGATGACACAAGTGTGTGTGTGTGGAAGAGGGAGCTCTCACCCCTCCTTTTATAGGAGGGGATGGAAGCCACGAATTTTTGGCTGCCTCCACCTCTCCCTCATCATGTGAGTGGAGTCTCCACTCAACCCACTCATTCTTCCATTAATTCCCACTCAAAATCCCAAGGGTTTTCTTTAATAAATAAATAAAACAATTTTATTTCTTTATTTTAATATTTGTTAATTCCATTAACAAACATTAACATATAACCCCTTGAGTTAGTTGTTAAATCTATTAACAACCATTTGATAAGAATCCCTTGAACTATTTCAAAATTACTCGAAACAATTTCGGTGACTATTTCAATATTCCCCAAAACAGTTTCGGTGCTGTCCAAACTTTTCTCCGATATTCCGTATCCTCTCAAATGCGTCATCGAACCTTAAGTGTGTCACCCTACGGTTCGCGAATAAGATAGACATGATCGAGACTCCTCTCCGATCAATAATCAACAGCGGGATCTGGAGATCCGTGATGACTCCTATATATTCAACGATGACTCTCGTGATCGTGTGAACCAACAACGTCGTGAACTATTCCCTTTGTCTCGCGATATTTTACTTGTACGAGATTCGATCATTGGTATCAACCATACCTTGTTCAATCTCGTTACCGACAAGTACTCTTTTCTCGTTCCCGTGATATAACATCCTTGTGATCATATCACGTGCTTGCAAGCGGTTTCGATGTGATATCACCGAGAGGGCCCAGAGTATATCTCTCCGTCATTTGGATGGACAAATTCCACTCTTGATCCATGATCCTCAACTAATACTTTCCGAATACTTAACGACACCTTCATAGTCACCCTGTTACGGTGTGACGTTTGATGCGATCAAAGCACTCTTCCAATATCAGCGATTGACATGATCTCATGGTCTAAGGAATAAGTTACTTCGTATGTTTGATATAACAATGTAAACTAAATGACTTGATCGCATTGCTATATTCTCTTTGGGTATATGTTCATCACATCATTCTTCTAATGACATGATCCCGTTATTAACAACATCCAATGTTCATGATCAGGAAACCTTGATCATCTATTAATCAACGACCTAGTTAAAAGAGAGGCTTTACTAGGAACCATTGTTTGTTTATTAAGCACACATGTATCAACGTTTCCGGTTAATACAATTCTAGCATGAGAAATAAACATTCATCATAAACAAGGAATAAGATAATAACCATTTTATTATTGCCTCTCGGGCATATTCCCTTCAGTCTCCCACTTGCACTAGAGTCAATAATCTAGTCTGTAAGCACTTAAACATATGGCGTTCCAGTGTTATTACCATGCTTCGCATGTGGTAAACTTTATCAAAAAGATCTGAACTGTCCAGGTCCTATTGTATTTGCATGTTCTTTGCGTCTACACGCATCACTCATTCTCTAATGAGATGGCTTTGTATATATATGGTCAATCGGTGAAAACTTAATTCCTCAGCTTAAACTGATGTCACTAACATTGTGAAAATGTAGCTTCATAGTATTAGCATTCTTGGAAATTCACCAAGTTCCGGTGATACCTTAATTCCTCAGCTTAAACTGATGTTACTAACATTGTGAAAATGTAGCTTCATAGTTTCAGCATTCTTGGAAATTCACAAAGTTCAGTAAAGAACTCCTTGACAAAATACGCTTATATATTTGTCAACACAACGATATACTTTAGCCTTTGTTGTAGTATCTGTCACAATATTTTAATTTTGAAACTCATTCAAATCCAGAATGGAACTTTCTTCCATCTTATTGTGCTACCGTTCATCACATATTTTAATTGAGATAAAATTACTTGAATAAATGACAAGACTATTAGTGTAACATATTACAACTAATATTTTGTCATTACTATATAGGAAAACATATCCTTAGCATTTCTAAAATGACACAAGGATCTCTCCCACTATCGTCTAATCATCATATGAATTATCCTAATATAACATTTTATAGCATAGGACTCATCTGGTTGTGTACATAGCATGGAAACATGACTTAGAAATCTCAATTTCAATGATGCTCATCATGTGTCAAAACACATGAGTCTTTCTCAATTATTTTCCATGTGACAAGAACTCCTTATATCAATTTTATATTGACTTACTTCAATATTTCATCTATGTAATTGGGCTTCAATCATATCAGGCGCTTGAATCCATCTTTTATAGACATCGATGCCCAATATCTTCCAAGCCTTTCATCAATATGAAAATCTTAACTGTGTTAATTTAAAATACATATTTTCCAATCAACCATATGTCATCTACATAAAGTATTGGAAATATGTCATAGCGCTCCCACTTAATTTCTTGTAACTTTACAAGCATCTTTATCGTTCATGATGGAATCAAACTCTTTTGATAACTTCATTAAGGTAAAGATTTCAACTTCGTTATGGTCACTTCAACCATTGAAGTGTGCATACCTTTCTAGCAACCTTTTTGAATTTTACAAAACTCTCAGACAGTGTCAAGTACACATCCTTGATAAAACTTCCTTGGGAGGAGAGTTGGTTTTGTTATTCAACTGCCATATCATAATATGTAACCTTTTGCTAGAACTATCCGCAAAGACTAAAGCATCACTACGGAAGATCAAAATCTTGTAGTAGTTAACTCTTTGAACTTCGTCGAAAACAACTTTTCGATAAGTACAATTTTAATAAGATGTAAAATCCATGTCTTTGTCGCTATATAGACCCTTTTGCTATCGCTAGGCATCATGCCTATCGAAAGGACTACCAAGTCACATACTTGATATTCATACAAGGATACTATGGCGGATATAATGACTCATAGTCAATTTTACGAAGTCAGGGCCCATCATTTGCTTCCTTTATAAGGTCCAGGTCCTTTTGTTGTCAAAACAACACTTTATACTTAAACCACAAGTTGTTCTAAGTACAAAGTTTTTGGACTTTTCTGGTACAGTTCGCAAACTCATCCGAAGTATCTACAACAGATGTAGTGTCTTCTACTTTGTCAAAATAGCAAACCCCGGGAACTTCCAGTGCTGCGCTACTCTTGACATGATAACGAAGATTCTCTAATCTCGTTGGGTTTGTACTGTGCTCCCACTCACTTGTTTCGCAAGAACTACTTTCTCGAGAAAACAACCCTTTCTGACAATCAACATTTGTCTTTTGGTTCGGTGATAGGAGAAATACCCAATGTTTTATTTTGGGATAACCTTATAAACATACATTTATCCTATTTTGGTTGTAAACATTTTACACATGCTATGCATACCAAAACTTAAGAAAAATGACCATTCGGGTCATTACCCAAACCATATCTTATATGTTGTCAATTTCAACGGATCATGATGGTGCTCTTTTCAGTGTAAAAGCGGTTGTCCTTAATGTATAAACTACAAAATTATAATGGCAATTTAATTAATCTTACCATGTCAAACAGGGTTTGATTTTGTCTTTTGAATACTCCAAACTAATGTGGGGTATTCGAGAAGTATAAGTTGTAGAACAAGTCTGCAACTTCTCAGATGTTTTGCTAAACTTGTAACTCAAACTTTATACTTTATGATCCAATCATAAATACTTGATTATCTTGTTACATTGATTTTTAACTTCATATTAACAACCTTTTGAACCAATTCAAAATGTCAAACTCTGTTCCCTTTAAATAGATATACTCACATATCTACTCAAGTCGTCGACAGAATTTTATGAAGGAAAAAATTAATCCACCATACATGACTACACATAATGGACTATATACATCAATATGTATAATATCCACTAAATTAGTCGTCCATTCTACTTTAGCCTAAGAATGGAATTCTAGTCATCTTTTGGAAGAGGTCTCACAAGCGTCAATTTATTCAAAACAAAATGACTCCGGAAGTCCATCAATATGATGTCCTTCATGTTTTCCTTTCCGATATGAACTAAAATGGTGGTGCCACAATTTAAGTGAAACTTTTACGTCTTGCAACGTTTAGCACTTAGTCTTATAGATGTTTACTTTACCAACATGATTTATAATAACATATCCATCAATTATGGAATATGGTCATAGTTGAACAATCTCATTTGTTCTCACAAAAGACCAGAACAAAATAACAACTTATTAAGTTCTTAAAATAAATCTTGAATGTTTGGTTCGATACGACAATGAACACAATAACACTTTATTTATGTTCTTGTCATAATCGATTCCATATCTATTACTAGTTCCTTTTAGGCCCTTGTATTTCTTGCATTGCGTTGCTTTGTATGACAACTCATACCAACCAATGTGGTATCAAAATACCAAAAATACTTTGTTAACTAGTAATACATCTATAACTTGTATATCAAGTATATACTCCTGAGCTGGACCTTTCCAGTTATCTTCTTTTCTGCCATATATCTATTTGTAATTCTATTTTCAATATTCCCTTTCCTTTATAGAAGAATCATTCAACATCAAACAATGCTAGTCTTACTAGCTATTTTCTTTGGCGTGTTAGTCATATACTATCACCCATTGATTCATACTTTGAGTTTGATTGTTCTACTAATATCACCATATTAATAATATTCTTCTAGATTCCACTCTTAGCAATTTCCAAGTAAGGTAAACTACTTTACCCATACTTCTAATCCATCCTGTCATAACAATTTTATGATTAAGCTACTATAGCTCGAAGGAAGGAATTTAGAGGATAATTTTTTTTTTAGCGCCCAACTTCTTGGAATATTCAAACGCCTAGCGTCTTCAATCATTGCATATATTCAGATAATATAAGCAAACATTGTCACGCTAAATTTTACTCAGTCATGTTGCTACAAATAAGTTTCTAGATATCAATATATCTTTCACTTGATTGTTTCTGAAAACAACTCTTTTCAGTTCCTAAATCACCTTGATCAACAAAACATTCTTTTGAAGATAAAGTAATATGGAAGTCACCATGACTCTAGATTCTAAGTAGGAATTGGTTGCTCTTTAGATCAATCAATCATTAACCATATGGAGCTAGGTAGGAAATACCAAAATTATACAATAGGACTCAATTTTAAATTTCACTAATACGGTACCAATCTTAAATGGTATTTACCAGATCATAACAGTTATATCTCAATTAATAATCTAAGTGTAAGGTAGTTATGAGGATGCCAATGACTACTACAAGTTGTGCAAATTCACTTTGATTTGTTGTTCATGATAAATAAGTTCAAGTTAATTCAAATTAAGCCATGAACTCCCACTCAAAAACAACATCCCTCTTAGTCGGCTTTAGTGATTACACGAACCAAATTCACTACACCAAAACCGATCATCACGTGAGATGATGTAGCTTCAAAGGCGAACATCGACATGTTCATCATATCATCTATATGACTCATGCTTTACCTTTCGGTTATGTGTTCCGAGGCCATGTCTGTACATGCTAGGCTCGCCAAGTAGAACCGTAGTATTGCGTGTGTTTCAAGGCCATGTCTGTACATGCTAGGCTTGAAAACACCCGTTGTATGCGAACGTTGAGTCTATCACCCGATCACGTGGTGTCTCGAAACGACGAACTTTCTTAACGATGCATACTTAAGGAAGAACACATTATTATCTTGATATTAAGTGAGAGGGATCATCTTATAATGCTACCGTCGCTATCTAAGCAAAACAAGATGCATAAAAGGATTAACATCACAAACATCACATGTAAGGATAACGTGATATGATATGGTCCTCCTTGCACTTGATCTCCATCATGTGCATCATGGTATGATCTCCATCATTCCACCGGCGTGGTACCAAGTACCATGGCACCCAATCTTGATTGTCCATCAAGAAGACAATCATATGGATACCCTCCGGTATATCAATAATTTACAAAATAGATCATCTCTTAATCAAATTTGTAATATTGACCATATCACATCACATGCCCAGCAAAAAAAACTAGTTAGACGCCTCTAAATTATTTTTGCATATTTTACGTGGCTTAGGGCTTTCGATGATAGAACAGTTCATACCTACGAACATCAACCACAACGTTGATAAACACATTTTTAACAACCCTTCATAGATTAGATCTTAACTATAGTAGGAGAAACAGACACCCCCTTAGCCACAAGTGAGACAACTCTCGCGTACATAGTACACGTAAACTTAGTCTGGGGCAGCTTCATCCTACTATGCCACTAAGATCATAAATTACTCAAGGAGGCAATAACATGATCATCAACGCCCACATACTCATATGTGTTCTACCCGTACAAAACATCTACGCATAGATCCGGCTCTGATACCACTGAAGGGTTCGTTGCATAGAAAACAAAAAATTTCCTACGCGAGAGACACCCGAAAGGCCAAGATCTAATCTAGGAGACGAAGTGCAACGGGCATCGAGAGGGTTAAGGAGAACACATACCCTCGAAGACTCAAAGTGGTACGAGATCAAATCTTGTTGTTGGCGTAGTCGTACTCACACCGATCCCGATAGCGAGAAGATGGGCACCGCAATCCGGCGGTGCATCCGTCATCGGACACACGTACGGTTGATGACGACCTCCGTTCCCTCGTTCCAGCGGGGCGCGGATGTAGAGGATCCCTCGGAACTCCAGCAGCACGACGGCGTGGTGTGGTGGAGAAAAACATTGCTCAGGGCTTCGCCAAGCGTACGAACAAGTGGTGGAGCAGCGGCAGGAGGGAGGAAGAGATGACACAAGTGTGTGTGTGTGTGGAAGAGGGAGCTCTCACCCCTCCTTTTATAGGAGGGGATGGCAGCCACGAATTTTTGGCTGCCTCCACCTCTCCCTCATCATGTGAGTGGAGTCTCCACTCAACCCACTCATTCTTCCATTAATTCCCACTCAAAATCCCAAGGGTTTTCTTTAATAAATAAATAAAACAATTTTATTTCTTTATTTTAATATTTGTTAATTCCATTAACAAACATTAACATATAACCCCTTGAGTTAGTTGTTAAATCTATTAACAACCATTTGATAAGAATCCCCTTGAACTATTTCAAAATTACTCGAAACAATTTCGGTGACTATTTCAATATTCCCCGAAACAATTTCGGTGCTGTCCAAACTTTTCTCCGATATTCCGTATCTCTCAAATGCGTCATCGAACCTTAAGTGTGTCACCCTACGGTTCGCGAATAAGATAGACATGATCGAGACTCCTCTCCGATCAATAATCAACAGCGGGATCTGGAGATCCGTGATGACTCCTATATATTCAACGATGACTCTCGTGATCGTGTGAACCAACAACGTCGTGAACTATTCCCTTTGTCTCGCGATATTTTACTTGTACGAGATTCGATGATTGGTATCAACCATACCTTGTTCAATCTCGTTACCGACAAGTACTCTTTTCTCGTTCCCGTGATATAACATCCTTGTGATCATATCACGTGCTTGCAAGCGGTTTCGATGTGATATCACCGAGAGGGCCCAGAGTATATCTCCGTCATTTGGATGGACAAATTCCACTCTTGATCCATGATCCTCAACTAATACTTTCCGAATACTTAACGACACCTTCATAGTCACCCTGTTACGGTGTGACGTTTGATGCGATCAAAGCACTCTTCCAATATCAGCGATTGACATGATCTCATGGTCTAAGGAATAAGTTACTTCGTATGTTTGATATAACAATGTAAACTAAATGACTTGATCGCATTGCTATATTCTCTTTGGGTATATGTTCATCACATCATTCTTCTAATGACATGATCCCGTTATTAACAACATCCAATGTTCATGATCAGGAAACCTTGATCATCTATTAATCAACGAGCTAGTTAAAAGAGAGGCTTTACTAGGAACCATTGTTTGTTTATTAAGCACACATGTATCAACGTTTCCGGTTAATACAATTCTAGCATGAGAAATAAACATTCATCATAAACAAGGAATAAGATAATAACCATTTTATTATTGCCTCTCGGGCATATTCCCTTCAGTTCCCTATTGGCAGATCGCACTGAAGCCCTAGCTAGTACGCGGTAGGCTCTTCTTGTACGCGGCCACCCAATCCGGTGGCGCCTTCACTGAAGCCCTAGATAGTACTCCCCAGACCAATCAGGTGTTCAAGATCTAGGGACGAGGAGGAGCACAAGGAAGAGGGGGGAGGGGGGCGGACCTGAACAACGACGGTGTGGGCGCGACCTCGAACTGCTCTGATCCTCCTCGACCTGGGCGACCTCGAACTACGCTCTTCCTCGACGTGGGCGACCTCGAACTGCTCCTCCTCGACGGCGCCCTCCAACTGATACTCCTCGACGGCGCCCTCCAACTGCTCCTCCTCGACGGCGGCGTGCGGTTTGGGGATCGAGATGAGGGTGCGGTGGTTCGATCTGTTCTGCGTAGCGAGAAAGAAAGTGTGCGGGTGGGGGGTTAGCGGAGCGAGGCCTTACCCGAGGCGCTTCTGTCAAAATTTGCCTGGGGTATGTGTTATACCGCAGGCGAACAGGTATGTCATTCGCCTGGGGTAAAGGAAGAGTGCCAGGGGGCGGTGGTGGTGGCCCTGCCGCACTTTACCCCAGGCGCTTCTGGATTTGGTTCGCCTGGGGTAACAGACTTACCCCAGGCGCACAGTGCACCAGTTCGCCTGCGCTATGTAGCCCAGGAGCATCGATTTGCGTGTTCGCCTGTGGTAGGATATGCTGCTATAAGCAAATCTCTAGTAGTGAAAAAGTGTTTTCAGACATATTTTAGGAAAGTACCAATTCGACTACAACAAGGTTTACTCTTCTATATTTGGTAATTCCTTCACATCAAAGTGTAAAATAAGAACATTGTGAACTTTTGCAACTATTAGTAGGTTAGTCCAAATAAATCATAAACTTTATATAAAAACAATTATGAAAAGTATTAAAGTAGCATGAAACCATCAAAAATTATAGATACGTTTTGGACGTATCAACATCCCCAACCTTAGTTCCTACTCGTCCTCGAGTAGGTAAACGATAAAAACACATAATTCCTGAGTTGACATGCTACCAACATAAACTTGATCATAAATATTGTAAAAGCATATGTAATATGAGATTATAGTAGTTTAAACACAAGCATGATAGATATAATTATAGCAATAAAACATAGCAATCACTTTGCATAATGAAAAGTGACACAATAAAATATTATGAATAACAATGCATTGAAAGTTATACGTTTGTTTCAAGTATAGAGAAAACGTAGCAAAGTGATATTTCGCTTGTCCTTAAAAGTGGGGCAAAACATAAATGCCAGGACACCTTCAAAGTTTAAGAGAAAGACTAGAAAAAATAATTTGAGAGAAAGTAATAACACATCATGAAGCACTTAATAATGTTTATGGGACACATGCACATTAAACTCATAATGACAAATGCACATTAAACTCTCAACTATGCATAAAGTTAGAAGATGGAGACTAATAAAAGTAAAATAAAGTACCTTCGCAGAGGGAAGCATGGGTCGCTCATGTGCTAGAGCTTTTTATTTTATTAAACAGAGGTATAAAATGTTTGACACTCCTCTCAACCATCTTACACAAACCATGGCTAACCGAATCCTCGGGTGCCTGCCAACAATCACATACTGTGGAGGAGTGTCTAGTTTTTAGAGAAGTGTATGATTATGTCAACGAATGGTAAACAGAATATACAGTACGTCACAAGCCAACTAGACTTCACAAGAGAGGCTCCCATTGAAGGACACAACTTGTGTAGAAGTTCATCCCTCTTTCTCTTTTGTTTACACAATTATGCTTTGACTGATAAATCAGGGGCAAAAATATTGAAGAGAATTTGTTTTTTTAATTTGGGGCCAGGCACCCCGCTGTCAGCTCTTCTATCAATTGGATAAGCGGATGAAGACACTAGTACAGGGTTTGAAATACAATCAACAAGTGATATAAAGATTCTCGATTTATGTTCTCATGAGCAGAAGCAGGAATACAAAACAGAAGTAATTTTGAAAGTTTTAAATGTAACACATGAGCAATTTACTTTGGAGTGACGGTTAAGTACCACATGTAGGTAGGTATGGTGGACACATTTGGCATACTTCGGTTTTTTGGAGTTGGATGCACGAGTAGAGCTCATACTCAGTACAGGTGGAGACTAGCAGAAGACTGGGAGCGACAAATCAAGAGATCATAAAGGCCATAATCATGCATAGCGACAAAAACATTATTAATCAAAGCATAAATTGTATTACATGTCATAAACTAAATGATCATAGAGGCTATCAGTGACTGGTTTGTAGTCATAAACATGGTGTAAGCATGCGCCAAGTAAACCAAATAAATCATTCGAAGGAGAACACCACAAATTTATGCTTCCATGTAATAAAAACAATTCATGATTCTTTCAATGGAACATTATGCACCCTCAACTATTTGAGACAAGTCACACTATAATAATAAATACTCAGCATATAATTAAAATAACATCTAACATTACATGATAAAGTCTAGCCACATTCTAAACAAGCTTCTATTTGTACCGTTATAAGCATGAAATATTTTACTCTTGTCAAACACCAATTAATTTGTTTGAAACAACTCTCGTAGATAATATTCATCAAAGACCAGAGAGCTAATCATATATAACTGAAGCAAACTAACAAGCTATAAATAAAATACGAGTGGAAAACAAGGGCTAAACGCGGTACTACCAAAAAGTGAACACTCACATAAAAGTAAGAATGAAAACTAGAGTGTTCTAAGCAATAAAAACAGAGTATGTCTATCTACCACACAAGAATGATAGATTCCAACTAAGTTTATTGCAGAAAGTAAAATAAAATAAAACCAAAGAAAACAAAGAGACACTCCAAGTAAAATTCATATAATGTGACCGAATAAAAATATAGTTTCACTAAAAGTGACCTGATAAATTGTTGATGAAGAAGGGGATGCCTTGGGCATCCCCAAGCTTACACGCTTGAGTGTTCTTAGAATTTTATGGGGTAAACCACGGGGGCATCCCCAAGCTCTGACCTTACACTCTTCTTGATCACATTATATGACCCTCTTCTCTTGACCCTTGAAAACTTCCTTCACACCACACTCAAAGAGTAATTCGCATTAGAGGATTAGTGCAACAATATAAAATTCATGGTTTCTGTATGGGCACAAGTGCTATTGATAATTTTAAACATTAGCTACATCCACTGATGTTTCGTGAAGAAAATATATCCACTTGACATCGGAAAAGTGCAAATGAAAGAAAAATAGCAGAATCTGCCAAAACCAGAAAAGTCTGTAAAGACGAAAATTTTTGGGGCACTTAAGTTGCTCAGCTCGAAAAAGTTAAAGAACAAAAACGTTTCGGAATTATATGGGGAATAAGCACAAAAAACTTCAGGTTATTCTGATCTTTCTGGATTTTACACGATTTTTTACGGTGGACAGCACAAATCTGTTTTCTGTGCAGAAATCCAAAACTAACACCAACTTTTGCTAGAAACTTTACTTGCCATAACTAATACATGAAAATAAGGATACAAAGGAGTTGCTACAGAAGTATAAAACACCTTGACTCAAAGAAAGCAGAGAAAAAAATGCAAAAATAAAACCATGGGTTATCTCCTAAGAAGTGATTTTCTTTAACGCCTTTTAACTTTTCATGGAAAAACAAGGGATGCCTTGGGCATCCCCAAGCTTTGATGATTGAATATTCTTGAATACTTAATTGACGTGAACTTGGGAGTCCCCAAGATTTCTACATGAAAATAAGGATACAAAGGAGTTGCTACAGAAGTATAAAACACCTTGACACAAAGAAAACACAGAAAAAAATGCAATAATAAAACCATGGGTTATCTCCTAAGAAGTGATTTTCTTTAACGCCTTTTAAATAGTCATGGAAAAATAAGGGATTCCTTGGGCATCCCCAAACTTTTATGATTGAATATTCTTGAATACTTAATTGAGGTGCACTTGGGAGTCCCCAAGATTGAGCTTTTCTCTTCTCATTCATCTCGTATCACCATCTCCATTGGATCTTAAATACAACATTCACATACAACTTGACAAAAAATCCACTCATGTTCAAGCATTGACAAGTTTCATAATATTTACTCAACATTATCCACTGTATATACCGAGGTTGCTTATAAAATTTCCGTTGTCCGTAAAAAAACTAAGGAAAACTAAGAACACTAAGTACAATATTGAATAAACAACGAAATCTGCGAAAAATGAACTGCCTGTAAAGATGGCGCTTAATGAGATAGTTACTTATCTCAAATAAAAAAACTTAAAACTAATTAAAGACAGATCATAATCTCGGGTTTACGCAAAAATAATTTCAAATCAAAAAACTATTGCGAGATTTATCACGATTTTTTATAGTGAAGCACATGAATTTTGTCTAACAGAATCAGTTAGTAAAGATAGAATTATTAGACCTTTATATGTACATCAAATCCGAAAAATTTAATCTAACGAAAGAAAGATGATAAACATTACTTTGCACTCAAGAAATTTCAGATCAATATCACGTTCTGGTGATTTTAAACATTTTATACGGTGAAGCACATCAAATTTTTTCTGGACAGCAAAGCAAAACTATCAACTTCCAAGTAACTAGAAACTACAATTATAAATTTAATTTTATGGTACAGAGGAATATGTACAATATACACAATATATACAAGTTTTTAACTTAAAAGCTTCCATGGAAAGATTTGTTTTGGTTTCATAGGCATGAACACAAGTGTTCAAGGTCGACCCCAACTAAACCATTACTCATCTTTCCAATCACTTTCCTTTTTGAAAACTTTTTTAGACAACAAGTACAACTATTTTTTTTGTAATTCGTGTTCCCTATCTATACCAAAAGATAGCAAACAACTTAAAACTGAAAATAAAACTACTTAGAGACAAAGAAAACAAGTGCACACAAGAACATTCACCCCACTCTATTGCTCCCCGGCAACAGCGCCACAAAAGGTCTTGATATCCCACAATTATAGGGGATCGTGTATAGCCTTTTCGATAAGTAAGAGTGTCAAACCCAACGAGGATCTAAAGGTAGGATAAGTATTCTCTCAAGTTCTATCAACTACTGATACAACTCTACGCACACTAAATGTTTTGCAATAGCTAGGAAATAAAACTAGAGTAATAATACAGGTAAACAAGATAGCTTTGCAGGATAATAAATACATGAAAGTAAAGTTAGTTGTTACAGCAATAAAGTATAATAAATGATTATAAACTAATAGTATCATGAGTGTGGAAAAGTGGTGGAAAGTGTGATGGATTTGTCCATGATCAAATAGTTAAATACAAGGTTGATATTCCTCTTTTATGTGGGACAGGCAAAGCTCACATGCTCTCACTATCAAATGATTGGAAGTACTTATGATTGGAAGTCTAGCAAACATCCGTAACTATTAGAAGATACATTAAGGTAAAAATACCCAACCATAACATTACGATCAAAAGGTCCTCTTTATCCCATATGCTTTAATCACTAGATTGGGGCTCATGTTTCTGTCACTCAAGCAACCCTCCCTCTAGCTTTCTCCACATACTACAAGCCATATGTTGTGATCCATGCGCGCATAAGCATGTCATGGCACCATAGGACTGTAACAAATTCAATATATAGCTCAGACTATCCATAGAGACTCAACAATCAATCATATGACCAAAGGGATCTACACAAACATGACATAGATGCAATAGATCATCTGCAAATAATTTATAACGTCAAACACCATGTTTACATAGGGTGGTACAGAGGTGTGTGGGAGGATGAACCACTGTAGACAAGGAGTAATTGGCGATGGAGATGGTGATGAAGACGGTGGAGAGGACAGCGCAGGGCGGTGGCGCAGGTACTCCTTCCCTGCGCCGCCGACATCATGGGGGAGCGCCGCCCCTTAGCGCTCTTCCTTCATGGTCTTGGGAGCCCTCCCCCATGGAGATGGGATCCATGGGGGAGGCTAAAACGAGGCTTTGGTGGCTGGAAATTCGTGGTATGGGGTGTCTCCCATGACCTAGGTTTCCTCCCTTTATATAGTCTCCTGGATTTCCGTCATCCCATCTAGGGCTGCGGTAAATCAAGCGTACCTCTTAAGTCTAGATTGTACGCCGCAAAATTCCCCCACAATTTTGTCTTATGTGAGATTTTCGTTTAACGTCGTCTTTGACCCGTAACGTGGCAATCTTTAAAAAGTGTTTTCAGACAAATTTCAGGAAAGTCCCAATTCGACTCCAACAAGGTTTCCTCTTCTATATTTGGTAATTCCTACACATCAAAGTGTAAAACAAGAACATTGTGCATTTTTTCAACTATTAGTAGGTTAGTCCAAATAAATCATACACATAATATAAAAACAATTATGAAAATCATTAAAGTAGCTTGAAACCATCAAAAATTATAGATACGTTTTGGACGTATCAATGCATGCTAGCATATGTGTTACGATTACTCCCATTTTCCCTCCTCAGACCATTATGTGAAACTGCAGTAGTTAAGAGGTGAGAATGTTTGGTTATAATTTGATTATTATCTGCCTCTTATTCTCTTATTTGATTATTTTCTCACTTACACTTACTTAATTATAAGCATTCTATGCCTCTCACTCTCCTATTTTATTATTCTCCCAGTTTCATTTTCTTAGTTATAAGCATCCTTTTTTTAATCATATTCTCAGTCTCTTATATCATTATTTTGTGTCTCTCATTCTCTTCGTTTTAGTCATTCTGTTAGTTTGTGGTTCTCTGAGTTAAATTTTACTAAGCCACTTATTTTTCTCATTATATTTCATCATTGACTCTGTTGTTATCAGCCTCTTTGATCAGTAACTCTGTAACCACTATCTTAATTTGTTGAGTGTCTTATTTTCTAAGTCTAGTTCTTTAATTTTCTAGTCATTCGCTTGTTCTTCAGTCCTTTTATTTTTCAGTCTTTCAATTTTCATTTCTTTCATTCATCAACTTTTAAGTTTTAAGTTGCCTTGTTTCTAATTTATTTTTAAGTTTTTCTTCTTTCTTAGTATTTGTTCAGTCCTATTTGTTTCAGTTCGTACACAATCATTGTTTAGTTATCGTTTTATGCAGTTGTGCGGTCTCAGAAGCTTTGATGGATGCGAGATGACTTCCGCTGTTGCTAACACCAATTATGTGCCATCTTCATGATCAATGTCGGGGTTCAGCCTCTATTTTTCTTCTTTTATGTATTCATGCATGCTTGGCTGGCTGCAGTTCTAGAAGCTAGCTAGGCAGAGTAAGAGATACTATGGGATCAAGTTAGTTTTAATGTTATATTATTTATCATCTGTCTTCAACATGATTTTGGTTAATTGGAGCTACCTAGAAGAAAAAAACAGTTGAATGGATGTTTCTACTATGATTAAAACAGAACTGTCAATAAATTGAGTTCCATCAACCACAGTAAAAGATTTCAGTGAAAAAACTTAGCAGGTTCCATTGTCTGCAGATCAACATGTTTCACTTCGAAAAATTTATAATTACATATGCAAACACATGACAACTCCCTCCTTCCTTCCTTCCTTCAATGGACCGAAGTTTTCACTCTCTACATAGTGAAAGACAAGAGAAGAAAATTTCATGTTCATAAACGCATTGCAATTTCTTGTATATTAATTAATTTTCTTATGCATATTAAGCTTGTGGTAAAACTGCCTACTCTAGCCAGTGAACAAAAAATAGCGATCTGACGGGGCCCCTCACATCAGCCTCTCTCATCCCTAAGCGTGTAATGAAGAGCGGCAACATTTTTAGTTTACATTGCACAAGCCGGGTCAGACCCCTTGGCTTGCATACACTGGTAGAAAATAGGCTTTTAGTCCCGGTTCGCAAAGGCCATTATTCCCGGTTGTGCAACCGGGACTAAATATGCGCGACTAAAGCCCCCCCCCCCCTTAGTCGCGCCTCTTACGAACCGGGACTAACGGCCCGTCCACATGGGCGCCAGGAGTCCGTCGGGGTTGAGGACCTTTAGTCCCGGTTCTCGTGGCTAACCGGGACTAAAGGCCTACTCCGCAGGTTTAGGGTTTTAGCCCCCTAAACCTGGTTTCTTTTTAATTTGTACTGTTTTATTTCTTTTATATTTTATTTTGTGTTTTATTTTAATTTTGATGAAGTTTCAGTACACATATATATTCTACGCTACTATATACATGCATATGAAATTTCAAACAAGAAGAATTCAATAGGAATATATAATATATATTCAATCTCGGGTGACCATATACAACTTCGAACAAGTTTCCATACACAATTAAGATGGATGACCATACACAACTTCGAACAAGTTTCAATCTCGGAGATGCATATAATTTTATTCGTCCTCATTATAGTGTTCTCCTTTAGGATCGATGACTTGCCTCATGAAAAATACTGCTAATTCCTCTTGAATTGGTCGGAAGCGAGCTTCTGGACTAAGCTTGCTCCGCAAGTTATCCGTCGCCTTCCGCACGCTATCCGACGCCTTCCGCTCAGAGGTGTGTATCCGGATGTTCTCACAAACATAGTATCCACATAAATTGGTCCCCGGTGGCTGCTTATCCACATTAACTAAGCTTCTAAATTCTAGCTCATGTTTGAATTCACCGATAGTTTGTTCTGAGAACCGTCTCCAAACCCTACGGGGCAAAGAAAATTAAATGAACAAGGGAGTTATTAGCTAGTTGATATTAGGAAATGAACAAAAGAGACCGAACGATATAGAGCGCAAATGATTGAAAATAATTACTTTTGCAGCATTTTTCTCATGTCGTCCCAACGCTTTGAATCCGAATCGATAGAGTCCATGATTAGAACTCTGGAGGTGTGAAGTTCAATATTTAGCAGAATCTAGTGGAACATGCGGACAAGTTACATGCACAGTTATGCATAACTCATCGATTAGACATAACATGCATGGAGTAAACAAAAGAGAATGGGCACAAGAGAGAAACACTCACCCAAAATGGTAAGAAAATAGAATATGACTTTTGAGTTGATGCTTTCTAAGAAACTTGTACAAGTCTTTCTCCACGTCTTCGGGGTGACGTTGTAACACATATCCATTAACGATATGTGGGTCAATGAACCCAACATCATAGATGTTTCTTATTTTGCATTCCCAAATCTTCAATCTGCATAATAGCATACGCTTAGTTAGGACAATATATATATATATATATATATATATATATATATATATATATATATATATATATATATATATATATACAGAAAAGAGCTGGTCTGTCCAGACATGCGTGAGGACGCTTTCGTTGCCGTCCGATCGTTGGAGATTCGCAATTTAGGTAAGCCTAGCCCTCATTTCCCCCCTTTAGCAATTTCATACAAATTGCCAATTCGGGTAATTTTAGTACAGTAGCTACTGTCATTGCTACAGTATAGCGCTACAGTGCGCAGCTTTATCAGTCTGCACACTGTTCCGTCCTGCAAAGAGCAGTGCATCACGGGCCGGCGTGCTACTTTCTCCCTCGTATACAACCACCTCACATGTTGCCAATCGAATCTCCTCTCTCTCTATCATAACTCCTGTAAGCCAAGAAAAAAACTCCTCCATCCGCAGCCATGACCTTCGTCGGCGCCACCCAAGCGGACCTCCTCGTGCACGCCTTCCTCAGAGCGTCCTCCTCCGGCTCGGCCCCCTTCTCTAGTCGCCGCCTCACCCGCCTCGCGTTCCTCAGCGAATCCCCGCGGGCGCCGCCCCGTGACGCATCCGCCTCAGAGGCATCTCGGCAGCTCCAAGCTCGAGTCCACGCCCGCGCCCCGCTGCCTGGACCTGCTGCGTCCGGAGGTCCGGGACAGCAGGAGCAGCTCGTGGAGCGAGTACCCGGAGAGCTGCAGCAGCGGCGGGAGGGGTGACCTCTAGCCCGCTTGCTTCGGCGGCGGCGGCGCGAGATCCGCCTGCGGCGCGGGGGAGAGGGGTACGGGGGAGCGGGATGCTTCACGGCCGGAGCAGGCGAGGGGCAGCCCGTGGCCATCATGGACGCCATGTGTTCGTCGATTTGCCGTGTGGTTCTTATCTCGTGCGAGGTCCACACGGCGACATAGGCTTCTAAATCCCTGCAGATGGTGGAGCGAAGGTGCTGCCTTCCGCGACCACGACGGGCAGGTCACCGACGGGGGACACGGCCTCGCGCACCCGTACGTGCATCCTCGACCTCTTTGTGAGGTGAGAGGCTCTCCCGCCTCAGGGACGGCGTTCCCCCGCGTTGCCATGGCTTGGAGCTGCCGCGTCTGGGGCGCCGACATCCACTCCGGTCCATCTCGTCGGTGCCGTTCTTATGCGTGGGGAGGGTTGCGTCACTGGAGCCCGGGATTGGGCGCACGCGGTGACGGAGCCTTCTACGTCTCCGGTTCCGGTGAGTGCATCGAGCTTCCCTAGCCTGGACAGAGACGAGCAGTCCCGGAGGCTCCGCGGGACGGAGACGAGCATGGACGCTCCGCCGCTTTTGAACGTTGTGGATCACCGCGAGGAGTGGAGTCGGCATCCCCCGCATCCGCACCAACTCCTCATGGTGTGCTGGAGCAGCAGTGGGCATAGAGTGCCGCCTGCTCGTTATCCGGGTAGAGTATGCTTTATCTCTCCTAATCCTCTATAGACGTGAGGTCCTAGAAAACGTGTTTAGTCCTCGTACAATCAGTACCATAGAGAGAATAAAGCAATGAATTGTCAGTTTCTCCTACTGTAGTCTACTTCAGTTCATGTTTCTTGAAGCTACTACATGCATCAGACGTTCAAAAATCTATGATCTTGTGAATTCTGCAAATGTGAGTTGCTTTACCGCTGCTTGGACATCCCCGTTGGAAGCATGGTGGCACCCTGTCGAGAAGCCGCCATCTCAAGCTGCTTCGTGCGAACGTGCACGAAATCGGATGCCCTCCCAGGGTCTCGAGTGGAGTGAGTTAAGGTGGAGTGCAGAATGATTTTCTATGAGGTGCTTAACGAGTTAAGGTGGGGATGCCGAAACGAGGGTGCATAATGAGTTAAAACGTGGGGTGCCGAAACGATGGTATTGAGTGAGTTAAGGTGGAGTGCGGAATGATTTTCTATGAGGTGCTTAACGAGTTAAGGTGGGGATGCCAAAACGAGGGTGCTCAATGAGTAAAGGTGAAGTGCGGAATGATTTTCTACGTGGGTGCTTAATGAGTTAAAACGTGGGGTGCCGAAACGATGGTCTTGAGTGAGTTAAGGTGGAGTGCGGAATGATTTTCCATGAGGTGCTTAACGAGTTAAGGTGAGGTGCCGAACCGAGGGTGATGAATGAGTTAAGGTGAATGAGTCAAGCCGGCGAGCAAGTCCGCTCCAGCTCCTCGGCCTCCACCGCCGCCGCCAATGTCGGCATCTGTAAAGAGTAGGTCGTATTTCTCCGAGGTCCTCATTCGTCTCCGGACCAGGTCGAGGCATCCTTGTCCTGCAACACGCCATTGCAACGAGGTTGTTGCCTAAACGCCTTAGCTTGCTACCCATGGGTGCTTAGTCCGAGATGGCGGGGTGCCGAATAGGACCTTCATAGCTTGCTCACACGGGTGCTTAATTTGATTTTCCATGGGTGCTTAGTCCGAGATAGCGGGGTACCGAATCCGACCGTCTTAGCTTGCTCGCACGGGTGCTTAATTTAATTTTCCATGGGTGCTTAGTCCGAGATGGCCGGGTACCGAATCGGACCGCTTAGCTTGCTCACATGGGTGCTTAATTTAATTTTCCATGGGTGCTTAGTCCGAGATGGCAGGGTGCCGAATCGGACCGTCTTAACTTAGATTTTCCGCACGGGTGCTTAATTTGATTTGCTATAGGTACTTAGTCCGAGATAGCGGGGTGTCGAATCGGACCATCTTAGCTTGCTTGTACGGGTGCTTACTATTCTATGGGTGCTTTGTCCGAGATGGCGGGGTGCCGAATTGGACCGTCTTAGTTTACTCGCACGGTTGCTGAATTTGATTTTCTATGGATACTTTATTAACTAGGTGCTTAATTTGATTTTCTATGGATAATTTATTAACTAGGTGTCGGATGCCAAATAATTATTAGGGCATTCAGTAGGTGATTCTTATCTAACTAGGTCCTTAATTTGGAGCGGTACTCGATGGCTACATCAATCATCCCTTCTTCTCTCTTGTAGTATTTTCTATGGAACTAAGTGAGAAATACGTGGTCCCCGCCATTTGCATGTGTAGATAATGGATAGTGGAGAGGGTCTGTCACTTGCTTGTCCACATGAAGAGGAACTAACAGGAGCGCGGCCGACGGAATGACCTAGATAAGAAGCCTATACTATCCACGTAAAGACAGAGCTAGGATCATGACCATCACATGCATGTCAGTAAAAGAGAGAGAGCATGCCTATCGACACATGCATATGTTCTGCAGCAGAGGCACATGCAATTGCCAAGTGGAAATAGGGGTACTGAAGTAAGCTATACAGGTACAGAGTAGGGCATTTGTTGGGCCACGAACAATCATCCACACGGACGTGCCACCCAGTCCACTAAGTACCAAAACAACAACCCATGGTTCGGTACCTAGGTTCAGCATGACATGGTCTGAAAATGGCAACAAATTTGAAATTGAACTAGCAGGCCCATAATTTGCTAGTCAGATCTACCACATGCAGCCCACTATCACTGCTACAGCGATTTCTGCACCTATATCTATTTTGTAAAGTTTGAACCTCACGCCACACTCAAACCAAATGAGGGAACAATTCAAACATTTAGCCCCATCTTACACACCTATGAAACCTAGCCATGAGAGAGAAAATATTTTCCACAATCTATTAGAGAGGGGAGTAGGTACTAAATGTAGGACGAAAGCACCAATCCAAAAGCAATCGGATGGTAGGGAAAGCGTCCTCACACAAGTCTGGACGTACCATTTCCGCGTCCTATATATTATATATATATAATATATATATATATATATATAATATATATATATATATATAGTGCAGGCAATGAAGAACGAGATGAGGTAGAAATAAATCACTTACAGAACGTAGCAACTCAGCATAGATTTGTCGAGCTCGCGCAGATTGAACAGATGGAACAATTCACTCAGATGAACTTCTACAGAGTACGGTTTGCTGTGATACTCCTCTGTAACATCCGCATAAACAAATTCTTTGTCGGCCCATGTTATGAAATGCTCGTACCAACGTAGCAGATTTCGCATTTGTGGTGCTAGACTATTTTCCTGCGTAGGATCGACGAGAGGCCCATTCCCCACATATTGTAATGCTACCTCACTAGTTGGCGCATCCTCAAGGCCTAACGAGGCACGAAGAGTCAAACCCATCTCGGACGCTTGTTTCATGGCACTCGCTACAATCGATCCATTTGCTGCCGCAGCTCCTATGACCGCGGGGTCCTCTTCCGGACAGTCTTTCACTATGAGCGGGGGGATCGATTGTTTATTCTGCATCCCGAGCTGGTCAACTTGTTTCCCGCTTTTTTTACTTCCTTCTTTCTCCTCCTTCAATATTTCTGCTCTCCTACGAAGTTCACGTCCATAGTCGTCAGGCATATTCAGCTCGGCTTGGGACGGTGTCGTCAAAAAATCCTTAGCCCACTTCTTTTGCTTCTCAGTGAATACTATCTTGGGCTCAGTCTCTTTTATCGCCTTCGCATCCGCCTTCCATTTCTCATAATGAGCAGATGCGGCCAATTTGGTTTCAGCTTCACTAAGTTCCCAAGGCCTTGGGAGAATAGGCTTCAGTGACGTCTCCGGTACCCGTGTGGTCTTAGGTACATAAGGGGTCCGGGTTAATAGTCCAGGAGCGGGTTTCCTTGCTGTCCGCCTGCTTCTGCTTCTTCGCCGGAGGAGGATTGGGGGGCGGCGGCTGCTTACCCGCCGGAGGAGGATTGGGGGGCGGCGGCTGCTTACCCGCCGGAGATTGTGGATCTGGGGACGGCGTCGAATGGCGTGAAGGAGGTGTAGGTGAACCACCACCACCACCACCATCGGAGGGGGGTGGACTTGTTAGCCTTGGCGCCTCGCCTGGAAACACTATGTACTTCTTTTTCCATAGAATGATCTGGCGCTTGACATCTCCAAGTCTTCTCTCCCCTTCGTGTGTAGCTATGTCAATCTCCAGGTCCTCAAACACTTGGACTATGTCTTCCACCGTGACACGAGCATAGCCATATGGAATGGGGTTGTTGTGGTGGAGTGCTCCAGGTGTACAGGGTAAAGCACTGCCGGTAGCTAACTTCGTGGAAATGTTCCCCACGGGATAATACAGATCACATTCTTTCATCTCCTTTACATCATCCACGGGGTAGTGAGGCTCCGGTGCACGAATCTCGATCGTAGGTGCATTAGCACCTGCAGGCGGGGCCTCCGTAGAAGCCACGCTGCTTCTCCGCTGCTGGCTTCCGAGATCCGCTTCATGATCTTCATGCAGCCCTGCAGCCGATCTTTCTTTCACAAGTCCATGCTCGGTCTGCTTCAACTCACTAAGTTCCGATGCAACCTTCGCCAAAAGATCTGCATCCCGGTCCGTCTTTCTCTTACGGCTTCTGTAACAGTACGGGTCATTGTCCTGGGAAAACCCTACTTTCCACGGAATTCTGCCTTTGCCTCGTACATGTACTCCGTGTTCATCATTCCCGAGGGCTTTTGTCAGTGCGTCTTTCTCTCTGTTGAACTTGATCAAGCCCTCTTGAGCTTGGGTCATTGCGTCAATAAGGGCTTGGGTGGGAGCAAACGTTTTCTGCCGATGAACACACGCCCCTGTCTCCGGGTCTAGCGATCCCCCATGCCCGTACCACCAGCTTTTCGCCCTTCCGTACCTAGAGGGATTCCTCGCACCCTCAGGCCCTCCTCCATCTTCTCCCACTTAGGCGCCGAAAGGAGGTATCCTCCTGGCCGCATAACATGATGGTACTGTTTCTTATCCGCATTAACCTTATTTTTTTCGATATTTCCTTGAAATGCTCCGATTTCTTTTGCCTCACAAATTCTGGCCAATCATCTTTCAGTCTCTCATGTTGTCCAGTGAAATCCGGAGTCTTGCCCTTCTTGACATAGTCACGGTTTAAATTTTTCTTGAAGTTCCGGAATGCTTCGGCCATCTTCTGAAGAGCGAACTCTTTGACGCGCCTCCTCCTCTCACGTCCACCCGGAACCTCGCTACCGAATTCATCGACTTTGTTGTATTCCAGAGGTAGAATGATATGTTCCATAACCTTTCTCCAGCAATCCTTTTTCGTTCTCTTGTCAAAAAATCTTAAACCAAGACGTGCCTTCTTTGGCTCCTTCCATTCCTGGACGGTGATCGGGACGTTGTCTCTAACAACGACTCCGCATTGGTTGATAAACTTTGTGGTGTGCTGTAGGGGCTTGCCGGTTTGACCGACTAATTCAATGGTATATGTTTCGCCTTGTTTCATCGCCATGGATTTGCCACTCTTTGTCGTACTCGATCCGGTCGAGGGCTAAAAATAGAAAGAGAGTCGCGCGCGTTAATGTATATGTATTCACATTTCAGTAAGTTTGTATCACGAGAGGCTCAATGTATATATATATACCTCGCCGGAGGTGGTTGCTACTTGCAATTCGAGATCGTCGTTTGTCGACGGTTGACCTCCGTCGATAATGTCCGTTCCTTCACCTTCTTGATCATCGACAATGTCTGTTCCACCGTCAAGGTTCAGAAAATAAGAGACTACATCCTCTTCTTGCTCATCTTCTGGGCCCGGCACATAAGAAATCTCGTTGTTTATGATGCCCATTATATAACGTTCAGCATCCGGATCCCGAAGCGGCTCGGCTCTATCGTCCGCCATATGTCACTCCTGCATGTATTAAAAATTAATTAAGTATAAAGAAATTAAAAAATAAGATTAAGGGGACATAGAGGAGGAGCAGCGACGATTGAATTAAAACTTTATTTTTAATATTAAAACCCTAAACTCATATTTATCTTAGTGTCATACTAATTGTTACTACAAGACCATTACCTAATTAATTTGTCAACATGCATGAAAATGATGTTCTCTTATGTTACTTTAAGTGTTTTTCAATTTGGTATAGTTTCCATAGTTTTTGGATGAAGGAAACAATGATTAAGAACTATTAATTTTTGCTTTCATTTCAGCCATTTTTGGAAAACAACAAAAACAGAAATACTTTAGATGTCAGCCTGCATGTATAAGGTTGAAAACATGTGCCAAATGTTTCACTGAACATTTTGAGGTATTAAACATAATTTTTGGATAATTATTAAATTAGTTATGCCATTTTCTTTTTCCTTTTCTTTTATTTGCAGAACAGAAAATTGATGTTTTTTGGTCAAATTTATACAATTATTCCCAAAATAAAATACCATTGCGTATATTTTGTTAAGACAAAATTTTAGATCTCAAATTTGCTCAATTTGGGTTAACAGAATTCAAGTTATGAATTTTGCAAGTTTCCATTTTTAGTTCCATTTTCTGTATTTAATTATTTAGTGCAAACATTATTGCAGAAGCATGTTGAACTTTTTCTATAAACAGAAACTGCTCAAGTTCCTGAATGTATAGAAATTTGAATCACTCAAATTGGAGATTTTATGAATTAGTTATGGATTTTTGAAACTGCTAAGTCCCTTTCTCTCTCTCTCTCTGCTCACTCTCTCGCACGCTGACGGGTGGGCCCCACCCGTCAGCGCCCTCCTTCTCTCTCTCTGCTCACTCTCTCTCGCTCACTGACGAGTGGGCCCCACCCGTCAGCGCCCTCCTTCTCTCTCTCGCTCGCTGACGGGTGGCCCCCACCCGCCAGCGCCCTCCTTCCTCTGTTCGCGTCGCTGTGGTGGTCGTCGTCCTCACCGGCGTGCGGTGGTCGCCGTCCTCACCATAGTGTTCACCGGAGTTTGTGGTCGCCGCGCGTTCGTGTTCGTGTTCGTTCGTGGTCACACGTATACGAGGGCGGCGCGAGGCCCATGGGGGAACCTACCGGAGACGACGGCGCGGGGCGGGGGCGGAGCAGGGCGGGCGCGGTGGAGAGAATGGCGCGGGCGACGGCGGAGACGGCGACGGCGCGGTCCTCTCTCAGAGTCTCTGCGGGGCGGAATCGGCGACGCGCAGGGAGAAGACGAGCAGGGCGCCGGCGCGTGGAAGACGAGCAGGGCGGAGATGCGTTTGGGGACTTAGAAATTGTCGGGGCAGGAAGACAGCGGGAATATATAGGGCCAGCCTTTAGTCCTGGTTGGGGACACCAACCGCGACTAAAGGTCCCCTCCGGGTACCATCCGCGGGCCTTTAGTCGCGGTTGGTGTCCCCAACCGGGACTAAATGTGTTTTCGCGGCGTTTCCGTTCCCGCACGGAAAGAGACTTTAGTCGCGGTTCGTGTCACGAACCGCGACTAAAGGTACTTTTTCAAATACTTTTCGTTTTAAAAATCTTAAAATACAAATAATGTATCAAAAAATTCAGAAAAATAAAACTAATTTATTTTAAAATTTTAAAAATACAAATAACGTACCAAAAAATTCAGAAAAATAAAACTAATTCATTTTAAAATCTTAAAAATACAAATAATATATCAGAAAATTCAGAAAAATAAAAATACTTCATTTTAAAATCTTAAAATACAAATAATATATCAAAAAATTCAGAAAAATAAAACTACTTCATTTTAAAATCTTAAAAATACAAATAATATATCAAAAAATTCAGAAAAATAAAACTAAGTCATTTTAAAAACTCATTTTTCCCATCATTTCTTCCCTGTCTTCCTGCCTCCCGCTTCCCGCCTCTTTCTTCCCGCCTCTTTCTTCCTACCACTTTCTTCCCTCCTGCTGTCTTCCCGCTCCCATTTTTCCCGCCATTTCTTCCCTGTCTTCCCGCCTCCCGCTTCCCGCATCTTTCTTCCCGCCTCCTGTCTTCCCGCTCTTTTTTCCCATTATTTCCCACTATATATGTAGCCCAGCTTGGTCAGCATTATCACATCTCTACAATCTCTCATCACTCTCTCATGGCTTCCACCGTACCCACTCTAACCTACCAGCAGGTGGAGGAGCTTTGCGCCTCGAACTACCCTTGCCCACCGGGGTACCGCGTCCCCGCCGACTGGAGCCTAAGCGCCGGAGGCGTGCCGGTCCCTCCCGTCCCTCAGGGTACTGCGCGCCGGGCGGCCATCACGAACCACTACTACCTCGACCTCACGCCGGAGCAGCGGATGAATCCCCGCTAGCATCCCGATAACCAGCATACTTGGGACACCTTCTTCATCAATCGGCATGAGAGGGCGCTCGCCAGGTATGAGGAGGACGGTCTGCCTCCTGGTAACTTTCACGAGGCCGGCCTTCGGCTATGGTGGTACGGCCGGACTCTACAGAGCGTCATGGACTACATCAGGGCCGGCGATATCCCCCGCCTGCGCTACCCTCAGTTCGAGCCACGAGCGCCACCCGACGACAGCAGCGACGACGATGGCGGCAACTTAGAAGGCGACGACTACGAGTACAACGATGGAGACTATGAAGACTACGAGTATGCATATTATACGCCTAGGCAGGAGTATGACTAAATCACTCCAACATTCCAAAATGTACTCCTAGGCCTATAGGCATGTCCTTCACATCAGCGGTTGTAGTTCCCGTCTCCTGTCTTCCCGTTCCCATTTTTCCTGCCATTTCTTCCCTGTCTTCCCACCTCCCATTCCCGCTTCTTTCTTCCCGCCTCTTTCTTTAGTCCCGGCATGTTTTACCAACCGGGACGAAATGGTTCGGGTTTTGTTGGGAAACGGATCGTCTCTTTAGTCCAGGCCTGTTTTACCAACCGGGACGAAATGGTTAGGGTTTTGTTCCGACCAGTCATAAAGAATCACACGGATCGTGTGTTTCTTTCAAGCACTTGTGAGTCGTTGGATCAGGGGTGTGTTTCTTTCGAGCTATTGTGAGCCGTTCGATCAGGGGTACGGTGTGTTTCTTTCGAGCGGTTGTGAGCCGTTGGATCAGGGTGTGTCTTAACCGTTGGATCAAAACCCTAGCACAACACTTTGTGAGCCAGAGGACCCTATATATAGCCCACCTCCATACACCGGTCAGTTTATCGACCAAATACAAAACATCCGGATTCGCCATCATACGTCCTGCCGTGCATTTGGTATGCATATATGCACCCAGTAGCCACGGTAGGGCTGTATGATGGCGATACCGATTGTTTTGTTCTACATCCCTTTTAAGGTTTGATACATCATTCAGTTCATCGACCAAATACAAATCATCCGAATTCGCCATCATACGTCCTGCCTTATATTTGGTATGCATATATGCACCCAGTAGCCCCAAAACACATAAGAGATAATATAATTCACATGATCTATTCAACAAAGTTTGGTACAATAAATTATTACACATCAATTCTTCCCTTGTGTCCCTGCTTTCTTACGATTGTGCCGTATCCATGGAGCATCCTCATCATTTAACTTAATGCTTGGGTCAGTGTTCACTTTGAAGGGCGGAATTTCACCAAACATATTATAATCTTCTGACATGTCTGTCTTGTCCTCCACTCCCACGATGTTTCTTTTCCCTGAAAGAACAATGTGGCGCTTTGGATCATCGCATGATGTACTGATCGTTTTCTTATCTTTCTGTTTCCTCGGTTTGCTACTCATGTCCTTCAAATAGAAAGCCTGAGCGACATATTTGGCTAGGACGAATGGTTCGTCAAGGTAACCAAGATTGTTGAAATCCACCATTGTCATTCCGTATTGCTCGTCCGCCTTTACCCCACGTCCTGTTAGCTTGAACCATTTGCACCAGAACAAAGGGACCTTAAAGGAGGGTCCATAGTCAAGTTCCCATATCTCCTCTATGTAACCACAATATGTGACCTTTTGCCCATTCTCGGTTGCTGCATCAAAGCGGACACCACTGTTTATGTTGGTGCTATTTTTATCTTGGGAGATCGTGTAAAATGTATTCCCATTTATCTCGTACCCTTGGAAAGTCGTTATAGTCGAAGATGGTGTCTTGGCCAACATGTACAGCTGATCTCCAACATCATTGTCATTCATTAAATGTTTTCGCAACCAACTGCCGAAAGTCTCCATATGGGCCTTTCTAATCCAGGATTCAGGCTTCCTCGGGTTGTCCGAGCGTAAAATATTCTTGTGTTGCTCGAAGTACGGAGCCACCAAGCTGGAATTTTGCAGAACTGTGTGGTGTGCTTTAGTCATAGAATGACCGTCCATACATATCGTTGATTTCCTTCCGATCGTGCCTTTTCCACTTAGTCTCCCCTCGTGCCGCGATTGAGGAATACCAATCGGCTTAAGGTCAAGAACATAGTCAATAGATAACTCAATTACCTCCTCATTTCCAAAGCCCTTGACGATGCTTCCTTCTGGCCTAGCATGGTTACGAACATATTTCTTTAATAGTCCCATGAACCTCTCAAAGGGAACATATTGTGTAGAAATACAGGACCGAGAATGGAAATCTCTTCGACTAGGTGGAGCAGGAGGTGCGTCATAATATTGAAGAAGGATGGTGGGAACACCAACTCAAAACTGACAAGACATTGGACCACATCGTTCCGTAACCGTGGTAGATCTTCTGGACTGATTACCTTCTGAGAGATTGCATTGACGAATGCACATAGCTTCACAATGGCTACTCGAACATTTTCCGGTAGGAGCCCCCTCAAAGCAATCGGAAGCAATTGCGTCATAATCACGTGGCAGTCGTGAGACTTCAGGTTTTGGAACTTTTTGTCCGCCATGTTTATTATTCCCTCTATATTCGACGAGAAGCCAGACGGGACCTTCATACTGGTTAGGCATTCAAAAAAATGACCTTCTCTTCTTTGGTAAGAGCATAGCTGGCGCGACCTTGAAACCATTCCGGATACCGGTCATCTGGATCTTTCAAAAGTTGCTGGTCCTGCCGTGCTTCCTTTGTATCATTTGTCTTCCCATACACGCCCAAGAAGCTTAGCAGGTTCACGCAAATATTTTTCGTTACATGCATCACGTCGATTGCAGAGCGAACATCTAGGACTTTCCCATATTGTAGCTCTCAAAATATAGATTTCCTCTTCCACATCGGTGCGTGCCCGTCAACTCCCAGCGGAACTGATTGTCCGCCAGGACCCTTTCCAAAGATGACTTGCAAATCCTTGACCATATCAAATATCTCAGCACCAGTATGTTCTGCAGGCTTCGACCGGTGATCTGCCTTGCCGTTGAAATGCTTGCCTTTCTTTCTTACGTTATGATTTCGGGGAAGAAATCGACGATGACCCAGGTACACGTTCTTCTTACCATTATCCAAATATACACTTTCAGTCTCATCTAGGCAGTGCGTGGATGCTTTGTATCCCTTATTTGTCTGTCCCAAAAGGTTATTGAGAGCCGGCCAAACGTTGATGGTTACAAAAAGCAATGCTCGTATGTCAAATTCCTCTTCTTTGTGCTCATCCCACACACGTACACCAGGTCTGCCCCACAACTGTAAAAGTTCATCAACTAATGGCCTTAGGTACACATCGATGTCGTTGCCGGGTTGCTTCAGACCTTGGATGAGCACTGGCATCATAATGCACTTCTGCTTCATGCACAACCAATGAGGAAGGTTATAGATGCATAAAGTCACGGTCCAGGTGCTATGGCTGGAGCTATGCTCGCCAAAAGGATTCATGCCATCAGTACTTAGACCAAATCTTATGTTCCTTGCATCAGCTGCAAAATCTTCGAACTCTCTGTCGATCTTTCTCCATTGCATTCCATCAGAGGGGTGTCTCAACTCCCCGTCGGACTTACTGTCCTCTTTGTGCCATCGCAACAACTTGGCATGCTCTTTGTTCCTGAACAGACGTTTCAACCGTGGTATTATAGGAGCATACCACATCACCTTGGCGGGAACCCTATTCCTGGGTTTCTTGCCCTCAACATCGTAACCAGAGTCATCGCCTCTAATCTTATAATGCAATGCAGTGCATACAGGGCATTCATTCAAATTCTCGTATTCACTGCGGTAGAGGATGCAATCGTTAATGCATGCATGTATCTTCAGAACCTCTAATAATAGAGGGCAGGCAACCTTTTTTGCTTCGTACGTACTGGCGGGCAACTCGTTATTCTTTGGAAACATATTTTTCAACATTTTCAACAAATTTTCAAATGATGAGTCAGCTACACCTTCCCGTGCCTTCCATTTTATCAAATCCAGTGTGTAGCCCAGCTTTTTCAGACTATTGTCGCATCCTGGGTACAGCGACTTCGTGTGATCCTCTAACATGCGATCCAAATTCTCCCTCTCCTTGTCAGTTTCGCAGCGTCTCCGTGCATCAGCAATGGTCCGACCAAGATCATCAGCGGGCTCATCATGTGCCTCTTCTTCACCTTCACCTAACCCTTCCCCACCTTCAGCATCATCCTCCATGAAAGTATCACCGAAAGCCTCATGATAGTTGTCATCGATATCATCCCCTTCTTCATCTTCTTCCATTCTAACCCCTCTTTCCCATGCTTGGTCCAACAATTATAGCTTGGGATGAAACCGTGCCGAAGCAGGTGCATGTGAACGTCTCTTGAGGAGGAGTAACCCTTCTGATTCATACAGAAAGCACATGGACAGATAATAAAACCTCGCTGCTTGTTCGCATTTGCCATTGCGAGGAAATCTTTGAAACCCGTAGTGAACTCGCCGGAGAGTCGGTTACCGTACATCCATTGCCGATTCATCTGCATTATTATTATATAAAGTATATAATTAACCATCATGAAAGGTTCAAGTTGCTAACCGCGACCGCGGAGGAAAAATAAATGAGAAAGCTCAAGTGTGGCTCGGACACTTCATATCATGTTTGTTTCATGCTCTCGGGCATTTCATCGAACACCTTGTGTGCATAGGAGGAACCAAAAGCAAACCCACCATCCCCTTGTGAATATTGTGAATAGAAGTGACACCAAATATGGCTAAGTGAAATGAGTTGAGTCCTATATAGGGATGGTCCTTTAGTCCCGGTTGGCCTGGCCAACCGCGACTAAAGGCCTTCGCGCCAGCCTGAGGACCTTTAGTCCCGGTTGTCCTGGCCAACCGCGACTAAAGCCCCTCCCGTCCGCCAGCTGTGGACCGAGCGTGCTGGGCCAGATAGTTGGTCGCGGGTCTCCTCCCGCACCTCGACTAAAGACCCCTTTGGTCGCGGTTCGATTATTTTGGGGACTAATGGGGGCGTATGGAAGGCCTATTTTCTACCAGTGATACCATGTAAACCGTATGCTCTTGCCAATGCAAACAAAATACTGATATGATGGAAGAGACTAGGATTTACCCAACACATATAACTTAATAATCATTACAATTGGACCTCCTTTTTTAGAGAGATTCAGTGCTACCACACACAAGATCAATCATGGGTCAGTCGCCGGTCATATCTTTCAGGTGGGGGCTGCCTCCTGTTTCTTACTATCTTCACTTTGACATTCCAACACGTGATGTATC
The DNA here is from genome assembly GCA_028641055.1 of Alopecurus myosuroides. Taxonomy (NCBI): domain Eukaryota; kingdom Viridiplantae; phylum Streptophyta; class Magnoliopsida; order Poales; family Poaceae; genus Alopecurus; species Alopecurus myosuroides. The sequence continues at coordinate 559,490,301 of CM054058.1, forward strand.
TAAGCCAAGTGGTATAAATACTGTTTTCTAGGCATTTGGACCAAAGACCAGTGCTCAGCAGATGCTCTATCTCTATATTATGCAGCAAGAAAGTTCGCCTATAGCTGCTATCACAAAACAAAAATTTATCTGCACCCAACCCAACCGCCTCAGGCCACTGATGGAGGAATATCAGTGAAAATGCCAATGTGGCTGGTCGGATGGCCGCCCTTGGCTCAGCCTTGACTAGGTCACTCGATCCTACCTCCCGGATGGCCCCGGGACCGCGCTGAATCTGGTTCGGCTTCCGCTCGGCTGCCTGATTTTGCCTAGTCGCTGCCCCTCCACCGCCTTTGAGGCGCTCAAGTGGCCGCCACCATGCTGGTAATGACCACGTGAACGGTGCAGCCGAACCGCCACTGTTCCTTCAGAGCTATTGAATGTCACTAAGATGTCGGTGTTTTCCCTCAACCTCTAGTTCACCCGCCATCCCAAGGCCATTCCTAGCTAGCACGTACAGTAACCACCTCTCCCAAACGAGCAGCCATTCAGAATCCTCCTCCATGCATACTACGTGTTTGAGGAGAAGAAAAACATATTAGGCTACCCTATTTTACACATCTGCCCAAGTACAAATTTTCTTGTTTCCTAAAAGTATTTTCGGGTACCCTATTATAAATCATCTCTTGGAGACTATCTTACTTAGGTAATTCCTAGAGCAACTACTAGGTGAACATAGATAGAATGATCCACGTCAACAAAAAATAATGCTTCATGTTTCCCTCGTAGGTAACCGGGATGAATCCTAATCATCTCCTCCTCCATCGGTCCCCCCGCCCCTTCCGAATATCACCCTAAGGAAAATCCCATGTGGTGTCATGGGCGATGGGCATTCCTCTACCCCCCCCCCCCCCTCCCGCGGCACTACTTGGTAGAAAATAGGCCTTTAGTCCCGGTTCGCAAAGGTCATTAATCCCGGCTGTGCAACCGGGACTAAATATGCACGACTAAAGCCCCCCCCCCCCCCTTTAGTCGCGCCTCTTACGAACCGCGACTAAAGGCCCGTCCATGTAGACGCCAGGAGTCCGTCGGGTCTGAGGACCTTTAGTCCCGGTTCTCGTGGCTAACTGGGACTCACTACCAGATTCTGAAATATTTCTGTGTGTCCAAACATTCTCCTGTCGGGCCCGCAAAAAGCCTACAGCGAAATGCTTTATCCTGTGAGCCCGCAGATGCACGACAGGAATAGGGTAATTTTTCTGTGGGCCGGGTAGGAACCGACAGAAGTAACAATTTCGGTGTCGGTCAAAGCCCACAGAGAAACAAATCCCAGGTCTGCGCGCGCGATGGCCCGCGAAATAAGCTTTGCGCGCGCCCTGAAAATCAGTTTCCCGCCGCTAGGCTATTTTCTGGCCCGTTATCGCGCCAACACCAATCGCTCGGGATAAAACCCTATCTGCAAAATTCCTCAAATCTTCCCAATCCGGCAGTCCAAGTCGAGCTCTCGTCACGCCCTGCCAGGTCCCCTAATCCTCCGCCGCCGGCCGCGCCCCCCAAATACCTTGCCGCCGCCGGTGCTGCCCCAAGTCTCTCTGACATCTCCTCCTCCCATGCACCCTATTCCGGGCCCGTCGGCCACCCTCGCCACCGCCTGCTGTCCCTTGAGCGCCGTCTTCCTCTCTGAGCGCTGCTCCTATGCAGCCTCCGCCTCACGCAGATTCCTTCACATCGACGCCGGCCCGTGCCATCTGCCGCCTTTTCCTATTTGGGCGCTTCGTTGACCATCTTTCCCTCCATGCCCGGGGCTTCCCTGGCAGTACAGGGTGCATCTCCTTCAAACGGAAGTTCTTTAGAGGTAACTTTTCCCTAATCTAGTTTATTTGGGTGCCGATGTTTCCAATCTGTGCATGTACCTGATTGATTGTTCAATTTATTGAGAGGCCTAAGAACCACCGTGAGAAAATTCATCAGTAGGAACTTCTTTTCATTGTGCACTAGCACGGATCTGTACTTAAACAATTTTATTGTCTTCTGCTGAAAAGTTTGGTGCTTACGACATCCCATTACTATTTTTTCTGTCATTCGATCAGATGAAGCTAACTCTCTGTATAGCACGATCTGTACTTAAACAATTCCTGATGCCCTGCTACATTTATGAAACTGCAAAGTATATTCAGCTTGGAAAGAGGGCATACTGAAATAATATTTTTCTTTGGAAACAACAATGAAATAAAACACTCTCCAAGTAATGTACAGCAACTACCTTTTACGCGTCGAGGAGCTTATTGTATAATTCACTAATGATGCTTATGCCCATATTGTTGTTTCTGTCAGTCTATGGACAATATGCACTGTTAGTTTTAGTGTCCACGCAATCCAACTCAGTATTGTCACATGCAGGTTGCTGCTGCACCTGCTATAGCCCTGAAGGAAACCAACCTGATTGAGCTAGTAATCAGACAGAGTTGAGTCATCACTCAAAATTGCGAAAATTGGAGGATGGAACATCAACTTTAGGAAATGTAAACAGTAGTCATGCTGTTTATTCTGCTCCATCGCAGGTAGTGCTCCCTGGTGGACCATCAGGGAGCTGTAGTTCTGGTGCTGCTAATTTTCAACAACCAGAGAATGAAGTAGCTTAGGTAATGACTTTTATATTTAAATTTGGTCTCCAGGTTTCTGTTACTTTATTCTCCCTTCTGTTCTTGGATGCTTGTAATAAGTATCTAAACATATTGCACTGTCTCAGTGGAACTGAATGTCTATGAGGGTCTCTAATGTCCTGTGATCTAATTGTATACCAGAAGGCATGTATATTTTTTTGCAGTAATATTTGGATTAAAGCATTCACCGTGTCACTGATTCTAAATTTATAGCTCATTATTCAATTTAGAATGCCCAATGGTTCTGACTACTGCATAGACTATGAAAAAGCAAGCTGCACTTTTTTCCTTGCTTATTTGTTCTCCATGTGTTGACTGTCGTATAATATCTGTCATACCATTTCCCCCTGTGGTTTATATTTTGCCAGCTAGTGTTGTCATTAGTTAAGCATGAACTTTCAGCTTTAAATATATTTCTGTTAGATTTAATTTATGTGCTGATTGGAGCTAAATTTTGGTGTGTTTTATGTAGTATCTTGTGCATGTATACTGAATGCAGCTGAAATTTGATGCCTTGGTTTTATTTATGCAGAGTATGACTAAAATTAAACTTGGAAAAGCCTTCCACCAGTAGCTCATTTGTTTGTTCTGTCTGAAGGTTAATATTTTTACTACTTGTTATTTATTATGTCTCCAATTTTATTTCATCGTATTATTCCTGTATCCAATGTACAAACATAATGACTTTGATTTGTGTTCTTCCATCTCAGAACGAACTTGGTTCAAACTGCTATTGCCACATTGATGTTTTGGTGAAACTGATTTTCATGAGCTCGCAGATCCTCTCGAGCTTTCGTGCTACTGTTTCTTCAAAGGTACACTTCCCCTGTTCTTGGAAGGATCCTTGTGCTTAGATCAGAGGTTGTATGGTTCGTGTCAAATCTTTGAGAGGATCTTGAAATAAAGCACTAAATTATTATTTCTAAATACATGTTGAATTGGATGCATTCTTGTCATGAAAACAAGTTAGGCGTAAACTGAGATCCAGATAATTTGTGATTATTACATCTTGTAGATATTGCCTTGCATGCTATCTTTTAGCAACCCTTCGATATTTTAACTGTTGATGACAGTTTACAGGTTTGATTATCTCTAGTGCAGGGTCATCCTAAAGAGAATCTTGCAACCTGATCTGCTAGACACACCGTAGAACATAAGGTCTCTAGTAATGGATATTTATCTCTAGTTTCTTTACCTTTGATATATGTATGAAAATTTTGTGGAATGTAAAGACTAAAGAAATGAGAATTAGCAACTATCTGCGATGTGAGCCATTGGGTTTGATGTGCATATTCCGACGTGTGCAACATTGGGATAATTATGCGGATTACTTTTTAATTTTTTTTATTTGTCCATATCTTTCTTTTCCTGTCGGTTATGTACTGACAGGGATACACACCTGATTATGGTTGCCAAGGCTGACACGAACATTTCCCTGTGAGCCTACAAATACCGCCAGGAAACTGGAAAACCGACAGGGAAACATTTTCTGTCGGCCACGCGTCAGGCATAACATATTTTCCCTGTCAAGCTATTCCTGTCGGCTATTCCTGACGGTTAACCGACAGGAAATACTATTCCCGTCGGTTTACCTTATTTTCCTGTCGGTTTCGGACGCACAGAAATATATTGAATTCTGGTAGTGACTAAAGGCCTCCTCCGCAGGTTTAGGGTTTTAGCCCCCTAAACCTGGTTTCTTTTTAATTTATAGTGTTTTATTTTTTTATAATTTATTTTGTGTTTTATTGTAATTTTGATGAAGTTTCAGTACACATATTCTACGCTACAATATACATGCATATGAAATTTCAAACTAGAAGAATTCAAGAGGAATATATAATATACATTCAATCTCGGGTGACCATATACAACTTCGAACAAGTTTCCGTACACAATTAGGATGGATGACCTTATACAACTTCGAACAAGTTTCAATCTCGGGTATGGATATAATTTTCTTCGTCCTCGGTATAGTGTTCTCCTTTAGGATTGATGACTTCTCTCATGAAAAATCCTGCTAATTCCTCTTGAATTGGTCGGAAGCGAGCTTCTGGACTAAGCTTCCTCCGCAAGTTATCCGTCACCTTCCGCATGCTATCCGACGCCTTCCGCTCAGAGGTGTGTCTCTGGATGTTCTCACAAACATAGTATCCACATAGATTGGTCCCCGGTGGCTGCTTATCCACATTAACGAACCTTCTAAATTCTAGGTCATGTTTGAATTCACCGACAGTTTCTTCGGAGAACCGTCTCCAAACCCTACAGGGCAAAGAAAATTAAATGAACAAGGGAGTTATTACTTACTTGATATTAGGAAATGAACAAAGATACCGATCAATATAGAGCGCAAATGATTGAAAATAATTACTTTTGCAACATTTTTCTCATGTCGGCCCAACGCTTTGAATCTGAATCCATAGAGTCCATGATTAGAACTCTGGAGGTGTGAAGTTCAATATTTAGCAGAATCCAGTGGAACCTGCGAACACGTTACATGCACAGTCATGCATAACTCATCGATTAGACATACCATGCATGGAGTAAACAAAAGAGAATGGGCACAAGAGAGAAACACTCACCCAAAATGGTAAGGAAATAGAATATGACTTTTGAGTTGATGCTTTCTAAGAAACTTGTACAAGTCTTTCTCCACGTCTTTGGGGTGATGTTGTAACACATATCCATTAACGATATGTGGGTCAATGAACCCAACATCATGGATGTTTCTTATTTTGCATTCCCAAATCTTCAATCTGCATAATAGCGTACGCAACAACATAGTTAGGACAATATATATCACTTACAGAACGTAGCAACTCAGCATAGATTTGTCGAGCTCGCGCAGATTGAACAGCTGGAACAATTCACTCATATGAACTTCTACAGAGTACCGTTTGGTGTGATGCTCCTCTGTAACATCCGCATAAACATATTCTTTGTCGGCCCATGTTATGAAATTCTTGTACCAACGTAGGAGATTTCGCATTTGTGGTGCTAGACTATTTTCCTGCGCAGGCTCGACGAGAGGCCCATTCCGCACATATTGTAATGCTATCTCATTTACTGGCACATCCTCAAGGTCTAACGAGGCACGAAGAGTCAAACCCATCTCGGACGCTTGTTTCATGGCACTCGCTACAGTCAATCCAAATGCTGCCGCAGCTGCTATGATCTCGGGGTCCTCTTTCGGACCGGCTTTCACTATGAGCGGGGGGATCGATTGTTTATTCTGCATCCCGAGCTGGTCAACTTGTTTCCCACTTCTTTTACTTCCTTCTTTCTCCTCCTTCGATATTTGTGCTTGCCTACGAAGTTCACGTCCATAGTCGTCAGGCATATTCAGCTCGGCTTGGGACGGTGTCGTCAAAAAATTCTTAGCCCACTTCTTTTGCTTCTCAGTGAATACTTATTTGGGCTCAGGCTCTTTTATCGCCTTCGTATTCGCCTTCCATTTCTCATAATGAGCAGACGCGGCCAATTTGGTTTCAGCTTCACTAAGTTCCCAAGGCCTTGGGAGGAGAGGCTTCAGTGATGGCTCCGGTACCGTTGTGGTCTTAGGTACATAAGGGTCCGGGTTAATAGTCTTGGAGCAGGTTTCCTTGCTGTCTGCCTGCTTCTGCTTCTTCGCCGGAGGTGGATTGGGGGGCGTCGTACCCACCGGAGGTTGTGGATCGGGGGACGGCGTCGAATGGCGTGAAGGAGGTGTAGGTGAACCACCACCACCACCACCATCGGAGGGGGGTGGACTTGTTAGCCTTGGCGCCTCGCCTGGAAACACTATGTACTTCTTTTTCCATAGAATGATCTGGCGCTTGACATCTCCAAGTATTCTCTCCCCTTCGGGTGTAGCTTTGTCAATCTCCAGGTCCTCAAACTCTTGGACTATGTCTTCCACCGTGACACGAGCATAGCCATATGCAATGGGGTTGTTGTGGTGGAGTGCTCCAGGTGTACAGGGTAAAGCCCTGCCGGTAGCTACCTTCGTGGAAACGTTCCCCACGGGATAATGCAGATCACATTCTTTCATCTCCTTTACATTATCCACGGGGTAGTGAGGCTCCGGTGCACGAATCTCGATTGTCGGAGCATTAGCACCTGCAGGCGGGGCATCCGTGGAAGCCATGCTACTTCTCCGCTTTTGGCTTCCGAGATCCGCTTCAAAATCTTCATGCGGCCCTGCAGCCGATCTTTCTTTTACTAGTCCATGCATGGTCTGCTTCAACTCATGGAGTTCCGATGCAAACTTCGCCAAAAGATCTGCATCCCGGTCCATCTTTCTCTTACGGCTTCTGTAATAGTACGAGTCATTGTCGTGGGAAAATCCTACTTTCCACGGAATTCTGCCTTTGCCTCGTACATATCCTCCGTGTTCATCATTCCCGAGGGCTGTTGCCAGTGCGTCTTTCTCTCTGTTGAACTTGATCAAGCCCTCTTGAGCTTGGGTCATTGCGTCAATAAGGGCTTGGGTGGGAGCAAACTTTTTTTGCCGGTGAACACACACACCTGTCTCCGGGTCTAGCGATCCCCATGCCCGTACCACCAGATTTTGGCCCTTTCGTCCCATCCCTCTGTACCTAGAGGGATTCCTCGCACCCTCAGGCACTCCTCCATCTTCTCCCACTTAGGCGCCGAAAGGCGGTATCCTCCTGGCCCCATAATATGATGGTACTGTTTCTTACCCGCATTAACCTTATTTTTTTCGATATTTCCTTGAAATGCTCCGATTTCTTTTGCCTCACAAATTCTTGCCAATCATCTTTCAGTATTCATGTTGTACATTGAAATCCGGAGTCTTGCCCTTATTGACATAGTCACGGGTTAAATTTTTCTTGAAGTTCCGGAATGCTTCGGCCATCTTCTGAAGAGCGAACTCTTTGACTAGCCTCCTCCTCTCACGTCCACCCGGAACCTCGTTACCGAATTCATCGACTTTGTTGTATTCGGGAGGTAGAATGAAATGTTCCATAAGCTTTCTACAGCAATCCTTTTTCGTTCTCTTGTCGACAAAACTGAAACCAAGACGTGCCTTCTTTGGCTCCTTCGATTCATGGACGGTGATCGGGACGTTATCTCTAACAACGACTCCGCATTGATTGATAAACTTTGTGCTGTGCTGTAGGGGCTTGCCGGTTTCACCGACTAATTCGATGGTATATGTTTCTCCTTGTTTCATTGCCTTTGATTTGCCACGCTTTGTCGTACTCGATCCGGCCGAGGGCTAAAAAAAGAAAGAGAGTCGCGTGCGTTAATACATATGTATTCACATTTCAGTAAGTTTGTATCACGAGAAGCTCAATGTATATATATACCTCGCCGAGGGTGGTTGGTACTTGCAATTCGAGATCGTCGTTTGTCGACGGTTGACCTCCGTCGACAATTTCCGTTCCTTCACCTTCTTGATCATACACAATGTCTGTTCCACCGTCAAGGTTCAGAAAAGAAGAGACTACATCCTCTTCTTGCTCATCCTATGAGCCCGGCAGATAAGGAATCTCGTTGTTTATGATGCCCATTAAATAATGTTCAGCCTCCGGATCCCTAAGCGGCCCGGCTCTATCGTCCGCCATATGTCACTCCTGCATGTAGTAAAAATTAATTATGTATAATGGAATAAAAAAATAAGATTAAAGGGACATAGAGGAGGAGCAACGACGGTTGTACGGTGTTAGGGAGTCGCTCGGGGGCGGAGGGGGTACGGTATAGAGGAGGAGCAAATATTGACGGTAATTTTTAGTAGAAATGAGACTTAGCAAATATTAGTACAAATATGTTACTTAGTGAAATGACCGTACTTTTTTTTGACTTAGGAATATATATTGAGGGTTAGTAGTGCTTCGGATTTTTTTTAGCTTTTTTTTCACTTAGGAATATTTAGGGTTAGTAGACTTAGCAAATATTAGTACAAATATATATTTAGGGTTAGTAGACTTAGGGTTAGTAGGAATTTTTTTTGTCTTAGAAATTTTTTTGACTTAGGAATTTTTCTGACTTAGCAAAAAAAGAGTGCAGCCAGCCCAACTAGCCAGCCAGCCCACAACTGCCAGCAGCCAGCCAGCCCAACTGCCAGCAGCCCGCGCGCGCCCTTTTTTTTTCTCCCTGTCTGACGTGCAGGGTGACGCTCGCGTCACGCTCACGTCACCCTTCTCTGTTTCGTCTTCCTCTCGTGAAGGCAGAGGCGCGCGCCGCACCTCCATGGCCACAGGCGGGCGCGCAACACGTCCATGGCCGACGCGCAGCACCTCCAGCACGCACGCACGGGCACCTACCCCTCAAGCACGCACGCACGCACGCACGGGCACCTAACCGCCGTCGACGGGCAGGCACCTACCGGAGACAGAATCGGCGAGGGCGGCGGGAAACTACCGGAGACGGAATCGGCGAGGGCGGCGGGCAGCTACCGTAGACGGAATCGGCAAGGCGGCGCGGAGAAGACGAGGGCGGCGCGGAGAAGCCGAGATGCGTTTGGTCCTTAGAAGTTTTTCGGGGCAGCGAGAATATATAGGGAACCCCTTTAGTCGCGGTTGGTGTCCCCAACCGGGACTAAAGGGGTACCTTTAGTCACGGTTGTGTCACGAATCGCGACTAAAGGTTTTTTCGCGGCGTTTTCGTTCCCGCGCAGAAATAGACTTTAGTCGCGGTTCGTGTCGGTGCTTTTTCAAAATACTTTTCGTTTTAAAATCTTAAAAATACAAATAATATATCAAACAATTCAGAAAAATAAAACTAATTCATTTTAAAATCTTAAAAATACAAATAATATATCAAACAATTCAGAAAAATAAAACTAATTCATTTTAAAATCTTAAAAATACAAATAATATATCAAAAGATTCAGAAAAATAAAACTAATTAATTTTAAAATCTTAAAAATACAAATAATATATCAAAAGATTCACAAAAATAAAACTAATTCATTTTAAAATCTTAAAAATTTAAATAATATATCAAAAAATCCAGAAAAATAAAACTCATTCATTTTATAATCTTAAAAATACAAATAATATATCAAAAGATTCAGAAAAATAAAACTAATTCATTTTAAAATCTTAAAAATATAAATAATATATCAAACAATTCAGAAAAATAAAACTAATTCATTTTAAAATCTTAAAAATACAAATAATATATCAAAAAATTCAGAAAAATAAAACTAATTCATTTTAAAAACCCATTCTTCCCGCCTCTTTCTTCCTACCACTTTCTTCCCTCCTCCTAGGCCTATAGGCATGCCCTTCATATCAGTGGTTGTAGTTCCCGCCTCCTGTCTTCCCGCTCCCATTTTTCCCGCCATTTCTTCCCTGTCTTCCCACCTCCCGCTTCCCGCATCTTTCTTCCCGCCTCTTTCTTTAGTCTCGTCCTGTTTTACCAATTAACCGGGACGAAATGGGTCGGGTTTCGTTGGGAAACGGATCGTCCCTTTAGTCCCGGCCTGTTTTACCAACCGGGACAAAATGGTTGGGGTTTTGTTCCGACCAATCAGAAAGAATCACAGGATCGTGTGTTTCTTTCAAGCGCTTGTGAGTCGTTCGATCAGGGGTGTGTTTCTTTCGAGTTGTTGTGAGCCGTTCGATCAGGGGTACGGTGTGTTTCTTTCGAGCGGTTGTGAGCCGTTGGATCATGGGTGTTTCTTAACCGTTGGATCAAAACCCTAGCACAACACTTTGTGAGCCAGAGGACCCTATATATAGCCCACCTTCATACACCAGTGAGTTCATCGACCAAATACAAAACATCTGGATTCGCCAGCATACGTCCTGCCGTGCATTTGGTATGCATATATGCACTCAGTCACCACGGCAGGGGTGTATGCTGGCGATACCGATTGTTTTGTTCTACATCCCCCTTTAAGGTTTGATACATCATTCAGTTCATCGACCAAATACAAATAATCCGGATTCGCCATTATACGTCCTGCCGTCCATTTGGTATGCATATATGGACTCAGTAGCCACGGTAGGGCTGTCTGATGGCGATACTGATTGTTTTGTTCTACACCCCCTTTAAGGTTTGATACATCATTCAGTTCATCGACCAAATACAAATCATCCAAATTCGCCATCATACGTCCTGCCGTGCATTTGGTACGCATATATGCACTCAGTAGCCACGGCAGGGCTGTATGATGGCGATACCGATTGTTTTGTTCTACATCCTCGATCCCTTGAAGGTTTGACAAAAGGTTTGATACATCATTCAGTTCATCGACCAAATATAAATCATCCGGATTCGCCATCGTACGTTTTAATTCACATGATCCATTCAACAAAGTTTGGTACAATAAATTATTACACATCAATTCTTCCCTTGTGTCCCTGCTTGCTTACGATTGTGCCGTATCCATGGAGCATCCTCATCATTTAACTTAATGCTTGGGTCAGTGTTCACTTTGAAGGGCGGAATTTCACCAAACATATTATATTCTTCTGACGTGTCTGTCTTGTCCTCCACTCCCACGATGTTTCTTTTCCCTGAAAGAACAATGTGGCGATTTGGATCATCGCATGATGTACTGATCGTTTTCTTATCTTTCTGTTTCCTCGGTTTGCTACTCATGTCCTTCAAATAGAAAACCTGAGAGACATCTTTGGCTAGGACGAATGGTTCGTCAAGGTAAACAAGATTGTTGAAATCCACCATTGTCATTCCGTATTGCTCGTCCACCTTCACCCCACCTCCTGTTAGTTTGAACCATTTGCACCGGAACCTTAAAGGAGGGTCCATAGTCAAGTTCCCATATCTCCTCTATGTAACCATAATATGCGACCTTTTTCCCATTCTCGGTTGCTGCATCAAAGCGGACACCACTGTTTTGGTTGGTGCTCTTTTTATCTTGGGCGATCGTGTAAAATGTATTTCCATTTATCTCGTACCCTTGGAAAGTCGTTATAGTCGAAGATGGTGTCTTGGCCAACATGTACAGCTGATCTCCAACATCATTGTCATTCATTAAATGTTTTCGCAACCAACTGCCGAAAGTCTCCATGTGGGCCTTTCTAATCCAGGATTCAGGCTTCCCCGGGTTGTCCGAGCGTAAAATATTCTTGTGTTGCTCAAAGTACGGAGCCACCAAGCTGGAATTTTGCAGAACTATGTGGTGTGCTTCATTCATAGAATGACCGTCCATACATATCGTTGATTTCTTTCTGATCGTGCCTTTTCCACTTAGTCTCCCCTCGTGCCGCGATTGAGGAATACCAATTGGCTTAAGGTCAGGAACAGAGTCAATACAGAACTCAATTACCTCCTCATTTCCATAGCCCTTGACGATGCTTCCTTCTGGCCGAGCACGGTTACGAACATATTTCTTTAATACTCCCATGAACCTCTTAAAGGGGAAAATATTGTGTAGAAATACAGGACCGAGAATGGAAATCTCTTCGACTAGGTGGAGCTGGAGGTGCGTCATAATATTGAAGAAGGATGGTGGGAACACCAACTCGAAACTGACAAGACATTGCACCACATCGTTCTATAACCGTGGTAGATCTTCTGGACTGATTACCTTCTGAGAGATTGCATTGAGGAATGCACATAGCTTCACAATGTCTACTCGAACATTTTTTGGTAGGATCCTCCTCAAAGCAATCGGAAGCAATTGCGTCATAATCACGTGGCAGCCGTGAAACTTCAGGTTTTGGAACTTCATACTGCTCAGGCATTAAAAAGAATGACCTTCTCTTCTTTGGTAAGAGCGTAGCTGGCATGACCTTGAAACCATTCCGGATGCCGGTCATCTGGGTCTTTCAAAAGTTGCTGGTCCTGCCGTGCTTCCTTTGTATCATTTGTCTTCCCATACACGCCCAACAAGCTTAGCAGGTTCACGCAAATATTCTTTGTAACATGCATCACGTCGATTGCAGAGCGGACATCTAGGACTTTCCAATATTGTTGCTCCCAAAATATAGATTTCCTCTTCCACATCGGTGCGTGCCCGTCAACTCCCAGCGGAACTGATTGTCCACCAGGACCCTTTCCAAAGATGACTTTCAAATCCTTGACCATATCAAATATCTCAGCACCAGTACGTTCCGCAGGCTTCGGCCGGTGATCTTCCTTGCCGTTGAAATGCTTGCCTTTCTTTCTTACGTTATGATTTCTGGGAAGAAATCGACGATGACCCAGGTACACGTTCTTCTTACAATTATCCAAATATACACTTTCAGTCTCATGTAAGCAGTGCGTGCATGCTTTGTATCCCTTATTTGTCTGTCCCGAAAGGTTACTGAGAGCGGGACAATCGTTGATGGTTACAAAAAGCAATGCTCGTAGGTCAAATTCCTCTTCTTTGTGCTCATCCCACACACGTACACCAGGTATGCCCCACAACTGTAAAAGTTCATCAACTAATGGTCTTAGGTACACATCGATGTCATTGTCGGGTTGCTTCGAACCTTGGATGAGCACTGGCATCATAATGAACAGCCGCTTCATGCACAACCAAGGAGGAAGGTTGTAGATGCATAGAGTCACGGGCCGGGTGCTATGGCTGGAGCTTTGCTCGCCAAAAGGATTCATGCCATCAGTACTTAGACCAAATCTTATGTTCCTTGCGTCAGCTGCAAAATCTTTGAACTCTCTGTCGATCTTTCTCCATTGCGTTCCATCAGCGGGGTGTCTCAACTCCCCGTCGGACTTACGGTCCTCTTTTTGCCATCGCAACAACTTGGCATGCTCTTTGTTCCTAAACAGACGTTTCAACCGTGGTATTATAGGAGCATACCACATCACCTTGGCGGGAACCCTCTTCCTGGGTTTCTTTCCCTCAACATCGTCACCAGGGTCATCGCCTCTGATCTTATAACGCAATGCAGTGTATACAGGGCATTCATTCAAATTCTCGTATTCACCGCGGTAGAGGATGCAGTCGTTAATGCATGCATGTATCTTCAGAACCTCTAAACCTAGAGGGCAGACAACCTTCTTTGCTTCGTACGTACTGGCGGGCAACTCGTTATTCTTCGGACACATATTCTTCAACATTTTCAGCAAATTTTCAAATGATGAGTCAGCTACACCTTCCAGTCCCTTCCATTTTAGCAAATCCAGTGTGCAGCCCATCTTTTTCAGACTATTGTCGCATCCTGGGTACAGCGACTTCGTGTGATTCTCTAACATGCGATCCAAATTCTCCCTCTCCTTGTCAGTTTCGCAGCGTCTCCGTGCATCAGCAATGGTCCGACCAAGATCATCAGCGGGCTCATCATGTGCCTCTTCTTCACCTTCACCTAACCCTTCCTCACCTTCAGCATCATCCTCCATGAAAGTATCACCGAAAGCCTCATGATAGTTTTCATCGATATCATCCCCTTCTTCATCTTCTTCCATTCTAACCCCTCTTTCTCCATGCTTGGTCCAACAATTATAGCTTGGCATCAAACTGTGCCGAAGCAGGTGCATGTGAACGTCTCTTGAGGAGGAGTAACCCTTCTGATTCTTACAGCAAGCACATGGACAGATAATAAAACCTCGCTGCTTGTTCGCATTTGCCAGTGCGAGGAAATCTTTCAAACCCGTAGTGAACTCGCCGGAGAGTCGTTTACCGTACATCCATTGCCAATTCATCTGCATTATTATTATATAAAGTATATAATTAACCATCATACATTTGTTAAGCTAATTAGCTAGAAATAATACAAATCATGAAAGGTTCAAGTTGCTAACCGCGATCGCGGAGGAAAAATAAATGAGAAAGCTCAAGTGTGGCTCGGACACTTCATATAATGTTTGTTTCATGCTCTCGGGCATTTCATCGAACACCTTGTGTGCATAGGAGGAACCAAAAGCAAACCCACCACCCCCCTTGTGAATATTGTGAATAGAAGTGGCACCAAATGTGGCTAAGTGAAGTGAGCTGAGTCCTATATAGGGATGGCCCTTTAGTCCAGGTTGGCCTGGCCAACCGCCACTAAAGGCCTTCGGGCCAGCCTGAGGACCTTTAGTCCCGGTTGGCCTGGCTAATCGAGACTAAAGCCCCTCCCGTCCGCCAGCTGTCGACCGAGCGCGCTGGCCCAGATAGTTTGTCGCGGGTTTCCTCCCGAACCGCGACTAAAGACCCCTTTGGTCGCGGTTCGAATATTTAGGGGACTAATGGGGGCGTATGGAAGCCTCTTTTTCTACTAGTGTTTTGGCCTTCTAGGCAGCAATGAGAACATATCTTTAGCTTGTTTTTTGAAGTGGTTCACCAAGGTGGCTGAGCTTGGCTGTAGTGGAAGCGGTGGTGTGCAGCGTGGGATGGTGCATGTGGGCGACGATGACCATGGAGTTTGAGGGTGGTGGCGGGGCTGCGTGGCCCTGGTATGGGCTATACGATCATCCGTCGTCGAGCGAGGTTGTCAACAGTATATGGCAGGTGGGTACGGCTGGGTGGCCCTCCAGGCTAAGGTATAACCCGAAAGCTAGATCTTTGTCGGCGGGTCTTGATCGAGCTGCTGCCCTCGAGGGGTGGGATATCCAGGTGACATGGAGTTCGTCGTTTTCGTCCCGCTCGTCGTACCTCTACGGCCCATATGCGACCTGGATCTGAACAAAGTGGGTTTGGATTAGTCGTCTGACTCCCCTATCCTACCATTTGGATAGCATCTATGGTGTCTAGTAGTTTATAGGGGTCAGAATGTGGATGTCCGGGTGGTGGTCCTCCAAGTTCAACTAGGTGGTCGGCTCTCAGGTGAGGTGAGTTGTAGTGGTGATGTCTTTTCTTCATAGATATGTGGATGCTGCGGATAGGGTGGTGGTGGATCCTGCTGCTGGCCATGCTTCGGTAATGGTGGCTCTCAGATCGTGTTCCAGAGGTCTTTTCTTCTCGCAACGGGAAGACCATTTTACCAAGCACTCTGATGCCACCACTGATAATGTGTGAGGATGTTTTGTCCCTATTTGGGAAGCCATTGTGGTCACTTTCCCCGTGTTAGGGCTCCGGGTGAAAATCCTTGACTGTATGGTCCCAGTAACATCGATGTCATTGTCACCCACTTAGGGGAGTTGTCATGGGCATAGGGTACCTTCCTGTGGTGTCTCATTTTCATAGACAGTAATGCACAAATCTATCACAAAGATCCCTGGTACTCGACGGCCTCCTATATTATTTCATGTTATTTCATGGGGGGTGGTGCTCGAAGGCGTCCTATCTTTTTTCATCGGGGAGGGGGGAGGGTTTGGGGCTCGGCGGCCTACTATCTATTTCATGTGACTATTTTTTCCTTGTTCCTCATGCTTGTTATCTACTAGCAGGATCGCTGCTGCATGACCCACGCGAGAGGGAAAGTGCCCTATCGAGCGGCATCTTGTTTTGCAAGGAGGCGTGGGTCCACCTCTAACACGCGGTCTCGGGAATTTCATTGAGGGTGTGTCAGCTCAAGATTTTGTCTTTTTTTTTATCTTCTTTGTAGGTTCCCTCATCACTTTAAATTTGCTTGACCGTGTGTCTTTATTCACCAAACGGGGTGAAAGCATGTTTGGAAAGAGAAGGAAAAACTCTCATAGGAATTTTGTAGAGTGCATTGAGCACTAAATTACATTTGTCACCGGCGCTCCCGGCCTGGCCACCTCCTCCACCCGTGACGCCCAAGCCTCGTCCATCTGCTCCTTGTACAATTTAGACAAGAAACGTTTCTTCAGTAAGGAGAATTTTAAACACATAGACAACATGTGTATTACATGTGATAATGCTTCAGACAATTATAAATTGAGAACTAGGATCCTCATATAGTCAGTTGAGTTAATCGATAAATGAAATTAGAATGTTACAATGTACATTTAATATTTCAAGCATTCCCAGTAAATGGATTATAAGTTCATTTGCGTGTTGAAGAATACACATTATGTACATTATCTTTATTTGCTTTCATCAATACATGTATTTTTATTTTGAAGATCTCATATCTCAAGGGCCAATTAATAAGATGCAAATCCTAAAAGAAATGTGGTCAAGAGGTCTTAAAATTATAATGATATGATTTGGATCCTATGATATTTTCTTTTACATGAAGGATCGTGCAAAATTTCACTGCGCCTCTATTTAAATACAAATGTAAGATCTTAGTTTCAGAAATATCCAACCAGAAGGGATATAGAGCTCTAAGAGAAAAAAGGAATTAGGAAACTACACCCGATGGAACTTCTCGAGAACAACACATAGGTTCTAATCTTTGTAGGTCTTGTGATGATGTCTATCGCTTTCTTGCGGTGTGATGCAACGCGGAGAAAAAAAGGCACAATCAATATTTGTATTCCGGGACAATTTTATATAATATATGAACATACATTGGCTATTCAATATTTGTGTTCCGGCCCAATTTTATATAATATATGAACACACACCTTGGCTATTCAGAAAATATCGTGTAAGTTGTGCAATTTGTAATACATATGCTATTTCTAACGAGGATGGTATACTTTGTTATGGGCAGTTCCTGCTATAATGGAAGATGTGTGTTAAACGTTTTTTTTCACATTGTTGACAGAGACAGTTGCTAGGCGATAATGTTCAGTGTCGGCTTTTTTTGTGATCGGAAGGGTTTCAACGGCAAAATGAGCTATGGTTCAGATACTTATTGATGTTGTGCAATTAAGCCAGGGAAGTGATGGATATTATGTAATTACGCTTGTCGTAAGCTTGTGATTCCGGTGAATTTTAGTTAACTGGAGAAATTGATTCTTCGGTTAAATTGCAATTCAAGTTTTGTTGGAATAATGTTTTTCTTATTCTCAACCATACAATAATTTCTTATCGCTCTCTCAAAGCTGAAAAGCATTGTTATGACACTGAGATCAAAGCAAGATTCCGCTATTTTTACCAACATACAGTAGCCTTGTTGTCTAAGCAGCGTTGATGGATGCGTTTTATTATGTAGGAGGTCCACTTCACACTTAATATGCGCCATACATTTGATTGTTAGCGAGGCGATCGTTAACAATATTTGCATTCCTTGTTGTGCTTTTTCGGAAATGCCGTTGTGATACATCATAAACGTATCCTTAATTTCTAATGTTACATGTTGTTTTCATGTTATTTCCTACATGTTTGCTATACACTTTATGACATTTTTATCGATTTCTAAGACTAACGTATTGACAAGATGCCACAGAGCCAGTTCCCTGTTTTATGATGTTTTTAGTTTCAGAAAAATTGTTTTGGAAATATTCTCAGAATTGGAAAATTGGAAGCCCGGAAGTCTTAGAATTCCCGAAGGTTCCACCGAGTCCCGAAGAGACCCGGAGAGGGGCCATAGGGTGGCACACCATAGGGCTGTGCGCCCCCTTGCCGTGCCTGGGGGTGGTGTGGGCCCCCCGGGCACCCTTTGCCATATCAACCCCCGGGCGCTCTTTCGCCTATTTATTCCTCTCGACGTATCAACCCTAAAAGTATACCACTTTTCCCCGAGAAACACCCGAGGCCTCCCTCATCGTCATCCCGAGCTCGGGATGGTTCTAGAGCTCTCCCCGGCACCATGCCGGGAGGGAAATTCATCACTGGAGGGGTCTACACCACCATGCCCTCCTCCGAAATGATGCGTGAGTAGTACATCCCTAGACTACGGGTCCATGGCAGTAGATAGATGGTTGTCTCCTCCACTTTATTCCTTATGTTTAGATGTCGTGAGCTTCTCTACATGAACGAGATCATCTTTATGTAATGCTACATGTTGTGTTTAGTGGAATCCGATGAATGATGAATGCTCTGTCTTCTAATTATCAATATATCATGTTATCTTCATGCTTATGTTATTTATGATCTTGCATGCTCTCCGTTATTAATAGATTCTCTGGCCAAGTAGATGCTAGTAACTCCAAGAGGGAGTATTTATGCTCGATAGTGGGTTCATGCCTCCTTTACATCTGTGCTCGAGTGACAGAAACGTGCAGGATGGAGGATGTGTTGTTGCCATTAGGGAGAAAACAACGATGTTTACTTTGTTTACATTACACACTTTGCTTACTTTGATTATCTGTTGCTTGCAACATAATACCCAACGGTTGTTCGGATGCTATTCGGAGGGTGGATTATTAGTCATAGATGCAGTTGGATGACGGTCTATGTATCTTGTTGTAATGTCTGCATGAATCACATAGTAATCTTCATATCTTGCATATGCAATATGGTGCAAGCTCCATTTCTGCAAATTTCCTAGCTGTAATTTGTGCACCACACATGTTATTTATCTTTCACGGAGAGACACCGCTAGTGATAACACAAACTACTTCCACTGTTTTCATACTATTGATGCTACTTTCATACTGTTCTCATACTATATTACAAACCATATGTTTAACCTCTTTGTGTTCAGCAAAACCGGTGAGATTGACAACCTCACTGCTTCGTTGGGGCAAGGTGATTTGATTGTGTTGTGTAGGTTCCACGTTGTTGCTGAACCGGTAGTGCGCCCTGCTATCTCAGCTGCATCAACCTTCGAAAGTTACTCCTTTCTCCTACTGGTCGGTTCAAACTTCACTGATAGCCTATTCTGTAGTAGTTCTCTCTACTTTGTTTTAGTTTTTCTTAGTTTATTTTATTTTGTCTTGTTTGTTTCTCTATATAAAAAACACAAAAAAATTAGTTCTTATTCTAGTTGTAGTTTTTATCATGTTTTTAGTCTTGTTAAAATGATTACTCCTGAAAATACTAAGTTGTGTGACTTTACTAGCACCAACAACAATGATTTAATTAGCACGCCTATTGCTCCACCTACTCATACTGCTGATTTTTATGAGATTAAGGCTGCACTATTAAATCTTGTTACGAGAGAGCAATTTTTTGGTGTTAGTAGTGATGATGTTGCTGCCCATCTTAATAATTTTGTGGAACCATGTGAGATGCAAAAATATAAAGATGTAGATGGAGATATTATTAAACTAAAATTGTTTCCTTTCTGTTTGAGAGGAAGATCTAAAGAATGGTTGCTATCTTTGCCTAGAAATAGTATTGATTCTTGGACTAAGTGTAAAGATGCTTTCATTGGAAAATTTTATCCTCCTTCTAAGATAATATCTTTAGAAAGTAGCATCATGAATTTTAAGCAACTTGATAATGATCAACTTGCTAAAGCTTGGAATAGAATGAAATCTTTAGTAAAGAATTGTCCAACTGATGGACAGACTACTTGGATGATCATCCAAACCTTTTATGCAGGACTGGTTTTTTTTTTCAAGAAACCTTCTGGATTCATCTCCTGCAGGAACCTTTATGTCCATGACCTTGGGGGCAGAAATATAGCTTCTTGATAATATGATGGTAAATTATTCTGAATGTCACACTGAGAGAGCTACAACTGGTAAGAAGGTAAATTCTGTTGAAGAAACCTCCTCTTTGAGTGACAGACTTGATGCTATTATGTCCATGCTTCTTAATGGCCATGCTCCTATTGATATAAACAATGTTCCTTTAGCCTCTTTGGTTTCTCAAGAAGAGCATGTTGATGTGAACTTAATTAAAAATAATAATTTCAACACAGATGCTTATAGGAATAATTTTGGTAGAAATAATTATACTCCATATCCTCCTAATAATAATACTTATGGTAATTCTTACAATATCAACAAAAGTGTACCCTCTGATCTTCAGAACATGCTTAAGAATTTTATTAGTACACAAACTGTTTTCAATAAATCTGTTGAGGAAAAATTTGGCAAAATTGATGTTCTTGCTTCTAAAGTTGATAGCCTTGCTCTGGATGTTGATTTTCTGAAACTAAAAGTTATGCCTCATGATGTTAAAGAAAGCAAAACCTTGAATGTCATCCAAATTCGAATTGATGATAATGTCAGGATGTTAGCTGAATTTCATGCTAGATGGGAAAGAGAAAATGAAATAGCTAGAAGAATAATGTAGCTAATGTTTGCACCATTACCACCACTAGTAAAACTGAAGCCTCTCATGCTATTAAACCTTCTACTATCAATGGTAATGTAATTGGTGTTTTCAATATTCCCACTTCTGCTATTAAAATGCAAAATTGCCTGAAACTGCTAAAAATGCTCCTGATAATAGTGCTAAATATTTTAGAAACATGGGAGACGATAGTCCCATTACCTTTGCTAAAACTTATCTTTATTTTGATGATTGCAACATAAATGAAGTGATTAAGTTCTTAAGAAAACTTGCTGGTTGTCCTAATGCTAGTGCTATGAATATGTCTTTCACAAAATATATTACAAATGCTCTCATGAAAATTAGAGAGGATGGATTAAGATGTGAACCCTCTATCTCTAGGAAGTTAGATGATGGATGGGAACCCATTATTAAAATGAAAGTGAATTATTTTAATCGCAATACTCTATGTGATCTTGGTGCAAGTATCTCTGTTATGACCAAGATAGTTTATGATATTTTTGATTTGCCACCCTTGGAACCCTGTTATTTGGATGTTCGTCTTACTGATAATGTTAGAAAGAAACCTTTGTGGAGAGTTGATGATGTTCTTATTATGGTTAATAATAATCTTGTTCCCGTTGGTATTTTGTCTTGAATATTGAATGTAATGCTTCTTGTCCAATTGTTTTGGAAAGACCTTTTCTTAGAAATGTTGGTGCTGTTATTGATATGAAAGAGGGGAATATTAAATTTCAATTCCTACTCAAGAAAGGTACAGAACACTTTCCTAGAAATACAATCAAGTTTCCTTTTAATTCTAATATTGTAACAAAGTATGATTTCGATGCTTCTTCACTTGAAAACACGTGAATCTACTTTTCTGGGCCTAGCTAAAAGGCGTTAAAGAAAAGCACTTCTTGGGAGATAACCCATGGTTTTATTTTTTGCTTTGTTTTTCTCTGTTTCTTTGAGTCAACGGGCTGTATAATTCTGTATCAAATCCTTTTTATCTTTATTTTCATGTTTTAGTTGTGCCAAGTAAAGTTTCTGACAAAAGTTGGAATTGGTTTTGGATTTCTATGCAGGAAACAGATTTCTGCTGTTGACCGTAAAAAACTGTATAATTCACAGAAAAAACTGATTGACCTGAATTTTTTGTGCTTATTCCTCAACTAATTCACAACTTTTTCGTGCTTTAAGTTTTTCGATTTGAGCAGTGTAAGTTCCACGAAAAAATTTGTCATTACAAACTATTCTGGTTTTGGCAGATTCTGCCATTTTTCTTGCATTTGCTCTTTTATGATGTCGAGTGGATTTCTTTGCTTCATGAAACATCAGTAGCTGTAGCTAATCTTTAAAAGTATCAATAGCACTTGTGCCCATACAGAACACATGGATTTTTGATTATTGCACTAACCCTCTAATGTGAATTACTCTTTGAGTGTGGTGTGAAGGAAGTTTTCAAGGGTCAAGAGAAGAGGGTGATATATGTCATCAAGAAGAGGGAAAGGTCGAAGCTTGGGGATGCCCCCGTGGTTCATCCTAGAAAATTATAAGAATACTCAAGAATCTAAGCTTGGGGATGCCCAAGGCATCCCATTCTTCATCAACCATTTATCATGTCACTTCTAGTGAAACTATATTTTTATTTGGTCACATCATATGAAATTTACTTGGAGCGTCTGTTATTTTTCGTTCTGTTTTATTTTGTTTTCCTTGCTGCAATAATATCACTGGAACCTAGAATCCATGTTTGGAGAGACACACACTCCGTTTTTTGGTTTGAATACTCGTCATGCTCGTATTCTTAGTTTTTCTTCTAGCTGCTGCAAAAAATCCTGTTTAACTCTTGTTTTCATTGCATCTCTTCTTCAGAGCCGTTAGTTTTAGTAGTGTTATGTTAGTGCTTTCATTCTTGCTTGATGTATCAATTAGAGCATTTTTGTTAAAACATATATTGTATGGTGCTTGTTGGGAAAAGACACTGCTGCATTTGGTGGAATTATAAACGATGCAAATAGAAGCTTGTATGGACTGTGGCTAGACTTTTTCCTATCATGCTAGATGTTATTTTAATTCTAAATACTAGTGGTTATTTATTAGAATGATTTTTCTCAAATAGCTGAGAGTGTGTAATGTTCCATTGAAAGAATCGTGAGTTGTTCTTGTCATGTTGAAGCATAAATTTGTGGTGTTCTCCTTTGAATGTTTTATTTGGTTGACTTGGCGCATGCTCACTCCATGTTTATGACTACGAACCAGTAACTAATAGCCTCTATGATCATTTAGTTTTTGAACTTGTGATACAACTTATGCTTTGATTAATGATGTTTATGTCGCTATGCATGATTATGGCCATTACTGCTCTATTGATTTGTCGGTCCCAGTTTTTTGCTAGCCTCCACCTGTACTGAGTATGAGCTCTGCTCATGCATCCAAGTCCCAAAAACCAAAGTATGCCCAATGTGTCCACCATACCTACCTACATGTGTTATTTAAACTCCACTCCAAAGTAAATTGCTCATGTGTTACCTTTAAAACTTTCAAAATTACTCATGTTTTGTGCTCCTGTTTTAGCTCATGAGGATGTAAATAGAGAATCTTTATCTCACTTGTTGATTGGACTTTCAATACCCTGGACTAGTGGCTTCATCCGCTGATGGTGTAGGTCTTGCACTCGTTGGGAAACCACAAGACGAAGGTATGATGAGCACATCAGCAGTTTTCCCTCAGAAAGAAATGAAGTTTAATCGACCAGTAGGAGGAAGGAGTAACTTCAGAAGGTGAAGCAGCTGAGATGGCAGGGCGCACTACCAGTTCAGAAGCAACGTGCAACCTGCACAACACAATCAAATCACTTTGCCCCAACAAAGCAGTGAGGGTGTCAATCTCATCGGTTTTGCTTAACACAAAGAGGTTAAATGTATGGTGTGGAAAACAATAGGAACAATACGAGAGAAGTATGAAAGCAACATGTGTCTATCAGTATGTGGAAAAAGAAGGAACGGGGTCCATAGTTCACTAGTGGCGTCTCTCCGTGAAAGATAAATAACTTGTGTGCTGAACAAATTACAGTTGGGCAATTGATAGAAATCAAGGCTGCAATATAGTGCAAATGCAACAAATAAAGATTACTATGTGATTCATGTGGGTATTACAGCAAAATACATAGACCGTTATCCAACTGAATCTATGACTAATAGACCGTTATCCAACTACATCTATGATTAACAAACGTTGGGTATTAAGTTGCAAGCAACAGATAATTACAGTAAGCAAAGTGTGTAATGTAAACAATAACATCATCCTTAGACAAACCATTGTTTTTTTCTCCCTAATGGAAACAGCACATCCTCCATCCGTCACGTTTCTATCACTCGAGCACATATGCAAAGGAGGCATGAACCCACTATCGAGCATAAATACTCCCTCTTGGAGTTACTAGCATCTACTTGGCCAGAGCATCTACTAATAACGGAGATCATGCAAGATCATAAATAACATAAGCATGAAGATAACATGATAGATTGATAATCAAAAGACATAGCATTCAACATTCATCAGATCCCAGCAAACACAACATGTATCATTACATAAAGATGATCTTGATCATGATAGGAAGCTCACAAGATCTAAACATGAGGTACAAAGTGGAGAGAACAACCATCTAGCTACTGCTATGGACCCGTAGTCCAGGGATGAACTACTCACGCATCACTCCGGGAGGGGCATGGTGGTGTAGACCCCTCCGATGATGATTTCCCTCTCCGACAGGGTGCCGGGGAGAGCTCCAGAACCCTCCCGATCTCGGGATGACGGTAACGGCGGCCTCGGGTGTTTCTCGGGTAAAAGTGATATCTATAGGGATTTGGTCTCGGGGGGATTAAATAGGCGAAAGGGAAGAGGTGGTGGAGGCCTAGGGGCCCCACATCACCCCCGGCGCGGCCAAGGGGGGGCACGGCCCTATGGTGTGGGCCCCCTGAGGCCCCCCTCCGGGTCTCTTCGGGACCCGTGGAACCTCCAAGATTTCTAAGACTTCCGGGCTTCGAATTTCCAATTCCGAGAATATTTTCAGAATAACTTTTCTGAAACTAAAAACAGCAGAAAACAGGGAACTGGCTCTGTGGCATCTTGTGAGCGTGTAGGTCTTGCACTCGTTGGGAAACCACAAGACGAAGGTATGATGAGCACATCAGCAGTTTTCCCTCAGAAAGAAATCAAGTTTAATCGACCAGTTTAACCAGGAGTAACTTCAGAAGGTGAAGCAGCTGAGATGGCAGGGCGCACTACCAGTTCAGAAGCAACGTGCAACCTGCACAACACAATCAAATCACTTTGCCCCAACAAAGCAGTGAGGGTGTCAATCTCATCGGTTTTGCTTAACACAAAGAGGTTAAATGTATGGTGTGGAAAACAATAGGAACAATACGAGAGAAGTATGAAAGCAACATGTGTCTATCAGTATGTGGAAAAAGAAGGAACGGGGTCCATAGTTCACTAGTGGCGTCTCTCCGTGAAAGATAAATAACTTGTGTGCTGAACAAATTACAGTTGGGCAATTGATAGAAATGAAGGCTGCACTATAGTGCAAATGCAACAAATAAAGATTACTATGTGATTCATGTGGGTATTACAGCAAAATACATAGACAGTTATCCAACTGAATCTATGACTAATAGACCGTTATCCAACTACATCTATGATTAACAAACGTTGGGTATTAAGTTGCAAGCAACAGATAATTGCAGTAAGCAAAGTGTGTAATGTAAACAATAACATCATCCTTAGACAAACCATTGTTTTTTTCTCCCTAATGGAAACAGCACATCCTCCATCCGTCACGTTTCTGTCACTCGAGCACATATGCAAAGGAGGCATGAACCCACTATCGAGCATAAATACTCCCTCTTGGAGTTACTAGCATCTACTTGGCCAGAGCATCTACTAATAACGGAGATCATGCAAGATCATAAATAACATAAGCATGAAGATAACATGATAGATTGATAATCAAAAGACATAGCATTCAACATTCATCAGATCCCAGCAAACACAACATGTATCATTACATAAAGATGATCTTGATCATGATAGGAAGCTCACAAGATCTAAACATGAGGTACAAAGTGGAGAGAACAACCATCTAGCTACTGCTATGGACCCGTAGTCCAGGGATGAACTACTCACGCATCACTCCGGAGGAGGGCATGGTGGTGTAGACCCCTCCGATGATGATTTCCCTCTCCAACAGTGTGCCGGGGAGAGCTCCAGAACCCTCCCGATCTCGGGATGACGGTAACGGCGGCCTCGGGTGTTTCTCGGGTAAAAGTGATATCTATAGGGATTTGGTCTCGGGGGATTAAATAGGCGAAAGGGAAGAGGTGGTGGAGGCCTAGGGCCCCACATCACCCCCGGCGCGGCCAAGGGGGGGCGCGGCCCTATGGTGTGGGCCCCCTGAGGCCCCCCTCCGGGTCTCTTCGGGACCCGTGGAACCTCCAAGATTTCTAAGACTTCCGGGCTTCGAATTTCCAATTCCGAGAATATTTGCAGAATAACTTTTCTGAAACTAAAAACAGCAGAAAACAGCGAACTGGCTCTGTGGCATCTTGTGAGCAGAAAACAGGGAACAGTGTATAGAAAACATGTGGGAAACAACATGAAAACAACATGGAACATCAGAAATTAATGATACGTTTATGACGTATCATCCGCTTATCCAATTGATAGAAGAGATGGTAGCGGGGTGCCCAGCCCCAAATTAATACAAACAAATTCTCTTCACCATTTTTGCCCCTGATTTATCAGTGAAAACATAATTTTTTATACAAAAGAGAAAGAGGGATCACCTTCTGTACCAGTTGCGTCCTTCAATGGGAGCCGCTCTTGTGAAGTCTAGTTGGCTTGTGACGTACTGTATTTTGTGTTTACCATTCGTTGACAGAAGAATACACACCTCTCTTAAAAATGTTTTCAATACCTCTGTTTAATAAAATATAAGCTCGAGCACGTGAGTGATCCCTGCTTTCCTCTGCTAAGGTCCTTTCTTTTACTTTTATGTTGAGTCTCCATCTTTTAACTTCATGCATAGTTGAGAGAGCATAGTTGCCATTCTGAGTTTAATGTGCATTTGTCCCAGAAACATTATTAATTGATTCATGATGTGTTATTGCTTGCTCCCAAATTATTTGTTATAGTCTTCCTCATTAACTTTTAAGGTGTCCTGGCAATTATGTTTCCATGCTTTCCATACTTGAAACAAACGTATACTTTCGATGCATTTTTATTCATAATCTTTTATTTTTGTTACTTCTCATGACGCAAGGTGATTGCTATGCTTTATTGTTAAAATTTTATTTATCATGCTTGTGTTGAAGTTATATGATCTCTTCTTACATATGATTTTACATTATTGATGATCAAGTTTATTGGCATGTCACCTCTAAAATTTTGTGTTTTCATCGTTTACCTACTCGAGGACGAGTAGGAACTTAGCTTGGGGATGTTGATACGTCATAAATTAATCCTTAATTTCTGATGTTCCATGTTGTTTTCATGTTATTTCCTACATGTTTGCTATACACTTTATGCCATTTTTTTCGATTTCCGGGACTAACCTATTGACAAGATATCACAGAGTCAGTTCTCTATTTTCTTCTATTTTTAGTTCCATAAAAATTGTTTTGGAAATATTCTCGGAATTGGAAAATTTGAAGCCCTAAAGTCTTAGAATTCCCGAAGGTTCCACGGAGTCCCGAAGAGGCTCAAAGAGGGGCCACAGGGGCGTAACACCATAGGGCGACACGCCCCCTGGCCGCACCTGGGGGTGGTGTGCCCCCCACGAGCGCCATGTACCATCGCTCGTTCGCCTATTTATTCCCCCCAAATATCAACCCTAAAAATATACCACTTTTTCCCGAGAAACACCCAAGGCCGCCGTCATCATCATCCCGAGATCAGGAGGGTTATGGAGCTCCCCACGGCACCCTGCCTGGAGGGAAATTCATCACCGGAGGGGTCTACACATCCGTGCCCTCCTCTGATGTGATGCGTGAGTAGTTCATCCCTGGACCACGGGTCCATAGCAGTAGCTAGATGGTTGTATCATCCACTTTATGCCTCATGTTTGGATCTCGTGAGCTGACCTACATGATCGACATCATCTTTATGTACTGCTACATGTTGTGTTTGCTGGGATCCGATGAATGTCGAATGCTATGTATTCTTATTATCAATCTATCATGTTACCTTCATGCTTATGTCTTTATGATCTTTCATGCTCTCCGTTATTAGTAGATTCTCTGGACAAATAGATGCTAGTAACTCCAAGAGAGAGTAGTTATGCTCGACAGTGGGTTCATGTCTCCTTTACATATGTGCTCGAGTGACAGAAACGTGACGGATGGAGGATAACAACGATGTTTACTTTATTTACATTTTTAACATTACGCTCTTTGCTTACTACGATTATCTGTTGCTTGCAACTTAATACCCAACGGTTGTTCGGATGATATTCAGAGGGTGGATAATTAGTCATAGATGTAGTTGGATGACGGTCTATGGATCTTGTTGTAATGTCCGCATGAATCACATAGTAATCTTTATGTCTTGCATATGCACTACGGCGCAACCTTCATTTCTGTCAATTGCCCAGCTGTAATTTGTTCACTACACATGTTATTTATCTTTCACGGAGAGACACCGTTAGTCAACTGTGGACCCTGGTCCATTTTCCTCATACTGATAATACAAACACTTTTTCATATTGCGGCTACTGCTTTCATACTATTCTTATATATTGTTTTCGACACCATACGTTTAACCTCTTTGTGTTCTGCAAAACCGGTGAGATTGACAACCTCATTGCTTCGTTGGGGCAAGGTGATTTGATTGTGTTATGTAGGTTCCACGTTGCTGCTGAACCGGTAGTGCGCCCTGCCATCTCAGCTGCATCAACCTTCGGAAGTTACTCGTTTCTCCTACTGGTCGATTCAACATTGGTTTCTTTCTTAGGGAAACTTGCTATTATGCTCTTCATACCTTCCTCTTGGGGTCCCAATGAACGTGTGTTACACGCGCATCACGTTGCATTGACTGTAAATCCGATGTGCACTTGTAGATCAGCGTAGCGAGGTGTGCTGCCGCGGCCTGATATCTTGGAGCAATATGTACCATTTATTGAAGTGATAGTTAATATGCTATCACCTCACAACTATCAAGAAGAAATTATGAAATGTTTTACCCAAGATCTATCGACCAACAAAGATCTATCTAAGATCATGCAAAATTTCAACTCCAAATTTCACACGCTAACATGGTCAAACAAAAATTCACACACCGAGAACAAAAGGAAAAGAAAGAATCATATATGAATATAGTGCTAAGCTCAAATTTGGTATTGAATTGTATATGCCATGTTGTGTTGGCTTCCGTATGCCCGAATGAAATTCTGGGTTCGAATTTTGTAGTACTATAACTATTGCTATTGTTTGTGAAAATTTTCAGAATTTTTTTTGCCACGCGCTAATTTCTTAGGAGCATGATAACACAAGATCTATTGTATCATTTTCAAGAAAAGAGAGTTCTTTTAAGTCCAATGCACATTGATGGATAAACATTATGTACATTAATTGTATTTGCAATCAACAATAAATGTATTGTTTATATTAAAGATTTCACAGCCCAAGAACTACTTAATAACAAGAAAATCCTAAAAGATATATATTTGATTTCTGTTTGTCTAAATATAGTTGTATTTAGACAAGTTTTAGTGTATATATCGGTGTCTAGTGTTTTGGTATGGAGGCAGTACGTTTCAAGAGGTCCCAAGCATATTCTTTAATGGCATTGATTAAATTCATATGCACCCAATACCCGAAGAAATTAATAAGTTTCCCAATTTACAAGATATACACTAATGGTATTTGAGACTATTAATATTTCAGATATGGAAATCTAGAAGCCATTTCAGAACAAGTGTTCCACAAAATATTTTTTTACATGAAATCGACAAAATAAATTCTATTATATCTCTAAAGGAATATAATGATATTGTTTGGATATTTCTGATATTTTCCTTTGTATGAAAGATCCTCCAAGATTTTATCGTGCCTCTAGTTAAATACCCCTATAAGATCGTAGTTTCGGAAACATGCAAGCTGAAGAAATATAGAGTTCTAGGAGCAAAAGGAAATAGGAAACCACTCCTAATGGAATTTATCAAGAACAACAAAGGTTCTATTTTTTGTAGTTCTTCTGATGATGTCTACCGCTTTATTGTCCTGTGATGCATCGGGAGAAACAAAGGTACACCCAATATTTATACCGTACCAATTTTATAAAATTTATAAACACACCTTGGTGATTCAGAAATTATGGTGTGACTCGTGCAATTTGTATGACATATGCTTTTACTAATGGGGATGCTATACTTCATTGTGGGCAGATCCTACTTTAATGGAAGATATTTGTACACCTTTTCCATATTGTCGAACGAAATCAATGCCAGGAGATACTCAACAGTGTCAGTTTTTCTGTGACCGGAGGGGCATGCGCGGCTATAAGAGCTACTGTTCAGATACCTACTGTTGTTGTGCAATTTATTGACAACGCCAGGGAAGTGATGGATGTTCTATATTATCGTGTGTCATAAGTTTGTGCCTCTAGTGTGTTTCAATGAAGTATACAGGTAGATTCTTTGATGAAATTGCAATTCATGTTTCGTTGGTATAATTCTCTTTTCTTGATAATTCTAAGCGAGAAAATAATTTTGTAGCGCTCTGTTTATAAGAGTTGCTACGATGACAGTGAGAACCGAGCAAGATTTCACTGCTTTTTTTCCAACTTTGCGAAGAGATACTACTATGATTCCTTCAATGCTGATACTGTCATTGGTTCCTCTTGATCGAACGCACGGGTCAATATGATTGTCGGTGTCCACGATTCTTTCAGCTTGTACGTATCTGTCCACCTTTTTCTTCATTAAATATTGTACAAGCAAACAGAGTAGCACACGGTTGTTTATACCAAAAGGAAAACAAAAACCGTAAACGCAGCAACTTGCTCCACGTAAACAAAGAGTATTCTAAATAAAGTAAAACACTATGAAACAGCCGGAGGCTCGCGCCCGTCGCATCCAAAACCTTCTATGCTTGCCACAAGTCCCTTGCGAGCTAGACATCGATGCTGTGACGGGCCCACCATGTGTGTATCTCATCATTCTACTCAACCTACTTTCGCTCGTCTGCTTTGCACGATGCTATAATTGCTTCATGGCACCTATCTTCTTATTCTTTATATATATCAGCATGTTCTATTTCCTATATGTTGATTATATGTGTGCATGTCCTTAAAGTACCTGGTAGACGGTTGAAACTTCTCATCACTCTCATGATCTTCAAATCATCCGCTCTCCCTGGGCATCCGAACGGGTTCGCCACCAGCGCTCCCGACGCACCCGGAAAGCATTAGGAGCGCAACCATAATCCCAACCGTATGCTGGTGTTCCAGCTCCAGCTCGTGGTAGGATGTGGTGGCCGACGTCATGGAGCTTTGTATCTAGTGATACGTACCATTTATTAGAGTGATAATGTGCTATCAGCCGACAACTACCAAGATGAAATCATATAGACTTGACCAAAGATCCGCTGGAGTTATAAAATATCTATCCAACATCATGCAAAATTTCAACCCCACATTTCGAATGCCACGAATAGTGCTAAAATACGGTTGTGAATTGTATCTATTTTCTTCTTCTGTTCTTGTATGCCTGAATCAAATTCAGGGTTAAAAATTTGTAGCACTGTTAATGCTGAAATTGTTTGTGAAAGTTTTCAACATTTTTTTCGCTACACGCGATTGCTCATGAGCATGATAATGCGCCAATTAGTTTTTTTTAAAGAGAAGGGATTATAAGTCTAGTGTTGCGGCACTGAAGGATCCACATTATGTGCATTAACTGTAGCTGCATTCAGCGATAAATGTATTGCTATTTTGAAGATTTCCCAGCTCAGGAGCCAAACAATAACGAGAAAATCCTAGTAAAAGATTCCTCAAGATGTCGTAATGATATTATTTACTGAGAGTGATTAAATTTATATGCACAAAATTCTTAAATTCAATAATACGAGTATGCATGACAAACAATTGATAAGATATTTATGGCATATAAGAGTATTAATATTTTAGATATGGAAATCTCGAGGTCATTAATCTACGAGCTGTCTACCAAAAAATCTCTTATACATAAAAACAAAAAATAAATATTCTGATATATCTCTAATAATTACAGTGATATGGTTTGGTTTACCCTCTGATATTTTGTTTTACTTGAAAGCTCCTCCATGATTTC
This sequence comes from Alopecurus myosuroides, assembly GCA_028641055.1. Lineage (NCBI taxonomy): Eukaryota > Viridiplantae > Streptophyta > Magnoliopsida > Poales > Poaceae > Alopecurus > Alopecurus myosuroides. The sequence goes on from CM054058.1 coordinate 559,522,096, forward strand.
ATCATGCCTCTATTTAAATACCAACATATGATTATAGATTCGGAAATATTCAAGCACAAGTAATATAGAGCTCGAGGATTAAAAGGACCTAATTAAGAAACCACTGCTGATGGAACTTATCAAGAACTACAGGAGGGTTATATTCTTGGTAGTTCTTCTAATGATGTCTACCACTTCATTGAGATGTGATGCAACCGGAACAAACAAAGGTACAATCAATATTTTATATCGGTCCAGTTTTGTATAATATATGAGCACACATTGGCTTTTCAGAAAATCTCGGGTAACTCATGCAATTTGTACTATGTATGCTTTACTAATTTGATACTATATTTCATTTTCGGCAGATCCTTCTGTTATGGAAGATATTTGTACACCTATGTGGAACTGTGGACCAAACCCAGGCCAAAACTATTCATGCCAGTTTTCCTGTTACAAGAAGGGTTTCAATCCTAGAAGGAGCTATTGCTCAGATAAATATTGCTGTTGTGCAATCATGTGACAACGCTAGGGAAGTGATGGATACTTTGTATTATCATGCATCTGTCAAAATTTTATGCCTGAAAGATGTGGCGAATCTCAATAAATTGTAAAATTTAATTCTTCGATGAAATTGCAATTTAAGATTCTTTGATATAAAAAAAACACAGTTTCGTAATTCTCGGTCATATGGTAAATTCTAGTCGCTCTAAAAAATAGTTATTACAACATTGAGAAAACAGTTTCTATGTATAGTATGTACATGGAGATGCATGCAGCCGTCGGGTCTCAAATGTTGTGATCGAAGCGTTTTGTTATGCTTTTTTGCAAGGTAAATGCGTTTTATTATCTAGGAGGCCTACTCACGCTTGAACTCAGCCTGCCGCTGTTGCTACCGCCAATTTTGCACCATCTTCATGATCGCCGTTGAGGTTCACCCTCTATTTTTCTTCTTTTATGTATTCATGCATGCTTAGCTGGCTGAAGTTTTAGAAGCTAGCTTGGGAGAGTAGAGATGCAACGGGGATCAAGTTAGTTTTAATGTTATATTATTTTCAAATATGACATGAGTTCTTTAACATGATTTTGGTTAATTGGAGATACATAGAAGAAAAAAAAATATTGAATGGATGAATCAAGCACGATTAAAACAAAATTGTTACTAATTTGAATTTCATCAACCCCAGTAAAAGATTTCAGTTAAAAAACATAACATGTTCTATTGTCAACATATCGACATGCATCAGTTCCATTCATATATGCAAACACAGCACAGCTCACATCCAACGCCTCTCCTTCCTTCCTTCAATGGAAACAGCCGAAGTTTTGACTCTGTATATACTGAGAAGGATATTTCGTGTTCATAAACGCATCGCAATTTCTTGTACTCCCTCTGTCCACTTTTATAAGGCACACTTCTTATCATTTCAATGTTACAAAGTGTGTCTTATAAAAGTGGACAGAGGGAGTACTATATTAATTAATGATCTTTATGTATATTAAGCTTGTGGTAATACTGCGTACTCTCGCAAGTGCAACAAAAATACCAATCTGACGGCGCCCTCCCGTGTGGCTCTCTCATAACTATACATGTACTGAAAGCAAGCTGCAATGTTTTTCGTTTACATTGCACCCACTACGGGATATCTTTTCTTTGCCGTATGTGTACAAGACACGGCAAAGCCCATGCCGTGCCTTGACAAGACGGTAAAATGCACACGAGACAGCAAAGGTGTTTGGCGTATGTTGTTTTGATGGTACACGACAAAGTAAAGTAAGTTAACTATAACATAGTGTTAGAGGCGATCAAATCTCACTGTGTGCAAAGAAAATACACGAAAAATTAAAGGCTCTGCGTTGTGTATTGTGGCCACACACGTCAAGGACTCCAAGATGTACGTCAATCTTTGCCGTGTGTATTGTGGCCACACACAACAAAGATCTGAATGGTCTTTCGGCAGCAACCAGCACATGGCGGTCCGCGTTAATAGGAGAGATGCCCAACGAGAAGAAACACAGAGGATGGATGGGTGGCTGATGGACGGTGGGTGAGTGGCCATGTCATGATGCACGCCACTCTTTAATAGTTGGCGCATCTCATTTTTCCTGTGACTGTATTTTTTGGCATTCTTTTCCCGAGCAAAATTGAAAGCGAATCCGGTACAAACACAGAGGATGGGAACTCAATAATCCCCATGTTTAGGGACCTGGGGTTTACTAAAGGAACAGTATGCCAGCGGACTGGTGGATTTGACGGGTTACTGCCTGCCGAGTTTATTTCGACTATGTGAAAAGTGTCGACTGCGCGCAAGGGGTGTTTTCCGGAGATTGGATCTCGGCTATCTCTGAATCTAGGGTTGTCTGTCCCGTTTGTGACCCCTTCCCGTGTTTTATATATGTAGCAAGGATCTCACGGATCATACATGAGATGCACTTCGATTCTAAGTCGGTAACTACCACTAGTGGAAAACAGGCTAGCAGTACCGGTTCCAGAGGGCATTTAGTACCGGTTGAACAACCAGTAATAATTAATCGGCACTAAAGGTCCTCCAACCTTTAGTACCGGTTCATTACGAACCGGTATTGAAGGTGCCTCCACGTGGGTTCGGGGGAGCCCGCGGGGGTGGAGATCTTTGGAAGCGGTTCGTAACACAAACCGGTACCAAAAGATTGGGAGAGATTTACAGTTTAGGAGGGTTTTAGGATAGGTTTAGGGTTTAGCAGGGGCCGTATCGGACTGTTTCATCGTACGAGGGTCGCGTCGATGAGCCAGAAATACATTTGGGTATGTATAAAATATATACATGCATCAAGTTGATACCTATATCAACTTGGTGCATACATATAAGAAATGCAATTAATTACATGAGATCGCAAATTAAGTAGTATTTCGTAGGGCTACTCTCCGAAGTATACTATATATTAAATGTAGCTAGCTCACTATTACATTGAGTCACACTATGAAACATAGTGGTACTCTCTGAAAGGAGCTATGACGTCCTCAAGGAAAAATCCCGCCAATTCCTCGCAAATTGCTCGGAAGCGGCGCTCAATGGGGAGCTTCTCCCGCTTTTTTGCCAACTGTAAAAGAATGAGATACAAATGAATAGACACGTAAACTATCAAATCATAATAAAACAATTATGGCTGAAACTCAGCAGAACTGATAGTAACAAATTAAATTTGTGAATATAGTTTACATGCCTCTTTATTTATATTAATTTTTATTCTCTCGTTGACAATCTTGTGAATGTTCTCACAAATATAGTAACCACATAGATTAGTCCTCTTGCGCATTTATGTGCAAGAATATAATCCAGTAAAACAATAATAAAGTATGATAACGGTGTGTGGACCTAGATGGTAGTACTTACTTTCCCACGCCATGTCAGCTTCGGTGACCATCCACTTTCCGGATCTTCCTTGATGAATGTTTGACATACACTGCCCGACAAAAAAAATGAATAAAAGAGTTATTAATTGTTTGATATCAAGAAATTAACGAAAAAGACCGATAATAATTAATTAAAATTACCTTTTGAGCAGATAAAAATAGTGCTTGTAATCTATAGACGGTTTGGTTAGTGAGTCGAAGACTTCAACTGATCCATCGTGCATTTTACTGCCGATAAGGATAAAGTGGAACCTGCCCACGTTTAAATATGCAGTGTCATAGATATGGGTCATCTGGTCTGATCTTATACCCCAGTGCAGCGCATGCCTTACTTTTATCCAAATTCTCGTACTTCTCACCGCGGTAGATGATGCAGTCATTGATGCATGCATGTATCTTTTGCACATCTAATCCTATAGGGCAGAGAGCCTTCTTTGCTTCGTACGTACTGCCAGGCAATTCGTTATCCTTTGCAAGTTTGGCTTCGTTATTTGAAATAAACTCTCAAATGCCTTGTTAGTCACACTGTTATGTGTCTTCCATTTTAGCAACTCCAGTATGGTACGAAGCTTTGTGCTTCCATCTTCGCAATTTGGATACAATAACTTTTTGTGATCCTGTAACATGCCGTCCAACTTCAACCTCTCCAATTCACTTTCGCAGTCTTCCCTTGCATCATCAATAACTCGACCAAGATCATCATCGGGCTCATCTGATGCACGTTATTGATCGCCTCCTTCTTCTGGATTATCTTTCATTGCAGTATCACTGTATTCAGGGAACATAGGATTCTCTTATTTTTCTTCATTGTCTTCCATCACAACCCTTGTTTCTCCATGCTTGGTCTAATAATTATAGCTCGGCATGAAACCTCTCCGAAGCAGGTGGCCGTGAAGGACTCTCAACGAAGACTGCTCCCTGACGTTCCGACAGTCAACACATGGGCAACACATAAAGCCATTCTCTTTGTGAGCCTGAGCTACACCGAGAAATTCATCCAGGCCTGCCATATACTCGGAAGTGCGTCGGTCACCATACATCCATCGCTGTCATGCATCCATCTGCATTTTATAAGTAAGTTTAACCAAAAACATTACAATAACATCTTCAATAGCAAAATGACCATACTACATCGTCAAATATATTTTTATATCAATTACAGATGAAAATGATAAGTTTGCTAACCTCGCTCGAAGATACCATTTTCTATGAACTTATGTGTGGCTCGGGTATTTCGTCAAACACCTCGTGTGCATAGTAAAAAAACACACACTAGCACCCACCTCTCTCACTCCTCCGAGAAAAAAAAACACAGGGAAGGGGGGCTGGGAGGCAGTATATATAGGCAAGGGGTGGCATTCGTTCTGGTTTGTGGCATGAACCAGGACCAATGCCCTTGCGCCTTCCACGTGGCGTGTGGCGAGGAATTAGTCCCGGTTCGTGCCAGGAACCGGGACGAATGCCCCCTAAACAACCGGGACCAATGCCCCTGGGGCGATATCGCTGCCCTGGCCGCAAAAACTAGGACAAATGCATATCATTGGTCCCGGTTTTCGGTGCAACCGGGACTAATTCTGTTTCTAGCTCAGAATGAAAGGTGTGGTTTCCACTAATGTGGGTTTAAATGCAACTCTCAGATCGAGATGCTAAGGGAATGTATGCGGTTTAGCGATGCCTGACAACCCTAAGCCACTAGTACCTTAGGATCGCTACCACGTTGCAAGGCTATTCTTTTACACACCATAGTTCCATGTGTATTTGATCTCAGACACACAACCCTGCCGCAAGAAACATAATCTAAATGTAATCATTTTTATCCGTTGTCCTTGTCGGAACACATACTCATCGGGCATTCATTTTTTTTACCTGTTCCTCTTTTATTGTGGGCTCGAGAGAGTAGATCTGTTTACACGATCTAATATGTAATCTCAAAATAATGTCGCTGATATAGATTGGTTAATCCACTACTGTTGCCTCAGAAGGATCAATAAATGCATCATTTGTTGCCATTCTGATATAAGATATGTTTCAGATCAACATCCGGTTCCAGATCGGAAGGAATATCTTAGCAAAATTCTCACCACGTACAATCGTGTAATATGAAACTAGTTGTGGCAGATCCACATGGTGCTTTGGCACCAACATTTTTTTACAGATTAATATTTATGCAAATTCAGCTTGTACAAAATTGCAGCTCATTTAGTGCGCCGAAAGGTCAGATACAAATCCGGGCAATGCATCAGTTTCATTAGAAGTTATAGCATCGATAGAGGTGAAGTCTGGAATTACGTGTTGATGATGGAATTGGTCTTTCGGCTGAAACTTTATGGGTATTAGTATAGGGTGCAGGTACATGTTGTATAAAATATTCAACCTTTTAGCCCTGGGAGGTAGATACAAATCAGGGGGAATTAGAGAACCGACAGTGGTGTAGTCTAGAATTATTTCCAGCCTTACATACATGGATTTTTGTCCTGAAATTTTACAGGTTGAGATAGAGATGCAGTTGCAAGTTGTATAGAAAATTCAGCATATTTATCCCAGGAAGGTCAGATGAAAAGTTTTGCAAGTCATATTAGTGCAGAACAGAAAAGACTTCATCACGACTACACAGAGTAAGTCTAGCACTCATGATATGTGGAACACTAGATTAGGACCTACACACATCAAACATGTTATGTGATTCATAGCCCCTAGAGAAGGGATTAACTTGAGGAATGTTTGTGATGGACATGTTAAACTGGAGCTATGCTGGTTTAAGAACGTGTACCTATGGAATTCAGATATGGAACTTTTAGCTTTAAGATTTCGTAGTCTTCTCTCCAATATTATTATAGAATAAGTTTAAGAATCACTCCGTCCATAATTAGGGGATTTGTCAATATATGGATGTGTCCATACATTAAAATATGTCTAGATACATCCATATTTTGACAAATCTATGAAAATTAATATGGGACGGAGGGAGTACATGATTTCTCCACCTTTATTCGGTTAAAGTTGTATAGCTTGGTTTCTTGCTAAGCTGATCGGGTTGGTCGCGCCATGTTTACATATAATCACAAATACATATGTATGTTGGATGGTATGTGTGTTTAAGTGGCCATAATAGAATCTTTGGATTATACTGAGAATTCTTGTGGCTGGTATATGTATTTTTGTAGGCATAATGGTATCTTTCGATTGTACCGAGAATTTTTGTGCCTGATATGTGTATTTCAGTAGCCAGCCACTTTTTGGTGACAAGAAGGTGATATTGTCCATATTATGGGTAGCGCATACCTGTTTTCTTTCCTCCAGGAAAGAAATTATTCTACATCATGTGAAGGTATCTATTGTTATTTTGAAGATTTCACATAGATCAAGAGACAATTAAGATCAAGAAAACCCTAAGAGATATGTTTCAAAGACCGTCCGGACAATCTGTAATTTAATGATAGTGTTTAAATATATGTGCACCAAATACCGGAAGCCAATGATAAATTTATGTATGATACAAAATATAGTAAGATATAAGTATGGTCTTTAAAGGTATTAATATTTCAGATATGCAAATCTTGAAGCCATTTAAGAACAAGTAAAAAAAAATCTTTACATGAAATCAACAAAATATCTTTGACCATTTCTCGAAATATTATTAGGATATATGTTGACATCACGTACATATATACAGAAACAATGGATGATATGTTGACATCACCAAAATATTTTCTTTTAAATGAAAGATCCTCCAAGATTTGATTATGCCCCTATTTAAATACCACCTTAAGGTCGCAGTTTGAGAAATATTCAAAGAAGAAGGAATGTAGAGTTTGAAGAACAAAAGTAAATAGGAATCCCCTCCTCGTTAAAATTATCAAGAAAAACACAAAGGTTCTATGGTTGCTATTTCTTTTGACGATCTGTGCCACTTCATTATCGTATGACGAAACCGGTGAAACAAAGGTATAATCGGTCTATTTTCTATAATATATGAGAACACCTTGGTTATTTAGAAAATCCTGAATAACTTATGTAATTTATATACATGCTTTTACTAATTGGCATGCTAGATTTCATTGTGTACGGATCTTTTTCTATGTGCACCTATGATTACATGTGGAACAGACATGACCACAATTTATACTTGCCAGTTTAGCAATTACCGTAAGGGTTTGGATAGAAACAAGGGCTATTATTTAGATAAATATTGTGTTGTGCAATGTATTGAAAATGCTAGGGAAGTATAGCTTTGTCAATAAATTGCACAACAACAATATTTATCTGTGAGAGGTCAGGTGACATCGGTGTAAGTGTCTTCCATGTGCATTCTCTCAGAGATACCTCACAAGGCGGGGCCTGGTCTGAGATGTTGGGGCAGGCAGAACATGTAAATTCTCTGAGGCATTTATTAAGAGGTTATGAAACATGGAACCTGACAAGATAGCACATTCTTGTCCGACTTCTATTCTCAGGCTCGATTAAAACTTGTCTTCAAGAATATCCAATTCAGATTTCCTTTTTGTCTTTCGTACGGGTTTCGGACACCCGGGTTAGAGATCTTGGTTTCCCGACATCCCTATAATTAAAATCTCATATATAGTAAGGCACTCAAATAAGTCATATTTGTAGCACAATACAACCCAAAATTCAAGGGAAATTACGGCATGACCTTTAATATCAATAGGACATACGGAATGATCAAAATTTGCCGGAACGGAAATTAATCAACATTCCAGAAGAACATAGGCTACTCATGATTATGTAAACAAATCGACCAAAATTTGAGTAAGTTATACTACTAATTCACAACGATATTTTATCGATTACCTTGTGAGAATTTCATATATAGCTCGAGGAGGAAATGGGAGTGGAAGGAGGTTCTCACCGAGTGGAGCAGGCAGATCTGAGAAGGGAGGCGGCGGCAGAGAAGGGGCACGGCAGAGTAGGGGCGGGAAGAGGTGGCCCGCCCTACGAAATGCTTGGGGAGCGGTCAACAGCGGCGACATCGGCGCTGGGCCGGCCAGGATGCATTGTCGTTGGGCGGGAGAGGCAGCAGGTCGGGGGGCTTGCGAGCGAGGCGGCGGCGGTCATGATCGCAAAAGCGAGCCGATGAGGGTGTGTGTGTGAAAACTATTCGACTTGTGAATGGTTTGCGCGTGTGGGGTACCACATTTACCCAAATTTCGTCATAGTGGAAACGTGCCGCAAAGCCGCACGCTTCCACTAGCTACCGGCGGGGGAGTCAAACACGCACACTTCCTATAGGTAGCATAAGTGCGCTCCTTTGGCCTCCCACTTCCGCTTTTCCACTATTCCGATAAGTTTGTGTCTGCTATCATTTCATTTTGTTTTTGCAAGGCATGCTTTCACCACCTAATGTTGGGCTAGGAATAATGTTTTTATTTTTAATTTTCTGCTCTACTTTTAATTTTATGGTTGATAAATGAGGAGCAATATGATATATAACAGATCCTTGCAATACTAGTAACGATCATAAACTCGAGTCAGCCGTTAACCCAATAAAGCAAATAATAATAGCATCTACATGTTATGTTCAATATATTATTGACCATCTCTAGATGTAGACAATTTCCAACATCTTCTCCAAATTGCACATGTTAGTGTTCTTAAGGGTGATGAGAATAGTTTGGCCAACCGGGAATGGTCTCAGCTCATGGAACTCCCTGCATCCAGTCGAGCTGAGGATGTCGTGACCATTAACGAAAGACGTGGTATAAGGAACGATCGTGACTTTGCCAATCTTTACAAGACATACTCCTATATTCCCCTCATCCGGGGGGCCATACTTTCCTTTACCACTTCCTATTTTCTGAGACAACATAGCATATCACACGAGAAACATAAAAAGCAATGTCACATAAAAAACATTGCTGGTCATGAGAACCCTAAACCTGACACATTTACTCATGATAACATAACAAACATAAACATTGGAAGATGAAATATTTTATAAATATACCAATTAATACCGACCGGGGGCTTGTTTTTTATCAGTCGATGCACCAAAGGCGCCCCGACATAACTATGACTCGTGGTAGACTCTGATGGGGATGTTGCTTCTCATGCACCGTCAGATTCTCTCCTCGGGCGATGACCACCGAAGTCATACCCTCATAATCATCCTCGCTCGTATCCTCGTCACTCTCGCCATCTGTATCCTCGCCCATCTCGACATCCTCAGATCATTTTCCTCAAAGTTCATGCACCAAACGCTGATCTGGGTTCTGATCCAGATTCCATATAAAAGTGGAGAATATTACGTCCTCTTAGACTAGGCACAGAGTTGGCGATCAATTTCGACCCTTTCATTTATAAACATGTATAATTTCTTGCCTTCCTCACCATAATCCAGCATGTGATACCTTGAACATCAAAATTCATGACGTTGCCGACTAAATCGTAAAACTCATCATGATCATTGCATGGTGCAATCTATGCAACAAAAATTAATAAATAAATCATTTTAACTACAGATGATAAAATAAACAAGCAAGTTACAATAGTGGACGAACAAGAAATCATTTTTAAGTACTAATGAATTCAATGTACCCTCTCCCAGCTGAATAGAGAACAAGGGCACAATGGCATGTCGATCTGTGCAATGTCCGTTGGATACGTCACATCGCGATATATTCTGTATATTGCTTTAAAAATATACATATAAACAAACACATTGAACCTTTTAGAGAAAGTTAAATTTAAAAGTCATGCCAAAATCTATATAGAAAATTTCGGCATGAAATTTTTTCAAAAATAGGAAATATTATCTACCCGAAATTTTCCGTAGTGGATGTTAATCGACATTCCAGCAAATACAATGGAAGTTATTTGCTATCACAATAAAAATAGTTAATTAACGTTTATCACTTATACCTAGCTATGGAAAGGGTCAGCAGGGGAATGGAAGTGACGTCAATCACCGAGGGAAGGGGATGCCGCCAGAGTGAGTTCGAGGATATGTGGCAGAGGCGGCGGGTGCGCGCAGACGTCGACGTCCATGTATGTGTGGCGGAGGCGGAGAAGGGGCGACACTCGCAGGGTGAGAGAGTGTATGTTAGATCGGTTGATATCCTTCTAAATTAGGTGGGTCATGGTGTCTATAGGGCTATCAGGAAGTACCACACGCTTCTACCAAGAAGACAACTGGTAGCATGTCCGCGCGAGCATACGCTTCCCGTATATTGTGCTCTGGGTGAAGATGTGACCCACAAACTGGAAGACTATCGGAACCGTCCTTTCTTTTGCACCTCTCTCTTGAAGCCTCCCCTGTTCCCCGCCGCTTGAGAGTCGTCTTCCGAGGGTCGGGCCGATCTGCCGTCCTTCTCGCCGGAATAGCCGACGGGAATGGACTAGGAGAGGCGCCAGGTTTAGGGTTGTACAGAGTAGCAGTTTTAGTAGAGTTTTGTTGCTTTCTCGTCTTGCTGGTGGTTGGCGTTATGCCAGGAGAAAGGTGCGGGGTTCCTCCGGCCGGATCCAGCGCCATCTTGCGGTGATTCTCCTCATCGTGGTGCTCCGATGGAGTGAGCCAGATGCGGGAGGGGAAGATGCTGCAAGTATCTCCATGAATAAGACTGGTTTCTTCTGCCGATCTAGAGCTGGTGGGCAAGATGCAGGCCCCTCTCTTTCTGCTCGCCATGGTGTCGAGGAGGGGGGATGCGCTGGATTTGTCTACTGGAGGCTGGATCTGCAGCAGGGGAGAAGATATGCTTGTCTCGGGAGTTTCATCACGGCGCCTACTTTGTCGTTGTTCTTCTCGGTCGAGGGACGACCACTCCCATCCCCGACATCGGTGACGGTTGCTTCGCCCGGCCGATGTCATGCGGACATCATCAACCTCGAGGCTGCTATGCCATTTCGGAGGCCTTTTCGCACCAGCATTGTAGGCTCCCTCCTCCTCGTCCCAAGTGGTACTGTCCCCGGCCGGCGACGTTGAGGATGCAACTCATCTGCAGTGGAGAAGGAGTGGGACCTGATTGCGTTCCCAAATTTCTTACCGAGGTCCTCAGTGCAAATTGTAAGGGTTGGAGTGAATTTTCTTGCTTTCTAGAGGCCCTTTCTGTATAATGTAACTCCACTGTTAAATATCAATGAAGCACCTGGTCCTTCGGGGCCATCCCCTGTTTAAAAAAAAAATTGGGAGACTATCCTCAGTTGAATACCTATAGTGTGTTCGTTGATGGACACGCTTCTGGTGCACACGTTTCCGGTGCGGCATACTAGAAGCGTGTTCAAATAGCAACTCTACAGTGGAACGCTGGCAATAGATTTTCCCCTATTGGTTTTTTCCTACTAGTGGGCCGGGTAACAACCAATCATAACACACCACGTGTTCCTCTCTATTTTGGAATTATTCCTGAGTAGAAATTGAATGGAATATTTGAAGAATAGTACATGTAAGTTCAATTCGTCATAAATTTTAGACCACAATGCCAATTTTAATTTAAAATCAATAGACATGTAGAATCTTACTACATCATTTCTTTTGCAATTTTCATATGTTAAAAATTAATTATTTTTATAGAAGCATTTAGTACTTTTAATTCATAACTTGATTTAAATTCTTTCTTAATGTGAATCTTTTTCATATTTGTCACAAAATTCATTCTCTTCCGAGGGGAACCCAATAACAATTCTACTAAACTTATTTATAAAATAAATATTAATTTATGAAGTCCTTCTAGCAACATAGAGTACGATCCCTAGGCCTTATTTCGAACCATTTTAACAAAGTTTTACTTATAGTTTCGCGATTTTTGACCTTCGTCCCATTGTTATTATCTTCTCGTTGAACTGTGCACATATACAATTGTAAATTGTCTTAGATGTGTTGAGATACAAGATAATTCTTGTATCTGAATTGCAGTATTGTTTGAGAGGTATACTTTCGAACCTACACCTCTATATGTTCGATTATCTTTGGCCATTCACTTAAGAGAAACTTGATGATGCCCAAAAAACATCTGCGCTTGTACGCCTAACATAGTGTACATCAGGTACCATGCATTTTATGTTCAAGCGTGTCCGTAACTGTTACCTCCCCACACGGAAAATCCAAATCATATCACAATCGGTCCAAAAATTCAGGCTAACTTACATAATGATGTGCTAGTAAATGGGTATAAGTGCAATAAAAATAATTATTCAAATTTCGATTATATTTGATAGGTTAGTCAATAATTGAATATGAAAAAACCTATTGTCCCTCCCGTACATTTTTTCAACATTATATTCACCGCCTTCTACTCTAGAAAACTAATTTGCAGCACCAAACCTATAACAACAAAACTTATGCGGGTGACATGAAGTATTTAAAACATTTCCTGGCGTTTATAGATGGACTTGAGAAACATGAACAACACTTAAAAACTAGGTGTACTTCCTCCAAAGAACCCCGAGATGCAACGGACCTAGTTGACTCTCAGAATTAGCAAATATCTCACCAGTTAACACATATTTGAAACCGAAAGACATCGACAAAAAATGAATCTCTACATCCTAATAACAATCTATGCAACATTCGTCGACATTATCCTTATTGTTGCAGTCCCTGATACGTTGCAAATGTATCTAATTTTCCAAATACTTTTCTTCTTTTATCCCTCACATTTGCAAGATTTGGATCAAACTATCACGGACTAACGTTGTTTTTAGAAGAATTACCCTTGGTGTCTAGTTTTTTGCAAAAAAAATCAATTTCCTCAGAAAATTCCACATAAATTTAGAAAAGTATTTTTCCCCAGAAGACTCCCGCAGCCCAAAGGACAACTGGAGGGGAGACAACGGGATCACCCCAGTGTCCCCTTTGTCCATAAGACTCCTTCTTCTCCGAAACTCCGAACACTCGGAGGATTTTCCCGAAAACGATCCACAGCTCCGCCGACACATGAAACCCTAGTTCGGGAGAAATAAGTTGTTGTTCGGGCACCCTTCTGGGACGGACATTGGAGGGAGAACGCCACCATCATCATCGCCATCACCTCTCCATCAACCCTCCATGATGCTCCCTTCGATGTGTGAGTAATTCACTACTGAAGGCAGAGGGGATGGTAGGCGTTGGATGACATTAATCATGTAATAGATAACAAGATTGTTAGGGCTTAATGCCTAGTATCCACTATTGACGTTTATTGTCGGTGTTGCAACTTGGAGTGCTTAATTCTTGTCACTTAGGGACCGAGTGCCATGATTTCAGATCTGAACATGTTATGTTTTCATGAGTATAATTGTTGTGTTGGATCATATCGACCTGTTAATTATATACACTATTGAGTGAAGCAAGATACCTTTTAGGTGAAATTGAATTGAAAACTCAGTTGTTGTGACTTATAAATATTCTTTGGCTCCCCATGTGTCGAATCAATAAATTGAGCTATATTTACCCTCCAAGACTGTTGCGATCCCCTAAACCTATAGGTCATCAGCCCCCAAAAATTGGAATAGAAAAACTACAACACACATGTAAATCTCCACGATCTATGATACGCCGCAAACATATCTATAATTTTTATGATCCATGCTTGCTTTCTACATATTACCCTATGGTTGCCATATGTTTTCCTTAGTTTTCTAGGTATTTTATGGACTAACCACTACTAGGAAAACAGCTATAGGAGGATGATACCCGTGACGCACTAGAATTACGGCGCGTCACGCCTAATAGCCGTGGCGCACCACGGTTTGGTGCGTCGCGCCTATAGCCTTACCCGCGGCGCACCAGGCGGAAGGCGCGTCGCGCCTATGTGTGGGGCCGGGGTGGCGAGCGTCCGAGGCATACCCGTGACGCACAGTGTTGTTGGTGCGTCACGGCTATGTGGGATAGGCGCGACGCACCTGCCTGAGGTGCGTCACGGCTATGTGTTCCACGTGTAGCATCTATAGCCGTGACGCACCACAGGCAGGTGCGCCGCGCCTATCCCACATAGCCGTAACGCACCAACAGCACGGTGCGTCACGGGTATGCCTGAGAGCAATTTAAGTGGTTGGGACTACCCCCACCTCCCATCCCCCCATATCTCCACCCTATTTTAGATCTGGTCGCCTCCCACCTCCTCACCACCCCATTTCCCCCATTTTCCCACCATTTAAAACGTATTTAACCTATTTTATTAGATATATATATGTGAGGGGAATCTAGTAAACACTTCTCTCCACCCTCATCTCACTTTACCACTTTCTCTTCCATCTTTTTCACTCTCTATAGCCACATACACACGTACTCTCTCGGTGTCGAGTCGGCAAGATCTATAGTTGGTGAGTTGTTGGAGGGATATGTATATGTGTTGTATGTATGTGTGTTGATCTCGCTCTCTCTCATAGATCTCGCAAGGTATCGGCCGGTTGTCACAAAAGATTCATATGGTTGCATATATAATGCGAAATTGTGTTGCGTATTTTTGATGAAAGTTGTGGATGTCTTAAAAATGAGTTAACATGTGTTGCCAAAATGTTGATTCATTACCATTTCGGCGACCACGCACTCCGAGAATGTCCTATTTTTAGCATAGGTTATACCGAATTTTTCCGTCGACGACCATGCATGCATCATCCATATATTACGTAATTTGATTCTAATTAATTTGTCCTTTGATCTTTTTTTACTATGCAGGCAACCATGCATATAAGCACAGGCACCGTGGCTAGATTTATGAAACATGCGATGGCCGAAATGTTTCGAAATAACATGACAGAGATAAGATGTCCTTGTCGAAGATGCAAACTGAAACACTTGATCAGATACGATTGTGGTGACTTGGAATCGCACCTTATCCGTCGTGGTTTCATGGATGGCTACACTCTTTACCCGGCAAGTGATGAAGATGAAGAGTCTCCCGGACATGATGAAGGACATCATGATCAAGATGAAGGACATGATCGTAATAAAGACGAAGGACATCGTGATGAAGATGTCGGACATGATCATAATCAAGACGAAGGACATCATGATGAAGATGTCGGGACATCGTCGTCGGACTGGGTGCGGGACCCTCATGTCCAAGCTCTGTTCACTGGTAGAAAATAGGCCTATAGTCCCGGTTCGCCAGGGCCAGTAGTCCCGGCCGCGCAACCGGGACTAGCTATGCGCGACTAAAGACCCCCCCCTATAGTCGCGCCGCTTACGAACCGGAACCAAAAGCCCGTCCACGTGGGCGCCAGGAGTCCGTCGCGGCGGAGGACCTTTAGTCCCGGTTCTTGTGGCTAACCGGGACTGAAAACCTCCTGCGCAGGTTTAGGGTTTTAGGCACCCTAAACCTTGTTTCTTTTTAATTTGTTTTGTTTTATTTCTTTTATATTTTATTTTGTGTTTTATTTTAATTTTGATGAAGTTTCAGTACACATATATATATATATATTTTACGCTACTATATACATGCATATATATATATATATATATGAAATTTCAAACAAGAAGAATTCAATAGGAATATATAATATATATTAAATCTCGGGTGACCATATACAACTTCGAACAAGTTTCTATATACACAATTAAGATAGATGACCATACACAACTTCGAACAAGTTTCAATATCAGAGATGCATATAAGCATCATCGTCGGTGGACGCATGGTGTTCTCCTTTAGAATCGACGACATGCCTAAGGAAAAATCCTGCTATTTCCTCTTGAATTGGTCGGAAGCGAGCTTCTGGAGTAAGCGCCCTCCGCAAGTTATTGAGACTCCTCCGCGTGCTCTCGTCCTTCTTCCTCTCAGAGATTTCTTTTTGTATGTTCTCACAAACATAGTATCCACATAGACCGGTCCCCGCTGGCTGCTTATCCACACCACGAACCACATTTTTAAATTCTAGCTGATGTTTGAATCCACCGACATTTTCATGTGAGAACCGTCTCCAAACTCTACAGTGCAAATAAAATTAAATGAACAAGGGAGTTATTAGCTACTGCATATTAGCAAATGAACAAAAGAGACCGATCGATATAGAGCGGAAATGATTGAAAATAATTACCTTTGCATCATTTTTCTCATGTCGATCCAAAGCTTTGTATCTGAATTCATAGAGTCCATGATAAAAACTGTGGAGCTCTGAAGTTTAATCTTTAGCAGAATCCAGTGGAACCTGCGGACACGTTACATGCACAGCCATAACTTATCGATTAGACATACCATGCATGGAGTAAACAAAAGAGAATGGGCACAAGAGAGAAACACTCACCCAAAATGGTAAGGAAATAGAATATGACTTTTGAGTTTATGCTTTTTAAGAAAATTGTACAAGTCTTTCTCCACGTCTTTGGGGTGATGCTCTATAGTTCCATTAATGATTTATGGGTCAATGAACCCAACATCATGGATGAGTCTTATTTTGCATTCCCAAATCTTCAATCTGCATAATAGCGTACGCAACAATATAGTTAGGACAATCTATATATATATATAGTGTAGGAAATGAAGAACGAGATGAGGTAGAAATAAATCACTTACAGAACGTAGCAACTCAGGATAGATTTGTCGAGCTCGCGCAGATTGAACAGCTGGAACAATTCACTCATCTCAACTGGTACAATGTACTTTTTGGTGTGATGCTCCTCTGTAACATCCACATACACAAAGTCTCCGTCGGACCATGATATGAATTCTTTGTACCAACGTAGCAGACTTTGCATTAGTGGTGGTAGATCCTTTTCCTGCGTAGGCTCGACGAGAGGCCCTTTCTTCTCATATTGTAATGCTACCTCAGCCATTGGCGCATCGTCCAGGCCTAAAAAGGCACGAAGAGACATACTGGCCTCAGACGCATTTTTCATGGCAGTAGCTACAGTAAATCCCATTGCTGCCACAGCTTCTCTGTCCTCGGGGTCCTGTTCCGGACCGGCTTTCACTATGAGCGGGGGGATCGATTGTTTACTCTGCATCCCGAGCTAGTCAACTTGTTTCCCGCTTTTTTCCATTTTTTCTTTCTCCTCCGCCAATGCTTTTGCTTGTGTACGAAGTTCATTATCATAGTCTTTAGGAAAATTCTTCTCGGCTTGGGACGGTGTCGACAAAAAACCCGTAGCCCACTTGTCTACTATCGGAGGGTATACTTCCTTGGGCTTAGGCTCCTTTCGCGCCTTTTGATGGGCCTTCCATTTCTCAAGGTCAGCCTTCGCGGCCAATTTGGTTTCATCATCACTAAGTTCCCAAGGCCTTGGGGGGATAGGCTTCACTGATGGCTCGGGTACCCGTGTGGTATTAGGTACATAAGGCTCCGGGTTAATAGTCCAAGAGCAGGTTCCCTTGCTGTCCGCCTGCTTCTGTTTCTTCGCCGGAGGAGGAATGGGGGGCGACGGCTGCTGCTTATCCGCCGGAGGAGGAATGGGGGGCAACGGCTGCTGCTTATCCGCCGGAGAAGGAATGTGGGGCGACGGCTGCTTACCCGCCGGAGATTGTGGATCGGGGGACGGCGTCGAATGGCGTGAAGGAGGCGTAGGTGAACCAGCACCACCACCACCACCACCAGCACCTGCACCATCGGAGGGGGGTGGACTTGTTAGCCTTGGATTCTCGCCTGGAAACACTATGTACTTCTTTTTCCATAGAATGAACTGGCGCTTGACATCTCCAAGTCTTCTCTCCCCTTCGGGTGTAACTATGTCAATCTCCAGGTCCTCAAACACTTGGACTATGTCTTCCAGCGTGACACGAGCATAGCCATATGGAATGGGATTGTTGTGATGGAGTGCTCCAGGTGTAGGGTAAAGCACTGCCTGTAGCTACCTTCATGGAAATGTTCCCCACGGGATAATGAAGATCACATTCTTTCATCTCCTTTACATCATCCACAGGGTAGTGAGGCTCCGGTGCACGACTCTCGATCATCGGTGTATTAGCACCTGCAGGCGGGGCCTCCGTGGAAGCCACGCTGCTTCTCCGCTGATGCTGGCTTCCGAGATCCGCTGCATGTTCTTCATGCGGCCCTGCAGCAGCCGCTGTTTCTTTCTCAAGTATTCCCGCCACGGTCTGCTTCAACTCACTAACTTCTGTTGCAGCCCGGTCCGTATTTCTCTTACGGCTTCTGTAACAGTACAGGTCACCCTCCTGGGAAAACCCTACTTTCCACGGCAATCTGCCTTTGCCTCGTATATGTCCTCCGTGTTCAGGATTCCCGAGGGCATGGGTCAGTTGGTCTCTCTATCTGTTGAACGTGATCCAGCCCTGTTGAGCTTTGGTCATTGCGTCAACAAGGTTTTTTGTGGGAGCAAACATTTTGTGCCGATGAACACACGCCCCTGTCTCCGGGTCTAGCGATCCCCCATGCCCGTACCACCACATTTTGGCTCTTTCGTCCCATCCCTCTGTACCTAGAGGGATTCCTCTTGCCCTCAGGCCGTCCTCCATCGCCTGCCACTTAGGCGCCGAAACGCGGCATCCACCTGGCCCCATAACATGATGGTACTGTCTCTTATCCGCATTAGCCTTATTTTTTTCGACATTTCCTTGAAATGCTCCGATTTCTTCTGCGTCACAAATTCTGGCCAATCATCTCTCAGTTTCTCATGTTGTCCAGTGAAAATCGGAGTCTTGCCTTGCTGACATATTCACGGAACAATTTTTTCTTGAAGTTCCGGAATGCTTCGGCCATCTTCCGAAGAGCGAACTCTTTGACTAGCCTCCTCCTCTGACGTCCACCCGGAACCTCTTCACCGAATTCATCTTTTTTGTTGTATTCCAGAGGTAGAATGAAATGTACCATAAGCTTTCTGAACATCTCCTTTTTCATTCTCTCGTGGACATAACTGAAACCAAGACGTGCTTTCTTTGGCTCCTTCCATTCCTGGACGGTGATCGGGACGGTGCCTCTAACAATGACTCCGCATTGGTTGATAAACTTTGTGGTGTGCTGTAGGGGCTTGCCGGTTTCACCGACTGATTCGATGGTATATGTTTCTCCATCTTTCATCGCCTTGGATTTGCCACGCGTTGTCGTACTCGATCCGGCCGAGGGCTACAATAAGAAAGAGAGTCGCGCGCGTTAGTGCATATGTATTCACATTACAGTAAGTTTGTATCACGAGAGGCTCAATGTATATATATATATATATATATATATATATATATATATATATATAACTCGCCGGAGGTGGTTGTTCTTTGCAATTGGAGATCGTCGTTTATCGACGGTTGACCTCCGTCATCAATGTCCATTCCTTCACCTCCTTGATCATCGACAATGTCCGTTGCTTCACCTCCTTGATCATCGACAATGTCCGTTCCTTCACATTCTTGATCATCAAGGTTCAGATAAGAAGAGATTACATCATGTTCTCCGGCTATGATTTCCAATAGATAACCTTCAGCCTCCTGTTCCGTCAGGTCTCTATTGTCCGCCATATGTCACTCCTGCAGACATGCATGTAGTAAAAATTAATTAAGTATATAGGAGACTTAGCAAATATTGTCGTAGAAGGAGGGAAAACAGATTGCTAGGGTTTTGGGTGGAAGAACGATGACCACCGGAGGGGGAAAACCATACTTTAGAGGTGTGTCCAAGATTAGTTTCTCAAATGACTTGGAGAACCCCATAGCTAGGTTGCATTTGCTTTCCTGGTCATTTTGGTATATTACACTTAATATTCTGAATTTATTGAATTAAAACTTATTTTCATTATTTTAATGAATTTAATAAAAATTCAAATATGGTCTCATTTTAAACTTTTTCAAACATGATTGAAAATGATATAAACAGATAGCTTACATTTTTGTGAACATTTTGCATATTTTTCCATAATTTTTGGAATTATAAATTAAAAGTTATTTAATTTAGAAGAATTAACTATTTTCTGTAATTCCATATACAGTGGGCTCCACGTGTCATGATGACGTCATTAAAAAAAACTCGACAACACGTGGCCAGGTGACGTCATCATGACGTCACCCCTGGCGTCACACGGTGTCCACGGTGGCAGATTCGGTCGCCGGTGGCGATTCCGGCCACCACAGGACACGTGGTTAGTGTCCTTGGAACCGTATCGACGCAATCTACCTCTACGTGGCGGCGCCGCCCTCGGAAGGTCAACGACGGCGAGCCGCCGTGAAGTAAACGCGGCGGGGCTCTCGGGTCTCCGGCGAACGTGTCGATTCCGGCCACGGGGGAGGGAACGGAGACGACGGGGAGGAGGCAGGGACGAGGAGCGCCGACGAGGAGCGGTGGGAGGACGGTCACGGCGGGCGGATGTCGTGGCGGCGGGAGGACGGTCACGGAGGGCACGGCCGAGGAGCAGCGACGGGAACGGACGAGGAGCAGCGGGGATGACGGGCGCAGGGGCGGCGGGCACCTACCGGAGATGACGGCGGCGCGTCCTCTATGTCTCTGCGGGCGGAATCGGCGACGGCGGCGCGGAGAAGACGAGCAGTGCGGCGCGGAGAAGATGATGCGGTTGGTCCTTAGAAAAATTTCAGGGGCGGGAATAAATAGGGCCAGCCTTTAGTCCCGGTTCGTGACAGCAACCGGGACTAAAGGTCCCCGGGGTACCCTCCGCGGGCCTTTAGTCCCGGTTGGTGTCACGAACCGGGACTAAAGGTCCCCCTAGTACCGGTTGGTGTCACGAACCGGGACTAAAGGTGCAATTTTTTGCGGCGTTTTCGTTCCCGCGCAGAACGAGCCTTTAGTCCCGGTTCGTGACACGAACCACGACTAAAGGTGGTTATTCAAATACTTTTCATTTTCCCAAACATAAAAATACAAATAATATATCAGAAAATTCAGAAAAATAAAACTAATTCTTTTTAAAATCTTAAAAATACAAATAATATATCAGAAAATTCAGAAAAATAAAACTAATCATAAAGATTATATAATCATAAAGATTCACACACATCTTGAATATATATATAGATAAAAAAAGGCAGTACATAATGGCTAGAGTGGATCTAAACCTAAACGGAGAGCATAGATGCATGATCTGATATCTGCTAGTCATACTCCTGCCTAGGCCTATAGTACATGTACTCGTAGTCGTCGTAGTCGCCGCCGTCGTCGTCATCACTATCGTCTGACGGTGCTCTGCACTCCCTCGGAGGATCACGACTCCAGGACTGGGCCTGAGGGTAGCGCAGGCGGGGGATATCGCCGGCCCTGATGTAGTCCATGACGCTCTGTAGAGTCCGGCCGGACCACCATAGCCGACGACCGGCCTCGTAAAAGTTCCCAGGAGGCAGGCCGTCCTCCTCATACCTGGCGAGCGCCCTCTCACGCCGATTGATGAAGAAGGCATCCCAAGTATGCTGGTTATCGGGATGCCAACTGGGATTCCTCCACTGCTCCGGCGTGAGCTCGTGATAGTAGTGGTTCGTGATGGCCGCCCGACGCGCCACCTTGAGGAAGAGGAGGGACCGGCACTCCTCCGGCGCTCAGCATCCAACCGGCGGGAACGTTGTAGCCGCACGGGCAGGGGTAGTTCGAGGCGGAAAGTGCCTCCGCCTGGATGAATGTTAGAGTGGGTACGGTAGAAGCCATGAGAGAGTGGTGAGTTTGTATGTGTTTATGCCAATGGTGTGGCAATGCATACATATATATAGCGAGAAGAAAACATCCCTTTAGTCCCGGTTGGGGACACCAACCTGGACTAAATGGGTTAGGGTTTCGTTTGGACCAATCAGATAGAATCACACGGATCGTGTGTTTCTTTAAAGCGCTTGTGAGTCGTTGGATCCGGGGTGTGTTTCTTTCGAGCTGTTGTGAGTCGTTCGATCAGGGCTACGGTGTGTTTCTTTCGAGCTGTTGTGAGCCGTTCGATGAGGTGGTTCTTAACCGTTGGATTAAAACCCTAGCACAACACTTTGTGAGCCATAGGACCCTATATATAGCCCACCTTATACACCGGTCAGTTCATCGAGCAAATACAAAACATCCGGATTCGCCATCATACGTCCTGCCGTGCATTTGGTATGCATATTGCACCCAGTAGCCACGGTGGGGCTATATGATGGCGATACCGATTGTTTTGTTCTACATCCCCCTTTAAGGTTTGATACATCATATATTCAGTTTATCGAGCAAATACAAAACATCCGGATTCGCCATCATACGTCCTACCGTGCATTTGGTATGCATATTGCACCGAGTAGCCACGGTAAGGCTGTATGATGGTGATACCGATTGTTTTGTTCTACACCCCCCCCCCCTTTAACACATCCATCCATGCTTGGGTCAGTGTTCACTTTGAGCTCGGGTAGTAATGTGCAACTATTTTCTTGGTTGTGTTAGGGTGGCGCGTGGCGCGGGAGTTGTGACGCGTGGCGCGGGAGTTGTGACGCGTGGCGCGGTAGTTGTGACGCGTGGCCAGGAGGGCGCGGTATAAACTGTCGCGCCTCGAGCGCGTCTTCTCCTCTTCATGCGCCCACTCCTCTCCACGCACCGTCGCGCTTCCACCATGCCTCCGAGGAGGAACAGCACCACCGGCTTCCGCGGCATCCGAGCACGGCAGAACGGAATGTTCAGCGCAGATATCCGCTGGAGGGACGACCGCATCCCCCTCGGCTCCTTTGCGACGGCGGCGGAGGCCGCCCGCGCCTGGGACGCGGCGGCCTGGCGCCTCAACCGCCCGCGGTCGCTGATGAACTTCAACGACTGCCACACCGTCTGGGAAGCGGAGGCCAGGGCGCCGAAGCCGCAGATCGTCACTGCCGCCGACCACCTCCACCTCCGTCACCGCGTGTTTCAGGGCCTAGTCGACGCCAGGGAAGAACGCGTCGTCCGCGAGTATTACCGGAACAACCCGGGGGAGGAGAGCGCCGACGAGGAGCTCTAGCAGACCCGCGCGGCTGAGCGGGCGGAGCGCCGCCTCGAACGCCACCTCGCGTTAGATGCCGCTCGGGAGGCGAGGACGAAGGCGCTGCAAGAGCGTCGTCGGGCCGACCGCGCCGGCGAAGTCTGGGCTTCTGACGATCCGAGGTGGGGGCCTATCTCGGACATACCATCATGCACCTCCCACGACGACGAGGAGGTCACCGACGAGTTCGCCGACGACGATGACCCGGAGGAGGTCACCGACGAGTTCCCCGACGACGACGACGAGGAGTAGTGTTCGTATGTTCTCTCTTTTTAATAAAAGAATTTGTGTTCCGGCGACACTGCGGCGCGCTAGCGCGTATGTTTTCTGTTTTTAATAAAAGTTATGAAATCAGATATTTTATCTCACAAGGTTTTGAGACATTTAAGTAACCTTCTGTTTTCCATGCTTTCCACTCGTTTTCTCAAATATTTTGCAAAGGAGTTAGTCTTAAACACATCAGAGATAATATAATTCACATGATCCATTCAAAAAAGTTTGGTACACAATAAATTATTACACATCAATTCTTCCCTTGTGTCCCCGCTTTCTTACGATTTGGCTGTATCCATGGAGCATCCTCATCATTTAACTTAATGCTTGGGTCAGTGTTGACTTTGAAGGGCGGAATTTCACCAAACATATTATAATCTTCTGACATGTCTGTCTTGTCCTCCACTGCCACGATGTTTCTTTTCCCTGAAAGAACAATGTGGCGCTTTGGATCATCGCATGATGTACTGATCGTTTTCTTATCTTTCCATTTCCTCAGTTTGCTACTCATTCTTCAATAGAAAACCTGAGCGACATCTTTGGCTAGGACGAATGGTTCGTCAAGGTAACCAAGATTGTCGAAATCCACCATTGTCATTCCGTATTGCTCGTCCACCTTAACCCCACCTCCTGTTAGCTTGAACCATTTGCACCGGAACAAAGGGACCTTAAAGGAGGGTCCATAGTCAAGTTCCCATATCTCCTCTATGTAACCATAATATGTGACCTTTTGCCCAATCTCGGTTGCTGCATCAAAGCGGACACCACTGTTTTGGTTGGTGCTCTTTTTATCTTGGGAGATCGTGTAAAATGTCCCCATTAATCTCGTACCCTTGGAAAGTCGTTATAGTCGAAGATGGTGTCTTGGCCAACATGTACAGCTGATCTCCAACATCATTGTCATTCATTAAATGTTTTCGCAACCAACTGCCGAAAGTCTCCATGTGGGCCTTTCTAATCCATGATTCAGGCTTCCCCGGTTGTCCGAGCGTAAAATATTCTTGTGTTGCTCGAAGTACGGAGCCACCAAGCTTGAATTTTGCAGAACTGTGTGGTGTGCTTCAGTCATAGAATGACCGTCCATACATATCGTTGATTTCCTTCCGATCGTGCCTTTTCCACTTAGTCTCCCCTCGTGCCGCGATTGAGGAATACCAATCGGCTTAAGGTCAGGAAGATAGCCAATGCAGAACTCAATTACCTCCTCATTTCCATAGCCCTTTACGATGCTTCCTTCTGGCCTAGCACGGTTACGAACATATTTCTTTAATACTCCCATAAACCTCTCGAAGGGGAACATATTGTGTAGAAATACAGGACCGAGAATGGAAATCTCTTCGACTAGGTGGACCAGGAGGTGCGTCATGATATTGAAGAAGGATGGTGGAAACACCAACTCGAAACTGACAAGACATTGGACCACATCGTTCTACTATCAATGGTAATGTAATTGGTGTTTGCAATATTCCCACTTCTGCTATTAAAATGCAAAATTGCCTGAAACTGCTAAAAATGCTCCTGATAATAGTGCTAAATATTTTAGAAACATGGGAGACGATAGTCCCATTACCTTTGCTAAAACTTATCTTTATTTTGATGATTGCAACATAAATGAAGTGATTAAGTTCTTAAGAAAACTTGCTGGTTGTCCTAATGCTAGTGCTATGAATATGGCTTTCACAAAATATATTACAAATGCTCTCATGAAAATTAGAGAGGATGGATTAAGATGTGAACCCTCTATCTCTAGGAAGTTAGATGATGGATGGGAACCCATTATTAAAATGAAAGTGAATTATTTTAATTGCAATACTCTATGTGATCTTGGTGCAAGTATCTCTGTTATGACCAAGAGAGTTTATGATATTTTTGATTTGCCACCCTTGGAACCCTGTTATTTGGATGTTCGTCTTACTGATAATGTTAGAAAGAAACCTTTGTGGAGAGTTGATGATGTTCTTATTATGGTTAATAATAATCTTGTTCCCGTTGGTATTTTGTCTTGAATATTGAATGTAATGATTCTTGTCCAATTGTTTTGGAAAGACCTTTTCTTAGAAATGTTGGTGCTATTATTGATATGAAAGAGGAGAATATTAAATTTCAATTCCTACTCAAGAAAGGTACAGAACACTTTCCTAGAAATACAATCAAGTTTCCTTTTAATTCTAATATTCTAACAAAGTATGATTTCGATGCTTCTTCACTTGAAAACACGTGAATCTACTTTTCTGGGCCTAGCTAAAAGGCGTTAAAGAAAAGCACTTCTTGGGAGATAACCCATGGTTTTATTTTTTGCTTTGTTTTTCTCTGTTTCTTTGAGTCAACGGGCTGTATAATTCTGTATCAAATCCTTTTTATCTTTATTTTCATGTTTTAGTTGTGCCAAGTAAAGTTTCTGACAAAAGTTGGAATTGGTTTTGGATTTCTATGCAGGAAACAGATTTCTGCTGTTGACCGTAAAAAACTGTATAATTCACAGAAAAAACAGATTGACCTGAAATTTTTGTGCTTATTCCTCAACTAATTCACAACTTTTTCGTGCTTTAAGTTTTTCGATTTGAGCAGTGTAAGTTCCACGAAAAAATTTGTCATTACAAACTATTCTGGTTTTGGCAGATTCTGCCATTTTTCTTGCATTTGCTCTTTTATGATGTCGAGTGGATTTCTTTGCTTCATGAAACATCAGTAGCTGTAGCTAATCTTTAAAAGTATCAATAGCACTTGTGCCCATACAGAACACATGGATTTTTGATTATTGCACTAACCCTCTAATGTGAATTACTCTTTGAGTGTGGTGTGAAGGAAGTTTTCAAGGGTCAAGAGAAGAGGGTGATATATGTCATCAAGAAGAGGGAAAGGTCGAAGCTTGGGGATGCCCCCGTGGTTCATCCTAGAAAATTCTAAGAATACTCAAGCATCTAAGCTTGGGGATGCCCAAGGCATCCCATTCTTCATCAACCATTTATCATGTCACTTCTAGTGAAACTATATTTTTATTTGGTCACATCATATGAAATTTACTTGGAGCGTCTGTTATTTTTCGTTCTGTTTTCTTTTATTTTCCTTGCTGCAATAATATCACTGGAACCTAGAATCCATGTTTGGAGAGAGACACACTCCGTTTTTTGGTTTGAATACTCGTCATGCTCGTATTCTTAGTTTTTCTTCTAGCTGCTGCAAAAAATCATGTTTAACTCTTGTTTTCAATGCATCTCTTCTTCAGAGCCGTTAGTTTTAGTAGTGTTATGTTAGTGCTTTCATTCTTGCTTGATGTATCAATTAGAGCATTTTTGTTAAAACATATATTGTATGGTGCTTGTTGGGAAAAGACACTGCTGCATTTGGTGGAATTATAAACGATGCAAATAGAAGCTTGTATGGACTGTGGCTAGAATTTTTCCTATCATGCTAGATGTTATTTTAATTCTAAATACTAGTGGTTATTTATTAGAATGATTTTTCTAAAATAGCTGAGAGTGTGTAATGTTCCATTGAAAGAATCGTGAGTTGTTCTTGTCATATTGAAGCATAAATTTGTGGTGTTCTCCTTTGAATGTTTTATTTGGTTGACTTGGCGCATGCTCACTCCATGTTTATGACTACGAACCAGTAACTAATAGCCTCTATGATCATTTAGTTTTTGAACTTGTGATACAACTTATGCTTTGATTAATGATGTTTATGTCGCTATGCATGATTATGGCCATTACTGCTCTATTGATTTGTCGGTCCCAGTTTTTTGCTAGCCTCCACCTGTACTGAGTATGAGCTCTGCTCATGCATCCAAGTCCCAAAAACCAAAGTATGCCCAATGTGTCCACCATACCTACCTACATGTGTTATTTAAACTCCACTCCAAAGTAAATTGCTCATGTGTTACCTTTAAAACTTTCAAAATTACTCATGTTTTGTGCTCCTGTTTTAGCTCATGAGGATGTAAATAGAGAATCTTTATCTCACTTGTTGATTGGACTTTCAATACCCTGGACTAGTGGCTTCATCCGCTGATGGTGTAGGTCTTGCACTCGTTGGGAAACCACAAGACGAAGGTATGATGAGCACATCAGCAGTTTTCCCTCAGAAAGAAATCAAGTTTAATCGACCAGTAGGAGGAAGGAGTAACTTCAGAAGGTGAAGCAGCTGAGATGGCAGGGCGCACTACCAGTTCAGAAGCAACGTGAAACCTGCACAACACAATCAAATCACTTTGCCCCAACAAAGCAGTGAGGGTGTCAATCTCATCGGTTTTTCTTAACACAAAGAGGTTAAATGTATGGTGTGGAAAACAATAGGAACAATACGGGAGAAGTATGAAAGCAACATGTGTCTATCAGTATGTGGAAAAAGAAGGAACGGGGTCCATAGTTCACTAGTGGCGTCTCTCCGTGAAAGATAAATAACTTGTGTGCTGAACAAATTACAGTTGGGCAATTGATAGAAATGAAGGCTACACTATAGTGCAAATGCAACAAATAAAGATTACTATGTGATTCATGTGGGTATTACAGCAAAATACATAGACTGTTATCCAACTGAATCTATGACTAATAGACCGTTATCCAACTACATCTATGATTAACAAACGTTGGGTATTAAGTTGCAAGCAACAGATAATTGCAGTAAGCAAAGTGTGTAATATAAACAATAACATCATCCTTAGACAAACCATTGTTTTTTTCTCCCTAATGGAAACAACACATCCTCCATCCGTCAAGTTTCTGTCACTCGAGCACATATGCAAAGGAGGCATGAACCCACTATCGAGCATAAATACTCCCTCTTGGAGTTACTAGCATCTACTTGGCCAGAGCATCTACTAATAACGGAGATCATGCAAGATCATAAATAACATAAGCATGAAGATAACATGATAGATTGATAATCAAAAGACATAGCATTCAACATTCATCAGATCCCAGCAAACACAACATGTATCATTACATAAAGATGATCTTGATCATGATAGGAAGCTCACAAGATCTAAACATGAGGTACAAAGTGGAGAGAACAACCATCTAGCTACTGCTATGGACCCGTAGTCCAGGGATGAACTACTCACGCATCACTCCGGAGGAGGGCATGGTGGTGTAGACCCCTCCGATGATGATTTCCCTCTCCGACAGGGTGCCGGGGAGAGCTCCAGAACCCTCCCGATCTCGGGATGACGGTAACGGCGGCCTCGGGTGTTTCTCGGGTAAAAGTGATATCTATAGGGATTTGGTCTCGGGGGGATTAAATAGGCGAAAGGGAAGAGGTGGTGGAGGCCTAGGGGCCCCACATCACCCCCGGCGCGGCCAAGGGGGGGCGCGGCCCTATGGTGTGGGCCCCCTGAGGCCCCCCTCCGGGTCTCTTCGGGACCCGTGGAACCTCCAAGATTTCTAAGACTTCCGGGCTTTGAATTTCCAATTCCGAGAATATTTTCAGAATAACTTTTCTGAAACTAAAAACAGCAGAAAACAGGGAACTGGCTCTGTGGCATCTTGTGAGCAGAAAACAGGGAACAGTGTATAGAAAACATGTGGGAAACAACATGAAAACAACATGGAACATCAGAAATTAATGATACGTTTATGACGTATCATCCGCTTATCCAATTGATAGAAGAGATGGTAGCGGGGTGCCCAGCCCCAAATTAATACAAACAAATTCTCTTCACCATTTTTGCCCCTGATTTATCAGTCAAAACATAATTTTTTATACAAAAGAGAAAGAGGGATGACCTTCTGTACCAGTTGCGTCCTTCAATGGGAGCCGCTCTTGTGAAGTCTAGTTGGCTTGTGACGTACTGTATTTTGTGTTTACCATTCGTTGACAGAAGAATACACACCTCTCTTAAAAATGTTTTCAATACCTCTGTTTAATAAAATGTAAGCTCGAGCACATGAGTGATCCCTGCTTTCCTCTGCTAAGGGCCTTTCTTTTACTTTTATGTTGAGTCTCCATCTTTTAACTTCATGCATAGTTGAGAGAGCATAGTTGCCATTCTGAGTTTAATGTGCATTTGTCCCAGAAACATTATTAATTGATTCATGATGTGTTATTGCTTGCTCCCAAATTATTTGTTATAGTCTTCCTCATTAACTTTTAAGGTGTCCTGGCAATTATGTTTCCATGCTTTCCATACTTGAAACAAACGTATACTTTCGATGCATTTTTATTCATAATCTTTTATTTTTGTTATTTCTCATGACGCAAGGTGATTGCTATGCTTTATTGTTAAAATTTTATTTATCATGCTTGTGTTGAAGTTATATGATCTCTTCTTACATATGATTTTACATTATTGATGATCAAGTTTATATTGGTAGCATGTCACCTCTAAAATTTTGTGTTTTCATCGTTTACCTACTCGAGGACGAGTAGGAACTTAGCTTGGGGATGTTGATACGTCATAAATTAATCCTTAATTTCTGATGTTCCATGTTGTTTTCATGTTATTTCCTACATGTTTGCTATACACTTTATGCCATTTTTTTCGATTTCCGGGACTACCCTATTGACAAGATATCACAGAGTCAGTTCTCTATTTTCTGCTATTTTTAGTTCCATAAAAGTTGTTTTGGAAATATTCTCGGAATTAGAAAATTTGAAGCCCTAAAGTCTTAGAATTCCCGAAGGTTCCACGGAGTCCCGAAGAGGCTCAAAGAGGGGCCACAGGGGCGTAACACCATAGGGCGACACGCCCCCTGGCCGCACCTGGGGGTGGTGTGCCCCCCACGAGCGCCATGTACCATCGCTCGTTCGCCTATTTATTCCCCCCAAATATCAACCCTAAAAATATACCACTTTTTCCCGAGAAACACCCAAGGCCGCCGTCATCGTCATCCCGAGATCAGGAGGGTTATAGAGCTCCCCACGGCACCCTGCCTAGAGGGAAATTCATCACCGGAGGGGTCTACACATCCGTGCCCTGCTCTGATGTGATGCGTGAGTAGTTCATCCCTGGACCACGGGTCCATAGCAGTAGCTAGATGGTTGTATCATCCACTTTATGCCTCATGTTTGGATCTCGTGAGCTGACCTACATGATCGACATCATCTTTATGTACTGCTACATGTTGTGTTTGCTGGGATCCGATGAATGTCGAATGCTATGTATTCTTATTATCAATCTATCATGTTACCTTCATGCTTATGTCTTTATGATCTTTCATGCTCTCCGTTATTAGTAGATTCTCTGGACAAATAGATGCTAGTAACTCCAAGAGAGAGTAGTTATGCTCGACAGTGGGTTCATGTCTCCTTTACATATGTGCTCGAGTGACAGAAACGTGACGGATGGAGGATGTATTGTTGCCATTATGGAGAAAACAACGATGTTTACTTTATTTACATTTTTAACATTACGCTCTTTGCTTACTACGATTATCTGTTGCTTGCAACTTAATACCCAACGGTTGTTCGGATGATATTCAGAGGGTGGATAATTAGTCATAGATGTAGTTGGATGACGGTCTATGGATCTTGTTGTAATGTCCGCATGAATCACATAGTAATCTTTATGTCTTGCATATGCACTACGGCGCAACCTTCATTTCTGTCAATTGCCCAGCTGTAATTTGTTCACTACACATGTTATTTATCTTTCACGGAGAGACACCGTTAGTCAACTGTGGACCCCGGTCCATTTTCCTCATACTGATAATACAAACACTTTTCATATTGCGGCTACTGCTTTCATACTATTCTCATATTGTTTTCGACACCATACGTTTAACCTCTTTGTGTTCTGCAAAACCGGTGAGATTGACAACCTCATTGCTTCGTTGGGGCAAGGTGATTTGATTGTGTTATGTAGGTTCCACGTTGCTGCTGAACCGGTAGTGCGCCCTGCCATCTCAGCTGCATCAACCTTCGGAAGTTACTCGTTTCTCCTTCTTGTCGATTCAACATTGGTTTCTTTCTTAGGGAAACTTGCTACTATGCTCTTCATACCTTCCTCTTGGGGTCTCCCAATGAACGTGTGTTACACGCGCATCACGTTGCATTGACTGTAAATCCGATGTGCACTTGTAGATCAGCGTAGCGAGGTGTGCTGCCGCGGCCTGATATATCTTGGAGCAATATGTACCATTTATTGAAGTGATAGTTAATATGCTATCACCTCACAACTATCAAGAAGAAATTATAAAATGTTTTACCCAAGATCTATCGACCAACAAAGATCTATCTAAGATCATGCAAAATTTCAACTCCAAATTTCACACGCTAACATGGTCAAACAAAAATTCACACACCGAGAACAAAAGGAAAAGAAAGAAATCATATATGAATATATAGTGCTAAGCTCAAATTTGGTATTGAATTGTATATGCCATGTTGTTTTGGCTTCCGTATGCCTGAATGAAATTCTGGGTTCGAATTTTGTAGTACTATAACTATTGCTATTGTTCGTGAAAATTTTCAAAAAAAATTTTGCCACGCGCTAATTTCTTAGGAGCATGATAACACAAGATCTATTGTATCATTTTCAAGAAAAGAGAGTTCTTTTAAGTCCAATGCACATTGATGGATAAACATTATGTACATTAATTGTATTTGCAATCAACAATAAATGTATTGTTTATATTAAAGATTTCACAGCCCAAGAACTACTTAATAACAAGAAAATCCTAAAAGATATATATTTGATTTCTGTTTGTCTAAATATAGTTGTATTTAGACAAGTTTTAGTGTATATATCGGTGTCTAGTGTTTTGGTATGGAGGCAGTACGTTTCAAGAGGTCCCAAGGATAATCTTTAATGGCATTGATTAAATTCATATGCACCCAATACCCGAAGAAATTAATAAGTTTCCCAATTTACAAGATATACACTAATGGTATTTGAGACTATTAATATTTCAGATATGGAAATCTAGAAGCCATTTCAGAACAAGTGTTCCACAAAATATTTTTTTACATGAAATCGACAAAATAAATTCTATTATATCTCTAAAGGAATATAATGATATTGTTTGGATATTCTGATATTTTCCTTCGTATGAAAGATCCTCCAAGATTTTATCGTGCCTCTAGTTAAATACCCCTATAAGATCGTAGTTTCGGAAACATGCAAGCTGAAGAAATATAGAGTTCTAGGAGCAAAAGGAAATAGGAAACCACTCCTAATGGAATTTATCAAGAACAACACAAAGGTTCTATTTTTTGTAGTTCTTCTGATGATGTCTACCGCTTTATTGTCCTGTGATGCATCGGGGAGAAACAAAGGTACACCCAATATTTATACCGTACCAATTTTATAAAATTTATAAACACACCTTGGTGATTCAGAAATTATGGTGTGACTCGTGCAATTTGTATGACATATGCTTTTACTAATGGGGATGCTATACTTCATTGTGGGCAGATCCTACTTTAATGGAAGATATTTGTACACCTTTTCCATATTGTCGAACGAAATCAATGCCAGGAGATACTCAACAGTGTCAGTTTTTCTGTGACCGGAGGGGCATGCGCGGCTATAAGAACTACTGTTCAGATACCTACTGTTGTTGTGCAATTTATTGACAACGCCAGGGAAGTGATGGATGTTCTATATTATCGTGTGTCATAAGTTTGTGCCTCTAGTGTGTTTCAATGAAGTATACAGGTAGATTCTTTGATGAAATTGCAATTCATGTTTCGTTGGTATAATTCTCTTTTCTTGATAATTCTAAGCGAGAAAATAATTTTGTAGCGCTCTGTTTATAAGAGTTGCTACGATGACAGTGAGAACGAGCAAGATTTCACTGCTTTTTTTCCAACTTTGCGAAGAGATACTACTATGATTCCTTCAATGCTGATACTGTCATTGGTTCCTCTTGATCGAACGCACGGGTCAATATGATTGTCAGTGTCCACGATTCTTTCAGCTTGTACGTATCTGTCCACCTTTTTCTTCATTAAATATTGTACAAGCAAACAGAGTAGCACACGGTTGTTTATACCAAAAGGAAAACAAAAACCGTAAACGCAGCAACTTGCTCCACGTAAACAAAGAGTATTCTAAATAAAGTAAAACACTATGAAACAGCCGGAGGCTCGCGCCCGTCGCATCCAAAACCTTCTATGCTTGCCACAAGTCCCTTGCGAGCTAGACATCGATGCTGTGACGGGCCCACCATGTGTGTATCTCATCATTCTACTCAACCTACTTTCGCTCGTCTGCTTTGCACGATGCTATAATTGCTTCATGGCACCTATCTTCTTATTCTTTATATATATCAGCATGTTCTATTTCCTATATGTTGATTATATGTGTGCATCTCCTTAAAGTACATGGTAGACGGTTGAAGCTTCTCATCACTCTCATGATCTTCAAATCATCCGCTCTCCCTGGGCATCCGAACGGGTTCGCCACCAGCGCTCCCGACTCACCCGGAAAGCATTAGGAGCGCAACCATAATCCCAACCGTATGCTGGTGTTCCAGCTCCAGCTCGTGGTAGGATGTGGTGGCCGACGTCATGGAGCTTTGTATCTAGTGATACGTACCATTTATTAGAGTGATAATGTGCTATCAGCCGACAACTACCAAGACGAAATCATATAGACTTGACCAAAGATCCGCTGGAGTTATAAAATATCTATCCAACATCATGCAAAATTTCAACCCCACATTTCGAATGCCACGAATAGTGCTAAGCTAAAATACGGTTGTGAATTGTATCTATTTTCTTCT
Organism: Alopecurus myosuroides; assembly: GCA_028641055.1. Lineage (NCBI taxonomy): Eukaryota > Viridiplantae > Streptophyta > Magnoliopsida > Poales > Poaceae > Alopecurus > Alopecurus myosuroides. The sequence continues at coordinate 559,556,180 of CM054058.1, forward strand.
TCTGTTCTTGTATGCCTGAATCAAATTCAGGGTTAAAAATTTGTAGCACTGTTAATGCTGAAATTGTTTGTGAAAGTTTTCAACATTTTTTTCGCTACACGCGATTGCTCATGAGCATGATAATGCGCCAATTAGTTTTTTTTAAAGAGAAGGGATTATAAGTCTAGTGTTGCGGCACTGAAGGATCCACATTATGTGCATTAACTGTAGCTGCATTCAGCGATAAATGTATTGCTATTTTGAAGATTTCCCAGCTCAGGAGCCAAACAATAACGAGAAAATCCTAGTAAAAGATATTCCTCAAGATGTCGTAATGATATTATTTACTGAGAGTGATTAAATTTATATGCACAAAATTCTTAAATTCAATAATACGAGTATGCATGACAAACAATTGATAAGATATATTTATGGCATATAAGAGTATTAATATTTTAGATATGGAAATCTCGAGGTCATTAATCTACGAGCTGTCTACCAAAAAATCTCTTATACATAAAAACAAAAAATAAATATTCTGATATATCTCTAATAATTACAGTGATATGGTTTGGTTTACCCTCTGATATTTTGTTTTACTTGAAAGCTCCTCCATGATTTCATCATGCCTCTATTTAAATACCAACATATGATTATAGATTCGGAAATATTCAAGCACAAGTAATATAGAGCTCGAGGATTAAAAGGACCTAATTAAGAAACCACTGCTGATGGAACTTATCAAGAACTACAGGAGGGTTATATTCTTGGTAGTTCTTCTAATGATGTCTACCACTTCATTGAGATGTGATGCAACCGGAACAAACAAAGGTACAATCAATATATTATATCGGTCCAGTTTTGTATAATATATGAGCACACATTGGCTTTTCAGAAAATCTCGGGTAACTCATGCAATTTGTACTATGTATGCTTTACTAATTTGATACTATATTTCATTTTCGGCAGATCCTTCTGTTATGGAATATTTGTACACCTATGTGGAACTGTGGACCAAACCCAGGCCAAAACTATTCATGCCAGTTTTCCTGTTACAAGAAGGTTTCAATCCTAGAAGGAGCTATTGCTCAGATAATATTGCTGTTGTGCAATCATGTGACAACCCTAGGGAAGTGATGGATACTTTGTATTATCATGCATCTGTCAAAATTTTATGCCTGAAAGATGTGGCGAATCTCAATAAATTGTAAAATTTAATTCTTCGATGAAATTGCAATTTAAGATTCTTTGATATAAAAAAAACACAGTTTCGTGATTCTCGGTCATATGGTAAATTCTAGTCGCTCTAAAAAATAGTTATTACAACATTGAGAAAACAGTTTCTATGTATAGTATGTACATGGAGATGCATGCAGCCGTCGGGTCTCGGATGTTGTGATCGAAGCGTTTTGTTATGCTTTTTTTGCAAGGTAAATGCGTTTTATTATCTAGGAGGCCTACTCACGCTTGAACTCAGCCTGCCGCTGTTGCTACCGCCAATTTTGCACCATCTTCATGATCGCCGTTGAGGTTCACCCTCTATTTTTCTTCTTTTATGTATTCATGCATGCTTAGCTGGCTGAAGTTTTAGAAGCTAGCTTGGGAGAGTAGAGATGCAACGGGGATCAAGTTAGTTTTAATGTTATATTATTTTCAAATATGACATCAGTTCTTTAACATGATTTTGGTTAATTGGAGATACATAGAAGAAAAAAAAATATTGAATGGATGAATCAAGCACGATTAAAACAAAATTGTTACTAATTTGAGTTTCATCAACCCCAGTAAAAGATTTCAGTTAAAAAACATAACATGTTCTATTGTCAACATATCGACATGCATCAGTTCCATTCATATATGCAAACACAGCACAGCTCACATCCAACGCCTCTCCTTCCTTCCTTCAATGGAAACAGCCGAAGTTTTGACTCTGTATATACTGAGAAGGATATTTCGTGTTCATAAACGCATCGCAATTTCTTATACTCCCTCTGTCCACTTTTATAAGGCACACTTCTTATCATTTCAATGTTACAAAGTGTGCCTTATAAAAGTGGACAGAGGGAGTACTATATTAATTAATCTCTACTATATAATAGGCCTTATGTTTCTCCTTGGTCCGTTTGGTTCGTATGTTGGTTGGTACGTCAAAGTGCGATGTTGGTTGGTGTACGTCGAAGGCCCACGTTGCTTTTTAACTCTGTTGATCCGATCGTTTAGGCCTGGTGACCAGTTAATAGACCCAACGTGGCATCCCAATCCCAGTCCAATAAGTTTAATGTTTCCGATTCAATGATTCATTGTTGGCGCCGGGAGCCTCTCAAGAAGCTTTCTCTGATCCAATTGCTGCCGCCGGGAGCCTCTCAAGAAGGAGCCCACGGCTCCAACACGCCGACCCAGTCCTCCGCCACCGGTGCCAGCCCAAATCCCTCCCTGTGTCGGCTTCATCCTCCACGCCGGCAAGTAATAACTACCCGATTTCTTTCCTATTGTCTCTGTTTCCTCTGCCGCCGGCTTGCCTCATGCCTCCCTGGTATCTTTTGCCATGCATTACACTTCACGATCTTGATGACCTCCGCGACGTGGTGTACGAGGACGAGGACTGGCAGCGCTGGGGCGACCCCGCAGTCCCAAGGAGCCCACAGCCGAACCAGTTGCGGATGCATCCAGCCGTGCTCTCGGCGGCTAGAGCGAGCCCTACTCGGCTTCGTCAAGCTGCGTCTCGGCGTACCGCAGGTCTCGCGAGGACGTGGTGGGGATCGTGACTCGGTGGAGCGGCGTGCTGGTGTGTTGCATACTGAGGCAGCGGCATCTAAGTTTGTTACCTCTGATTTTGAGATGCTCCTGTTCACCATGGAGAGAGGCTGGGACGTGCTCCAGGTGCCTACTATCTTGATCGTCTTCTCTGATAATAAATGACTAGGACGGATCATGAGTATAAATTTAATCAGATCTCAATTGGAAACTAATTCTGTAGCAATCACGGACGTTTTTGAATGTCCGTTGTGGTATCATTCTTCAGTATAGCATCTCATATTCATAATTCTGGCTGGTACGGTGCCTTTTCATTTTTGTTATTCTCACTCACTCTTAACGATGATGATGTACCTTGCCGTGTCAAAGGTTTGTTCTGTCCACTTGGTGGTTTGAGCAGTGCAAAGTTAAATAAATGAGGAGAATATAAGATAAGGACAATGAATTAATAGCAGTAAGTAGTACTCTCAAATACTTTGCAATTGTTTTGCCACCTACATGTATATCTCACATAAATGGGAGATGTTCTACCCTAAACTTTTCTTTGCTATAAAATATGGATCGCTCAGGACTAAGATATTTGTAGTCTGATATGAAGTCTAATAATCCTAGAACAAATTGAATGTATGATGTGCCTGCTTCAAGAAATGAGAGTGCGTCCCGATAGGCTGTAAGACACATCAAATTAAACTCTCCTTATAGAATATTATATGAACAACTTGAAAATACTTGCCCCCAACACTCTCTGCGAGCCCTAGAATTGTCCTCAGGATGACAACATCCCATATGTGAAAGAGTAAAGGGGGTACTGCAGTACCTAATATAATGGCCTTCATCAAAGATTCAGTAACGATATGATATCCTTCTGGAAGTCAGCAACTTAGGATCTAATAATATGACCAGTCTAACAGAAAACTCATGATATGTGTGTCCCTTTTTAACGAGGAATAGCTCTTGTTAAATATATTTCTCTAAATTTTCCATCTTGCCAACTGATCCGAAAATCGACTGGCGTGTGACTTAGTGGTAATATACCATGTTATATGTAAATTGATAAGTACTTTGTAGCGCATCAGACCGCATCAGACCGAATAATCTCATGGATGACAGTTATTTTAAACCCGTTGCAACGCACGGGCACTTTGCTAGTGATCTTTATGTATATTAAGCTTGTGGTAATACTGCGTACTCTCGCAAGTGCAACAAAAATACCAATCTGACGGCGCCCTCCCGTGTGGCTCTCTCATAACTATACATGTACTGAAAGCAAGCTGCAATGGTTTTCGTTTACATTGCACCCACTACGGGATATCTTTTCTTTGCCGTATGTGTACAAGACACGGCAAAGCCCATGCCGTGCCTTGACAAGACGGTAAAATGCACACGAGACAGCAAAGGTGTTTGGCGTATGTTGTTTTGATGGTACACGACAAAGTAAAGTAAGTTAACTATAACATAGTGTTAGAGGCGATCAAATCTCACTGTGTGCAAAGAAAATACACGAAAAATTAAAGGCTCTGCGTTGTGTATTGTGGCCACACACGTCAAGGACTCCAAGATGTACGTCAATCTTTCGCGTGTGTATTGCGGCCACACACAACAAAGATCTGAATGGTCTTTCGGCAGCAACCAGCACATGGCGGTCCGCGTTAATAGGAGAGATGCCCAACGAGAAGAAACACAGAGGATGGATGGGTGGCTGATGGACGGTGGGTGAGTGGCCATGTCATGATGCACGCCACTCTTTAATAGTTGGCGCATCTCATTTTTCCTGTGACTGTATTTTTTGGCATTCTTTTCCCGAGCAAAATTGAAAGCGAATCCGGTGCAAACACAAAGGATGGGAACTCAATAATCCCCATGTTTAGGGACCTGGGGTTTACTAAAGGAACAGTGTGCCAGCGGACTGGTGGATTTGACGGGTTACTGCCTGCCGAGTTTATTTCGACTATGTGAAAAGTGTCGACTGCACGCAAGGGGTGCTTTCCGGAGATTGGATCTCGGCTATCTCTGAATCTAGGGTTGTCTGTCCCGTTTGTGACCCCTTCCCGTGTTTTATATATGTAGCAAGGATCTCACGGATCATACATGAGATGCACTTCGATTCTAAGTCGGTAACTACCACTAGTGGAAAACAGGCTAGCAGTACCGGTTCCAGAGGGCATTTAGTACCGGTTGAACAACCAGTAATAATTAATCGGCACTAAAGGTCCTCCAACCTTTAGTACCGGTTCATTACGAACCGGTATTGAAGGTGCCTCCGCGTGGGTTCGGGGGAGCCCGCGGGGGTGGAGATCTTTGGAAGCGGTTCGTAACACAAACCGGTACCAAAAGATTGGGAGAGATTTACAGTTTAGGAGGGTTTTAGGATAGGTTTAGGGTTTAGCAGGGGCCGTATCGGACTGTTTCATCGTACGAGGGTCGCGTCGATGAGCCAGAAACACATTTGGGTATGTATAAAATATATACATGCATCAAGTTGATACCTATATCAACTTGGTGCATACATATAAGAAATGCAATTAATTACATGAGATCGCAAATTAAGTAGTATTTCGTAGGGCTACTCTCCGAAGTATACTATATATTAAATGTAGCTAGCTCACTATTACATTGAGGCACACTATGAAACATAGTGGTACTCTCTGAAAGGAGCTATGACGTCCTCAAGGAAAAATCCCGCCAATTCCTCGCAGATTGCTCGGAAGCGGCGCTCAATGGGGAGCTTCTCCCGCTTTTTTGCCAACTGTAAAAGAATGAGATACAAATGAATAGACACGTAAACTATCAAATCATAATAAAACAATTATGGCTGAAACTCAGCAGAACTGATAGTAACAAATTAAATTTGTGAATATAGTTTACGTGCCTCTTTATTTATATTAATTTTTATTCTCTCGTTGACAATCTTGTGAATGTTCTCACAAACATAGTAACCACATAGATTAGTCCTCTTGCGCATTTATGTGCAAGAATATAATCCAATAAAACAATAATAAAGTATGATAACGGTGTGTGGACCTAGATGGTAGTACTTACTTTCCCACGCCATGTCAGCTTCGGTGACCATCCACTTTCCGGATCTTCCTTGATGAATGTTTGACATACACTGCCCGACAAAAAAATGAATAAAAGAGTTATTAATTGTTTGATATCAAGAAATTAACGAAAAAGACCGATAATAATTAATTAAAATTACCTTTTGAGCAGATAAAAATAGTGCTTGTAATCTATAGACGGTTTGGTTAGTGAGTCGAAGACTTCAACTGATCCATCGTGCATTTTACTGCCGATAAGGATAAAGTGGAAGCTGCCCACGTTTAAATATGCAGTGTCATAGATATGGGTCATCTGGTCTGATCTTATACCCCAGTGCAGCGCATGCCTTACTTTTATCCAAATTCTCGTACCTCTCACCGCGGTAGATGATGCAGTCATTGATGCATGCATGTATCTTTTGCACATCTAATCCTATAGGGCAGAGAGCCTTTTTTGCTTCGTACGTACTGCCAGACAATTCGTTATCCTTTGCAAGTTTGGCTTCGTTATTTGAAATAAACTCTCAAATGCCTTGTTAGTCACACTGTTATGTGTCTTCCATTTTAGCAACTCCAGTATGGTACCAAGCTTTGTGCTTCCATGTTCGCAATTTGGATACAACAACTTTTTGTGATCCTGTAACATGCCGTCCAACTTCAACCTCTCCAATTCACTTTCGCAGTCTTCCCTTGCATCATCAATAACTCGACCAAAATCATCATCGGGCTCATCTGATGCACGTTATTGATCGCCTCCTTCTTCTGGATTATCTTTCATTGCAGTATCACTGTATTCAGGGAACATAGGATTCTCTTATTTTTCTTCATTGTCTTCCATCACAACCCTTGTTTCTCCATGCTTGGTCTAATAATTATAGCTCGACATGAAACCTCTCCGAAGCAGGTGGCCGTGAAGGACTCTCAACGAAGACTTCTCCCTGACGTTCCGACAGTCAACACATGGGCAACACATAAAGCCATTCTCTTTGTGAGCCTGAGCTACACCGAGAAATTCATCCAGGCCTGCCATATACTCGGAAGTGCGTCGGTCACCATACATCCATCGCTGTCATGCATCCATCTGCATTTTATAAGTAAGTTTAACCAAAAACATTACAATAACATCTTCAATAGCAAAATGACCATAGTACATCGTCAAATATATTTTTATATCAATTAAAGATGAAAATGATAAGTTTGCTAACCTCGATCGAAGATACCATTTTCTATGAACTTATGTGTGGCTCGGGTATTTCGTCAAACACCTCGTGTGCATAGTAAAAAACACACACTAGCACCCACCTCTCTCACTCCTCCGAGAAAAAAAAACACAGGGAAGGGGGGCTGGGAGGCGGTATATATAGGCAAGGGGTGGCATTCGTTCTAGTTTGTGGCATGAACCAGGAGCAATGCCCTTGCGCCTTCCACGTGGCGTGTGGCGAGGAATTAGTCCCGGTTCGTGCCAGGAACCGGGACGAATGCCCCCTAAACAACCGGGACCAATGCCCCTGGGGCGATATCGCTGCCCTGGCCGCAAAAACTGGGACAAATGCATATCATTGGTCCCGGTTTTCGGTGCAACCGGGACTAATTCTGTTTCTAGCTCAGAATGAAAGGTGTGGTTTCCACTAATGTGGGTTTAAATGCACCTCTCAGATCGAGATGCTAAGGGAATGTATGCGGTTTAGCGATGCCTGACAACCCTAAGCCACTAGTACCTTAGGATCGCTACCACGTTGCAAGGCTATTCTTTACACACCATAGTTCCATGTGTATTTGATCTCAGACACAACAACCCTGCCGCAAAGAAACATAATCTAAAATGTAATCATTTTTATCCGTTGTCCTTGTCGGAACACATACTCATCGGGCATTCATTTTTTTACCTGTTCCTCTATTTATTGTGGGCTCGAGAGAGTAGATCTGTTTACACGATCTAATATGTAATCTCAAAATAATGTCGCTGATATAGATTGGTTAATCCACTACTGTTGCCTCAGAAGGATCAATAAATGCATCATTTGTTGCCATTCTGATATAAGATATGTTTCAGATCAACATCCGGTTCCAGATCGGAAGGAATATCTTAGCAAAATTCTCACCACGGACAATCGTGTAATATGAAACTAGTTGTGGCAGATCCACATGATGCTTTGGCACCAACATTTTTTACAGATTTTAATATTTATGCAAATTCAGCTTGTACAAAATTGCAGCTCATTTAGTGCGCCGAAAGGTCAGATAAAAATCCGGGCAATGCATCAGTTTCATTAGAAGTTATAGCATCGATAGAGGTGAAGTCCGGAATTACGTGTTGATGATGGAATTGGTCTTTCGGCTGAAACTTTTATGGGTATTAGTATAGGTGCAGGTACATGTTGTATAAAATATTCAACTTTTTTAGCCCATGGGAGGTATAGATACAAATCAGGAGGAATTAGAGAACCGACAGTGGTGTAGTCTAGAATTATTTCCAGCCTTACATACATGGATTTTTGTCCTGAAAATTTTACAGGTTGAGATAGAGATGCAGTTGCAAGTTGTATAGAAAATTCAGCATATTTATCCCAGGAAGGTCAGATGAAAAGTTTTGCAAGTCATATTAGTGCAGAACAGAAAAGACTTCATCACGACTACACAGAGTAAGTCTAGCACTCATGATATGTGGAACACTAGATTAGGACCTACACACATCAAACATGTTATGTGATTCATAGCCCCTAGAGAAGGGATTAACTTGAGGAATGTTTGTGATGGACATGTTAAACTGGAGCTATGCTGGTTTAAGAACGTGTACCTATGGAATTCAGATATGGAACTTTTAGCTTTAAGATTTCGTAGTCTTCTCTCCAATATTATTATAGCATAAGTTTAAGAATCACTCCGTCCAGAATTAGGGGATTTGTCAATATATGGATGTGTCCATACATTAAAATATGTCTAGATACATCCATATTTTGACAAATCTATGAAAATTAATATGGGACGGAGGGAGTACATGATTTCTCCACCTTTATTCGGTTAAAGTTGTATAGCTTGGTTTCTTGCTAAGCTGATCGGGTTGGTCGCGCCATGTTTACATATAATCACAAATACATATGTATGTTGGATGGTATGTGTGTTTAAGTGGGCATAATAAATCTTTGGATTATACTGAGAATTCTTGTGGCTGGTATATGTATTTTTTGTAGGCATAATGGTATCTTTCGATTGTACCGAGAATTTTTGTGCCTGATATGTGTATTTCAGTAGCCAGCCACTTTTTGGTGACAAGAAGGTGATATTGTCCATATTATGGGTAGCGCATACCTGTTTTCTTCCTCCAGGAAAGAAATTATTCTACATCATGAAGGTATCTATTGTTATTTTGAAGATTTCACATAGATCAAGAGACAATTAAGATCAAGAAAACCCTAAGAGATATGTTTCAAAGACCGTCCGGACAATCTGTAATTTAATGATAGTGTTTAAATATATGTGCACCAAATACCGGAAGCCAATGATAAATTTATGTATGAAAAAATATAGTAAGATATAAGTATGGTCTTAAAGGTATTAATATTTCAGATATGCAAATCTTGAAGCCATTTAAGAACAAGTAAAAAAAAATCTTTACATGAAAATCAACAAATATCTTTGACCATTTCTCGAAATATTATTAGGATATATGTTGACATCACGTACATATACAGAAACAATGGATGATATGTTGACATCACCAAACTATTTTCTTTTAAATGAAAGATCCTCCAAGATTTGATTATGCCCCTATTTAAATACCACCTTAAGGTCGCAGTTTGAGAAATATTCAAAGAAGAAGGAATGTAGAGTTTGAAGAACAAAAGTAATAGGAATCCCCTCCTCGTTAAAATTATCAAGAAAAACACAAAGGTTCTATGGTTGCTATTTCTTTCGACGATCTGTGCCACTTCATTATCGTATGACGAAACCGGTGAAACAAAGGTATAATCGGTCTATTTCTATAATATATGAGAACACCTTGGTTATTTAGAAAATCCTGAATAACTTATGTAATTTATATACATGCTTTTACTAATTGGCATGCTAGATTTCATTGTGTACGGATCTTTTTCTATGTGCACCTATGATTACATGTGGAACAGACATGACCACAATTTATACTTGCCAGTTTAGCAATTACCGTAAGGGTTTGGATAGAAACAAGGGCTATTATTTAGATAAATATTGTGTTGTGCAATGTATTGAAAATGCTAGGGAAGTATAGCTTTGTCAATAAATTGCACAACAACAATATTTATCTGTGAGAGGTCAGGTGACATCGGTGTAAGTGTCTTCCATGTGCATTCTCTCAGAGATACCTCACAAGGCGGGGCCTGGTCTGAGATGTTGGGGCAGGCAGAACATGTAAATTCTCTGAGGCATTTATTAAGAGGTTATGAAACATGGAACCTGACAAGATAGCACATTCTTGTCCGACTTCTATTCTCAGGCTCGATTAAAACTTGTCTTCAAGAATATCCAATTCAGATTTCCTTTTTGTCTTTCGTACGGGTTTCGGACACCCGGGTTAGAGATCTTGGTTTCCCAACATCCCTATAATTAAAATCTCATATATAGTAAGGCACTCAAATAAGTCATATCTTTAGCACAATACAACCCAAAATTCAAGGGAAATTACGGCATGACCTTTAATATCAATAGGACATACGGAATGATCAAAATTTGCCGGAACGGAAATTAATCAACATTCCAGAAGAACATAGGCTACTCATGATTATGTAAACAAATCGACCAAAATTTGAGTAAGTTATACTACTAATTCACAACGATATTTTATCGATTACCTTGTGAGAATTTCATATATAGCTCGAGGAGGAAATGGGAGTGGAAGGAGGTTCTCACCGAGTGGAGCAGGCAGATCTGAGAAGGGAGGCGGCGGCAGAGAAGGGGCACGGCGGAGTAGGGGCGGGAAGAGGTGGCCCGCCCTACGAAATGCTTGGGGAGCGGTCAACAGCGGCGACATCGGCGCTGGGCCGGCCAGGATGCATTGTCGTTGGGCGGGAGAGGCAGCAGGTCGGGGGGCTTGCGAGCGAGGCGGCGGCGGTCATGATCGCAGAAGAGAGCCGATGAGGGTGTGTGTGTGAAAACTATTCGACTTGTGAATGGTTTGCGCGTGTGGGGTACCACATTTACCCAAATTTCGTCATAGTGGAAACGTGCCGCAAAGCCGCACGCTTCCACTAGCTACTGGCGGGGGAGTCAAACACGCACACTTCCTATAGGTAGCATAAGTGCGCTCCTTGGCCTCCCACTTCCGCTTTTCCACTATTCCGATAAGTTTGTGTCTGCTATCATTTCATTTTGTTTTTGCAAGGCATGCTTTCACCACCTAATGTTGGGCTAGGAATAATGTTTTTATTTTTAATTTTCTGCTCTACTTTTAATTTTATGGTTGATAAATGAGGAGCAATATGATATATAACAGATCCTTGCAATACTAGTAACGATCATAAACTCGAGTCAGCCGTTAACCCAATAAAGCAAATAATAATAGCATCTACATGTTAAGTTCAATATATTATTGACCATCTCTAGATGTAGACAATTTCCAACATCTTCTCCAAATTGCACATGTTAGTGTTCTTAAGGGTGATGAGAATAGTTTGGCCAACCGGGAATGGTCTCAGCTCATGGAACTCCCTGCATCCAGTCGAGCTGAGGATGTCGTGACCATTAACGAAAGACGTGGTATAAGGAACGATCGTGACTTTGCCAATCTTTACAAGACATACTCCTATATTCCCCTCATCCGGGGGGCCATACTTTCCTTTACCACTTCCTATTTTCTGAGACAACATAGCATATCACACGAGAAACATAAAAAGCAATGTCACATAAAAAACATTGCTGGTCATGAGAACCCTAAACCTGACACATTTACTCATGATAACATAACAAACATAAACATTGGAAGATGAAATATTTTATAAATATACCAATTAATACCGACCGGGGGCTTGTTTTTTATCAGTCGATGCACCAAAGGCGCCCCGACATAACTATGACTCGTAGTAGACTCTGATGGGGATGTTGCTTCTCATGCACCGTCAGATTCTCTCCTCGGGCGATGACCACCGAGTGCATACCCTCATAATCATCCTCGCTCGTATCCTCGTCACTCTCGCCATCTGTATCCTCGCCCATCTCGACATCCTCAGATCATTTTCCTCAAAGTTCATGCACCAAACGCTGATCTGGGTTCTGATCCAGATTCCATATAAAAGTGGAGAATATTACGTCCTCTTAGACTAGGCACAGAGTTGGCGATCAATTTCGACCCTTTCATTTATAAACATGTATAATTTCTTGCCTTCCTCACCATAATCCAGCATGTGATACCTTGAACATCAAAATTCATGACGTTGCCGACTAAATCGTAAAACTCATCATGATCATTGCATGGTGCAATCTATGCAACAAAAATTAATAAATAAATCATTTTAACTACAGATGATAAAATAAACAAGCAAGTTACAATAGTGGACGAACAAGAAATCATTTTTAAGTACTAATGAATTCAATGTACCCTCTCCCAGCTGAATAGAGAACAAGGCACAATGGCATGTCGATCTGTGCAATGTCCGTTGGATACGTCACATCGCGATATATTCTGTATATTGCTTTAAAAATATACATATAAACAAACACATTGAACCTTTTAGAGAAAGTTAAATTTAAAAGTCATGCCAAAATCTATATAGAAAATTTCGGCATGAAATTTTTTCAAAAATAGGAAATATTATCTACCCGAAATTTTCCGTAGTGGATGTTAATCGACATTCCAGCAAATATGGAAGTTATTTGCTATCACAATAAAAATAGTTAATTAACGTTTATCACTTATACCTAGCTATGGAAAGGGTCAGCAGGGGAATGGAAGTGACGTCAATCACCGAGGGAAGGGGACGCCGCCAGAGTGAGTTCGAGGATATGTGGCAGAGGGGCGGGTGCGCGCAGACGTCGACGTCCATGTATGTGTGGCGGAGGCGGAGAAGGGGCGACACTCGCAGGGTGAGAGAGTGTATGTTAGATCGGTTGATATCCTTCTAAATTAGGTGGGTCATGGTGTCTATAGGGCTATCAGGAAGTACCACACGCTTCTACCAAGAAGACAACTGGTAGCATGTCCGCGCGAGCATACGCTTCCCGTATATTGTGCTCTGGGTGAAGATCTGACCCACAAACTGGAAGACTATCGGAACCGTCCTTTCTTTTGCACCTCTCTCTTGAAGCCTCCCCTGTTCCCCGCCGCTTGAGAGTCGTCTTCCGAGGGTCGGGCCGATCTGCCGTCCTTCTCGCCGGAATAGCCGACGGGAATGGACTAGGAGAGGCGCCAGGTTTAGGGTTGTACAGAGTAGCAGTTTTAGTAGAGTTTTGTTGCTTTCTCGTCTTGCTGGTGGTTGGCGTTATGCCAGGAGAAAGGTGCGGGGTTCCTCCGGCCGGATCCAGCGCCATCTTGCGGTGATTCTCCTCATCGTGGTGCTCCGATGGAGTGAGCCAGATGCGGGAGGGGAAGATGCTGCAAGTATCTCCATGAATAAGACTGGTTTCTTCTGCCGATCTGGAGCTGGTGGGCAAGATGCAGGCCCCTCTCTTTCTGGTCGCCATGGTGTCGAGGAGGGACGGGGATGCGCTGGATTTGTCTACTGGAGGCTGGATCTGCAGCAGGGGAGAAGATATGCTTGTCTCGGGAGTTTCATCACGGCGCCTACTTTGTCGTTGTTCTTCTCGGTCGAGGGACGACCACTCCCATCCCCGACATCGGTGACGGTTGCTTCGCCCGGCCGATGTCATGCGGACATCATCAACCTCGAGGCTGCTATGCCATTTCGGAGGCCTTTTCGCACCAGCATTGTAGGCTCCCTCCTCCTCGTCCCAAGTGGTACTGTCCCCGGCCGGCGACGTTGAGGATGCAACTCATCTGCAGTGGAGAAGGAGTGGGACCTGATTGCGTTCCCAAATTTCTTACCGAGGTCCTCAGTGCAAATTGTAAGGGTTGGAGTGAATTTTCTTGTTTTCTAGAGGCCCTTTCTGTATAATGTAACTCCACTGTTAAATATCAATGAAGCACCTGGTCCTTCGGGGCCATCCCCTGTTTAAAAAAAAAAACTGGGAGACTATCCTCAGTTGAATACCTATAGTGTGTTCGTTGATGGACACGCTTCTGGTGCACACGTTTCCGGTGCGGCATACTAGAAGCGTGTTCAAATAGCAACTCTACAGTGGAACGCTGGCAATAGATTTTCCCCTATTGGTTTTTTCCTACTAGTGGGCCGGGTAACAACCAATCATAACACACCACGTGTTCCTCTCTATTTTGGAATTATTCCTGAGTAGAAATTGAATGGAATATTTGAAGAATAGTACATGTAAGTTCAATTCGTCATAAATTTTAGACCACAATGCCAATTTTAATTTAAAATCAATAGACATGTAGAATCTTACTACATCATTTCTTTTGCAATTTTCATATGTTAAAAATTAATTATTTTTATAGAAGCATTTAGTACTTTTAATTCATAACTTGATTTAAATTCTTTCTTAATGTGAATCTTTTTCATATTTGTCACAAAATTCTTCTCTTCCGAGGGGAACCCAATAACAAATCTACTAAACTTATTTATAAAATAAATATTAATTTATGAAGTCCTTCTAGCAACATAGAGTACGATCCCTAGGCCTTATTTCGAACCATTTTAACAAAGTTTTACTTCTAGTTTCGCGATTTTTGACCTTCGTCCCATTGTTATTATCTTCTCGTTGAACTGTGCACATATACAATTGTAAATTGTCTTAGATGTGTTGAGATACAAGATAATTCTTGTATCTGAATTGCAGTATTGTTTGAGAGGTATACTTTCGAACCTACACCACTATATGTTCGATTATCTTTGGCCATTCACTTAAGAGAAACTTGATGATGCCCAAAAAACATCTGCGCTTGTACGCCTAACATAGTGTACATCAGGTACCATGCATTTTATGTTCAAGCGTGTCCGTAACTGTTACCTCCCCACACGGAAAATCCAAATCATATCACAATCGGTCCAAAAATTCAGGCTAACTTACATAATGATGTGCTAGTAAATGGGTATAAGTGCAATAAAAATAATTATTCAAATTTCGATTATATTTGATAGGTTAGTCATAATTGAATATGAAAAAACCTATTGTCCCTCCCGTACATTTGTTCAACCTTATTCACCGCCTTCTACTCTAGAAAACTAATTTGCAGCACCAAACCTATAACAACAAAACTTATGCGGGTGACATGAAGTATTTAAAACATTTCCTGGCGTTTATAGATAGACTTGAGAAACATGAACAACACTTAAAAACTAGGTGTACTTCCTCCAAAGAACCCCGAGATGCAATGGACCTAGTTGACTCTCAGAATTAGCAAATATCTCACCAGTTAACACATATTTGAAACCGAAAGACATCGACAAAAAATGAATCTCTACATCCTAATAACAATCTATGCAACATTCGTCGACATTATCCTTATTGTTGCAGTCCCTGATACGTTGCAAATGTATCTAATTTTCCAAATACTTTCTTCTTTTATCCCTCACATTTGCAAGATTTGGATCAAACTATCACGGACTAACGTTGTTTTTAGAAGAATTACCCTTGGTGTCTAGTTTTTTGCAAAAAAAATCAATTTCCTCAGAAAATTCCACATAAATTTAGAAAAGTATTTTTCCCCAGAAGACTCCCGCAGCCCAAAGGACAACTGGAGGGGAGACAACGGGATCACCCCAGTGTCCCCTTTGTCCATAAGACTCCTTCTTCTCCGAAACTCCGAACACTCGGAGGATTTTCCCGAAAACGATCCACAGCTCCGCCGACACATGAAACCCTAGTTCGGGAGAAATAAGTTGTTGTTCGGGCACCCTTCTGGGACGGAGATTGGAGGGAGAACGCCACCATCATCGCCATCACCTCTCCATCAACCCTCCATGATGCTCCCTTCGATGTGTGAGTAATTCACTACTGAAGGCAGAGGGGATGGTAGGCGTTGGATGACATTAATCATGTAATAGATAACAAGATTGTTAGGGCTTAATGCCTAGTATCCACTATTGACGTTTATTGTCGGTGTTGCAACTTGGAGTGCTTAATTCTTGTCACTTAGGGACCGAGTGCCATGATTTCAGATCTGAACATGTTATGTTTTCATGAGTATAATTGTTGTTTTGGATCATATCGACCTGTTAATTATATACACTATTGAGTGAAGCAAGATACCTTTTAGGTGAAATTGAATTGAAAACTCAGTTGTTGTGACTTATAAATATTCTTTGGCTCCCCATGTGTCGAATCAATAAATTGAGCTATATTTACCCTCCAAGACTGTTGCGATCCCCTAAACCTATAGGTCATCAGCCCCCAAAAATTGGAATAGAAAAACTACAACACACATGTAAATCTGCACGATCTATGATACGCCGCAAACATATCTATAATTTTTATGATCCATGCTTGCTTTCTACATATTACCCTATGGTTGCCATATGTTTTCCTTAGTTTTCTAGGTATTTTATGGACTAACCACTACTAGGAAAACAGCTATAGGAGGATGATACCCGTGACGCAATAGAATTACGGCGCGTCACGCCTAATAGCCGTGGCGCACCACGGTTTGGTGCGTCGCGCCTATAGCCTTACCCGCGGCGCACCAGGCGGAAGGCGCGTCGCGCTTATGTGTGGGGCCGGGGTGGCGAGCGTCCGAGGCATACCCGTGACGCACAGTGTTGTTGGTGCGTCACGGCTGTGTGGGATAGGCGCGGCGCACCTGCCTGAAGTGCGTCACGGCTATGTGTTCCACGTGTAGCATCTATAGCCGTGACGCACCACAGGCAGGTGCGCCGCGCCTATCCCACATAGCCGTAACGCACCAACAGCACGGTGCGTCACGGGTATGCCTGAGAGCAATTTAAGTGGTTGGGACTACCCCCACCTCCCATCCCCCCATATCTCCACCCCATTTTAGATCTGGTCGCCTCCCACCTCCTCACCACCCCATTTCCCCCATTTTCCCACCATTTAAAACTTATTTAACCTATTTTATTAGATATATATATGTGAGGGGAATCTAGTAAACACTTCTCTCCACCCTCATCTCACTTTACCACTTTCTCTTCCATCTTTTTCACTCTCTATAGCCACATACACACGTACTCTCTCGGTCTCGAGTCGGCAAGATCTATAGTTGGTGAGTTGTTGGAGGGATATGTATATGTGTTGTATGTATGTGTGTTGATCTCGCTCTCTCTCATAGATCTCGCTCGGTATCGGCCGGTTGTCACAAAAGATTCATATGGTTGCATATATAATGCGAAATTGTGTTGCGTATTTTTGATGAAAGTTGTGGATGTCTTAAAAATGAGTTAACATGTGTTGCCAAAATGTTGATTCATTACCATTTCGGCGACCACGCACTCCGAGAATGTCCTATTTTTAGCATAGGTCATACCGAATTTTTCCGTCGACGACCATGCATGCATCATCCATATATTACGTAATTTGATTCTAATTAATTTGTCCTTTGATCTTTTTTTACTATGCATGCAACCATGCATATAAGCACAGACACCGTGGCTAGATTTATGAAACATGCGACGGCCGAAATGTTTCGAAATAACATGACAGAGATAAGATGTCCTTGTCGAAGATGCAAACTGAAACACTTGATCAGATACGATTGTGGTGACTTGGAGTCGCACCTTATCCGTCGTGGTTTCATGGATGGCTACACTCTTTACCCGGCAAGTGATGAAGATGAAGAGTCTCCCGGACATGATGAAGGACATCATGATCAAGATGAAGGACATGATCGTAATAAAGACGAAGGACATCGTGATGAAGATGTCGGACATGATCATAATCAAGACGAAGGACATCATGATGAAGATGTCGGGACATCGTCGTCGGACTGGGTGCGGGACCCTCATGTCCAAGCTCTGTTCACTGGTAGAAAATAGGCCTATAGTCCCGGTTCGCCAGGGCCAGTAGTCCCGGCCGCGCAACCGGGACTAGCTATGCGCGACTAAAGACCCCCCCCCCCCTATAGTCGCGCCGCTTACGAACCGGGACCAAAAGCCCGTCCACGTGGGCGCCAGGAGTCCGTCGCGGCGGAGGACCTTTAGTCCCGGTTCTTGTGGCTAACCGGGACTGAAAACCTCCTGCGCAGGTTTAGGGTTTTAGGCACCCTAAACTTTGTTTCTTTTTAATTTGTTTTGTTTTATTTCTTTTATATTTTATTTTGTGTTTTATTTTAATTTTGATGAAGTTTCAGTACACATATATATATATATTTTACGCTACTATATACATGCATATATATATATATATGAAATTTCAAACAAGAAGAATTCAATAGGAATATATAATATATATTAAATCTCGGGTGACCATATACAACTTCGAACAAGTTTCTATATACACAATTAAGATAGATGACCATACACAACTTCGAGCAAGTTTCAATATCAGAGATGCATATAAGCATCATCGTCGGTGGACGCATGGTGTTCTCCTTTGGAATCGACGACATGCCTAAGGAAAAATCCTGCTATTTCCTCTTCAATTGGTCGGAAGCGAGCTTCTGGAGTAAGCGCCCTCCGCAAGTTATTGAGACTCCTCCGCGTGCTCTCGTCCTTCTTCCTCTCAGAGATTTCTTTTCGTATGTTCTCACAAACATAGTATCCACATAGACCGGTCCCCGCTGGCTGCTTATCCACACCACGAACCACATTTTTAAATTCTAGCTGATGTTTGAATCCACCGACATTTTCATGTGAGAACCGTCTCCAAACTCTACAGTGCAAATAAAATTAAATGAACAAGGGAGTTATTAGCTACTGCATATTAGGAAATGAACAAAAGAGACCGATCGATATAGAGCGGAAATGATTGAAAATAATTACCTTTGCATCATTTTTCTCATGTCGATCCAAAGCTTTGTATCTGAATTCATAGAGTCCATGATAAAAACTGTGGAGCTCTGAAGTTTAATTTTTAGCAGAATCCAGTGGAACCTGCGGACACGTTACATGCACAGTCATAACTTATCGATTAGACATACCATGCATGGAGTAAACAAAAGAGAATGGTCACAAGAGAGAAACACTCACCCAAAATGGTAAGGAAATAGAATATGACTTTTGAGTTTATGCTTTTTAAGAAAATTGTACAAGTCTTTCTCCACGTCTTTGGGGTGATGCTCTAACATAGTTCCATTAATGATTTATGGGTCAATGAACCCAACATCATGGATGAGTCTTATTTTGCATTCCCAAATCTTTAATCTGCATAATAGCGTACGCAACAATATAGTTAGGACAATATATATATATATAGTGTAGGCAATGAAGAACGAGATGAGGTAGAAATAAATCACTTACATAACGTAGCAACTCAGGATAGATTTGTCGAGCTCGCGCAGATTGAACAGCTGGAACAATTCACTCATCTCAACTGGTACAGTGTACTTTTTGGTGTGATGCTCCTCTGTAACATCCACATACACAAAGTCTCCGTCGGACCATGATATGAATTCTTTGTACCAACGTAGCAGACTTTGCATTAGTGGTGGTAGATCCTTTTCCTGCGTAGGCTCGACGAGAGGCCCTTTCTTCTCATATTGTAATGCTACCTCAGCCATTGGCGCATCGTCCAGGCCTAAAAAGGCACGAAGAGACATACTGGCCTCGGACGCATTTTTCATGGCAGTAGCTACAGTAAATCCCATTGCTGCCACAGCTTCTCTGTCCTCGGGGTCCTATTCCGGACCGGCTTTCACTATGAGCGGGGGGATCGATTGTTTACTCTGCATCCCGAGCAAGTCAACTTGTTTCCCGCTTTTTTCCATTTTTTCTTTCTCCTCCGCCAATGCTTTTGCTTGTGTACGAAGTTCATTATCATAGTCTTTAGGCAAATTCTTCTCGGCTTGGGACGGTGTCGACAAAAAACCCGTAGCCCACTTGTCTACTATCGGAGGGTATACTTCCTTGGGCTTAGGCTCCTTTCGCGCCTTTTGATGGGCCTTCCATTTCTCAAGGTCAGCCTTCGCGGCCAATTTGGTTTCATCATCACTAAGTTCCCAAGGCCTTGGGGGATAGGCTTCACTGATGGCTCGGGTACCCGTGTGGTATTAGGTACATAAGGCTCCGGGTTAATAGTCCAAGAGCAGGTTCCCTTGCTGTCCGCCTGCTTCTGTTTCTTCGCCGGAGGAGGAATGGGGGGCGACGGCTGCTGCTTATCCGCCGGAGGAGGAATGGGGGGCAACGGCTGCTGCTTATCCGCCGGAGAAGGAATGTGGGGCGACGGCTGCTTACCCGCCGGAGATTGTGGATCGGGGGACGGCGTCGAATGGCGTGAAGGAGGCGTAGGTGAACCAGCACCACCACCACCACCACCAGCACCTGCACCATCGGAGGGGGGTGGACTTGTTAGCCTTGGATTCTCGCCTGGAAACACTATGTACTTCTTATTCCATAGAATGAACTCGCGCTTGACATCTCCAAGTCTTCTCTCCCCTTCGGGTGTAGCTATGTCAATCTCCAGGTCCTCAAACACTTGGACTATGTCTTCCAGCGTGACACGAGCATAGCCATATGGAATGGGATTGTTGTGATGGAGTGCTCCAGGTGTATAGGGTAAAGCACTGCCTGTAGCTACCTTCATGGAAATGTTCCCCACGGGATAATGAAGATCACATTCTTTCATCTCCTTTACATCATCCACAGGGTAGTGAGGCTCCGGTGCACGACTCTCGATCATTGGTGTATTAGCACCTGCAGGCGGGGCCTCCGTGGAAGCCACGCTGCTTCTCCGCTGATGCTGGCTTCCGAGATCCGCTGCATGTTCTTCATGCGGCCCTGCAGCAGCCGCTGTTTCTTTCTCAAGTATTCCCGCCACAGTCTGCTTCAACTCACTAACTTCTGTTGCAGCCCGGTCCGTATTTCTCTTACGGCTTCTGTAACAGTACAGGTCACCCTCCTGGGAAAACCCTACTTTCCACGGCAATCTGCCTTTGCCTCGTATATGTCCTCCGTGTTCAGGATTCCCGAGGGCATGGGTCAGTTGGTCTCTCTCTCTGTTGAACGTGATCCAGCCCTGTTGAGCTTTGGTCATTGCGTCAACAAGGTTTTTTGTGGGAGCAAACGTTTTGTGCCGATGAACACACGCCCCTGTCTCCGGGTCTAGCAATCCCCCATGCCCGTACCACCACATTTTGGCTCTTTCGTCCCATCCCTCTGTACCTAGAGGGATTCCTCTTGCCCTCAGGCCGTCCTCCATCGCCTGCCACTTAGGCGCCAAAACGCGGTATCCACCTGGCCCCATAACATGATGGTACTGTCTCTTATCCGCATTAGCCTTATTTTTTTCGACATTTCCTTGAAATGCTCCGATTTCTTCTGCGTCACAAATTCTGGCCAATCATCTCTCAGTTTCTCATGTTGTCCAGTGAAAATCGGAGTCTTGCCTTGCTGACATATTCACGGAACAATTTTTTCTTGAAGTTCCGGAATGCTTCGGCCATCTTCCGAAGAGCGAACTCTTTGACTAGCCTCCTCCTCTGACGTCCACCCGGAACCTCTTCACCGAATTCATCTTTTTTGTTGTATTCCGGAGGTAGAATGAAATGTACCATAAGCTTTCTGAACATCTCCTTTTTCATTCTCTTGTGGACATAACTGAAACCAAGACGTGCTTTCTTTGGCTCCTTCCATTCCTGGATGGTGATCGGGACGGTGCCTCTAACAATGACTCCGCATTGGTTGATAAACTTTGTGGTGTGCTGTAGGGGCTTGCCGGTTTCACCGACTGATTCGATGGTATATGTTTCTCCATCTTTCATCGCCTTGGATTTGCCACGCGTTGTCGTACTCGATCCGGCCGAGGGCTACAATAAGAAAGAGAGTCGCGCGCGTTAGTGCATATACCTCGCTGGAGGTGGTTGTTCTTTGCAATTGGAGATCGTCGTTTGTCGACGGTTGACCTCCGTCATCAATGTCCATTCCTTCACCTCCTTGATCATCCACAATGTCCGTTGCTTCACCTCCTTGATCATCGACAATGTCCGTTCCTTCACATTCTTGATCATCAAGGTTCAGATAAGAAGAAATTACATCATGTTCTCCGGCTATGATTTCTAATAGATAACCTTCAGCCTCCTGTTCCGTCAGGTCTCTATTGTCCGCCATATGTCACTCCTGCAGACATGCATGTAGTAAAAATTAATTAAGTATATAGGAGACTTAGCAAATATTGTCGTAGAAGGAGGGAAAACAGATTGCTAGGGTTTTGGGTGGAAGAACGATGACCACCGGAGGGGGAAAACCATACTTTAGAGGTGTGTCCAAGATTAGTTTCTCAAATGACTTGGAGAACCCCATAGCTAGGTTGCATTTGCTTTCCTGGTCATTTTGGTATATTACACTTAATATTCTGAATTTATTGAATTAAAACGTATTTTCATTATTTTAATGAATTTAATAAAAATTCAAATATGGTCTCATTTTAAACTTTTTCAAACATGATTGAAAATGATATAAACAGATAGCTTACATTTTTGTGAACATTTTGCATATTTTTCCATAATTTTTGGAATTATAAATTAAAAGTTATTTAATTTAGAAGAATTAACTATTTTCTGTAATTCCATATACAGTGGGCTCCACGTGTCATGATGACGTCATTAAAAAAAACTCGACAACACGTGGCCAGGTGACATCATCATGACGTCACCCCTGGCGTCACACGGTGGCCGCGGTGGCAGATTCGGTCGCCGGTGGCGATTCTGGCCACCACAGGACACGTGGTTGGTGTCCTTGGAACCGTATCGACGCAATCTACCTCTACGTGGCGGCGCCGCCCTCGGAAGGTCGACGACGGCGAGCCGCCGTGAAGTAAACGCGGCGGGGCTCTCGGGTCTCCGGCGAACGTGTCGATTCCGGCCACGGGGGAGGGAACGGAGACGACGGGGAGGAGGCAGGGACGAGGAGCGCCGACGAGGAGCGGCGGGAGGACGGTCACGGCGGGCGGATGTCGTGGCGGCGGGAGGACGGTCACGGAGGGCACGGCCGAGGAGCAGCGACGGGAACGGACGAGGAGCAGCGGGGATGACGGGCGCAGGGGCGGCGGGCACCTACCGGAGATGACGGTGGCGCGTCCTCTATGTCTCTGCGGGCGGAATCGGCGACGGCGGCGCGGAGAAGACGAGCAGTGCGGCGCGGAGAAGATGATGCGGTTGGTCCTTAGAAAAATTTCAGGGGCGGGAATAAATAGGGCCAGCCTTTAGTCCCGGTTCGTGACAGCAACCGGGACTAAAGGTCCCCCGGGGTACCCTCCGCGGGCCTTTAGTCCCGGTTGGTGTCACGAACCGGGACTAAAGGTCCCCCTAGTACCGGTTGGTGTCACGAACCGGGACTAAAGGTGCAATTTTTTGCGGCGTTTTCGTTCCCGCGCAGAACGAGCCTTTAGTCCCGGTTCGTGACACGAACCACGACTAAAGGTGGTTATTCAAATACTTTTCCTTTTCCCAAACATAAAAATACAAATAATATATCAGAAAATTCAGAAAAATAAAACTAATTCTTTTTAAAATCTTAAAAATACAAATAATATATCAGAAAATTCAGAAAAATAAAACTAATCATAAAGATTATATAATCATAAAGATTCACACACATCTTGAATATATATATAGATAAAAAAAGGAAGTACATAATGGCTAGAGTGGATCTAAACCTAAACGGAGAGCATAGATGCATGATCTGATATCTGCTAGTCATACTCCTGCCTAGGCCTATAGTACATGTACTCGTAGTCGTTTTTTTGAAACATTTTCTACTGCAGGGGAGACCCCCACAGCCCTTTATTACCAACCACAAGCGTTACAGTTACAGATATGTACAAATATACATGAGATGAGACTAAGAAAGTCTATCCCAGACTAAGTTAAGGAGTTAATCCATAAAGCTAAATCAGCAGCCAAAGCAGCACTCAACCTATGCTTAAGCATAAGGAGATCCAACAGAAAGCCCACTTTCCATCCCATAAAGGAATGCCTTTCAGATTTAAATATTACTCCATTTCTCTGCTTCCAAATATTCCAGCAAGCAATAATCACAATCTCTGTGAAACATGGCCCCTTGAAGGATTTTTTGGCAGCAGTGAGATTTTGCACAAGTGTGTCATCACTCCAACTTATTTGCAAATAATTCCAAATTCGGGAGCTAAAAACACATTGAAAGAACAGATGTATCCAGTCCTCATTGCACTGTGCACAACACAGAACACAATGATCAGTACCTTCAATCTTCCCCTTTTGATCATATCCTTTGTATTAATCCTATCCTTGAGAATCAACCAAGCAAAGAATTTATGTTTTGACATACATTTGGATTTCCATATCCACTTTGCTGGCCCATCAAGGCTTAAATGACCAAATTGCATCTGATAGAAATTCCTGGAGGTGTATACCCCTTTATTGAAGTTGCATCTCCAACTGTCCTCAGAATCAGTCAACTGAACATTATTTAAATTGCCACTCAGATCAGTAAACTCCTGGAAAGCTTCAGTTGAAAGTGGCAATACAAAGGCATCTGAGAGGTCTGCCAATAAAAGAATGTCTCTTATAGAGGACAAAGGATCAATGGCAAAAGAGAATAACCTTGGAAATTTTATAGCCAAAGGTTGTCCCATCCATGAATCTTTCCAGAAAAGGCCAGTAGAACCATTACCCAAAACACAAGAGGACAAGGAGCACCAGGTTTCTGCCAATTGCATAACACCTCTCCACCAGAAAGAACCACAAGAGGTGAC
The DNA here is from genome assembly GCA_028641055.1 of Alopecurus myosuroides. NCBI lineage: Eukaryota > Viridiplantae > Streptophyta > Magnoliopsida > Poales > Poaceae > Alopecurus > Alopecurus myosuroides. The sequence goes on from CM054058.1 coordinate 559,580,830, forward strand.
AGCATGTGGTACTGTTTGGAAATAGTAAGCATTCTTTACTAAATGGACCCAAGGGATATCCACAGAATTATACAATTTTGCCAGGAACTTCAGTAACAGAGCTCTGTTTTGAATCTGGATATTGATGATCCCTAAACCTCCTTTGTTTTTGGGTCTACAAACCATATCCCAGGCAGCTAATGAGTTCACTCTTTGTTTATTCTTGTCCTTTCTCCATAAACATCTTCTCCTTGCCTTATCAATTATATCAATGACACCTTTAGGAATTACAAGAGTGCACATGTAATAAGAAGGCAAGGAGGAGAGAACCGAATTCACCAGAACCAAACTATCACCATAAGAAAGAAAAGAGACAGTAGCCGAGAGTCTCCTCTCAATTCTATCAATTAATGGTGCAAAATCCTTGATAGTCGGTTTAGTGGTTCCCATAGGCAAGCCTAAATAAGTAAAGGGCATAGAAGCCACAGAGCAATCAAGGACAGAAGCCAGGCTAACAGTTTCCTGTTGGGATAAATTGATCGGGATCATCGACGATTTATTGTAATTCACTTTTAGCCCAGTGAGACGAGCATAAAGATTTAGCAGGTCTTTAAAAACCAATAACTGATCCGGTTCAGCAGGAAGAATGACTAAAGTGTCATCAGCATATTGCACAATAGGAAAGTCACCACCAATTGGAATTGGCAATCTGAGTCTTCCTTCCCTAAGTGCCAAATTTACAATACTTTGCAGCAGATCCCCTCCCAACACATATAGTATAGGGGACAAAGGATCCCCCTGCCTGACACCTCTTTTACAAACAAAAGGTTTACCTGGGACCCCATTTAAGAGTACCGAAGAAGATCCAGAAGCAAGGATTTCCTTAACCCATTTGATTACTAAGGGGGGGAAACCCTTAAATTTCAGAATTTGCAAAACAGCAGAGTGCTCAATAGTATCAAAAGCTTTCTCAAAATCAATCTTGAAAATCACCACTCTTTTCTTAGAATGCTTACATTGGTGAATGTACTCAAAACACCAAGCCAAACAGTCTTGGATAGTTCTTGATTTTATGAAACCATACTGATTAGCATGTATGCATCCAAAAAATTTGAAAACGATTAGCCAGAATTTTGGTGATGAATTTCAAACAAGTATTGGTCAGTGAAATAGGTCTGAAATCATTCACCGTCTCAGGAGAATTAGTCTTTGGAATCAGAGTGATGAAAGATCCATTAATGCTCTCCAAAGAAATCTTAGCACTGTGAAAATCATTGCAGAGCTTGACAAAATCCTCTTTTATTATACTCCAGCAATGCTTAATAAAGAGCCCTGTAAACCCATCTGGTCCAGGTGCACGGTCAGGTTTTAAGTGTTTAACAACACCCTCAATCTCTTCAACAGTGAAAGGATTAGCCAAAGTCTCAAGGCCATCAACCTCAGGCAGAAAAACAGACAAATCGAAATCAGACGTGGGTGGGCAGGAGACACCCATTCTGTTCTTAAAGCATGACCAGAAAGCAGCAGCTTTATCCATATGATCCACCAACAAATTACCAGAAGTATCCGAGATGGAAGGAATAGAATTTCTCCTAAATCTCTCAGTGGCTCTGGCATGAAAATATTTAGTATTCTCCCCAGAAAGCCTAGCCCAACGAATAGTACATCGTTGTTTCCAGTAATCAGATTGCAAAGCAAGCAGATTCTTGATATGCTTCTTTACAATAAGTCTGAAATTAAATTCTGGAACATTCAACTGCCGCAAGTCCTCCAATTGATCAAAGAATAAAATCACCTTACTACTCATATCAATGAGAATCTTTAACTGAGATAAATTCCTTCCCCAATCATTCAAAGCATATCTGAGGTTTTTTAATTTAGCAGTGATTTTGGAGGTTATTGATTTGGCCAGAACAGGAGTATTCCAAATCTTAGACACAAGGTCCATGAATCCAGGTTGCCTAACCCAATGATTCTCAAATCGAAAAATCTTTGCCTTTGGGATGTTTGTTCCAATTTTAACCACACAAGGCAAGTGGTCAGAGGTTATTTTCGACATGGGTAGCACCATAGTATTAGGGTAGTCTAAAGTCCACTGGCATGAAGTAAAGAACCAATCCAATTGAACCAAAAGTGGATCCCTTTGCATATTAGACCAAGTGAAATTCCTGCCCTTAACTGGCAGCTCCAAAAGACCCAGATGGCTAATATCATTAAATATAAACATATCATTGAGATCAGCCCCTGGTTTATTTCGATTATCCAGAGATCTAATGAAATTAAAATCTCCAAGGATCATCCAGTTTTGATGAATCGGGATAGAGAGATTATATAGCCAAGTAACAAAATTATCTCTTTCCACCCCTTTGCATGGACCATAAACATTCACCAAATTCCAAGAAGTAGAATTATGAGTAGAAGTGAATTTAATGTGAATGGCAGAGCGATGAACTTCTAACAACTCCCCACTGAAGATGGAACTATTCCAAAGCACAATTAATCCTCCAGAAGCTCCCACAGAGGGGAGAAGACAAATTGATCAAATCTTTTAGGGCAGAAGGACCTAATAAAAGAATGATCAAAATCCTGGCATTTTGTCTCTTGTAAGCAAATGATTGAAGCTTGACTTTCCTCAATTTTATTATAAAACTGCATCTCTTTTAGCTTTATCATTCAAGCCTCTCACATTCCAGTCAAAAACAATCCAATCCAAGACTAGATGGGCCTTATTATCCATGGAAAATAATAATAAAGGAGATTGCTGATAATCATAAAATACCAGCACAGTAGATGTCCAAAAGATAAAACCCAAAGCATAGTACATATGTCATGTATCATAACAAAATGTAACAGGAAGACCCAGCAACAACATGGACCAAATGCCCAAAAGTAAAGAAGGCCCACTAATCATCAGAACTAGATGGAGTGGTGGGCTTCTCTGGAGCAGCTTCAAGCTTCTCCACCGTTAAATCCGAATCTTCTATCTGGAGTATTCTTCCCGCCCTCTGCAGCACAGCGACAGGAGTGAAAGGAGGTACTCCCCCTGTAGAAGCTTGAGGACGAGCGGACTTGGCCTTCTTCCTAGGTTCTGGCTTGTCTGATGCAGGCAAGACCCTGAACCCAGCATTCTTGGCCAGGCTACGCGTCACTCGACGCTCCTCAAGTACAATTGGAGTAGACTTCCTGGTCCTCTTCTTAGTGATCGGCTGGGGGGTCGTCGGTTCAGTAGCAGGGCAAGCATCCAACAGCATAGGCACAGGAACAGCAGAGGAAACTGGCAGTTCAATGGGCAACAGAGATGACAGAAATTCAAATCTCCTGTCAAAAATAACCCGAGCTTTGTGCTCCAGGAAGTATCTGGACCACTCGACCACAGGATCAGGTAACAGGACTTGAAGAATCTGCACTTCAGCGTTCTGATCCGCACCAATCTCAGGGGGTGGTGGAACAAAAGGAACCATAGCCAGCTGGTTATGTTCCACCTGCTGCTGCATCTCCACAAACTGCTCCGGGCCTTCAGCTCGTGCCACATTCATGGAATCAATGGATGCGCCAGAAAATTGAACAGATACAGAAGACTGCACCTGCTCAAGTTCCGGCTCCTGATCCACAGGCTCCTCTGGCTCATCATTCTCTCCCTGCTCCTCATTATTCCAGTCTCCCCAACCACCTTGTTGTGGTTCAGGCTGAGCCGGAGGTACCCAAGCATCTGGAATCGGGGCTTCAGGAGCACCGAAAGCAGGGTGTGGATTGTCCCCAGGAGGAAGAAAATCTTCATCATGCGGCATAGCATCAGCAGCATTACTATCCAAATAAAAACAGGGCAGGTCCAGGAAACAACGTGACCACCGTACCGCTGAACCTCCCTAATCACAAGGGAGCGAGGGATATCAGCACCGCTCCCGTAGGTAACCTTGAGCAAGGTACGAACAGGAGAAGCGTCCTCTCTCCACCAGGAACGAAGCTTGCCAAATTTGGAAACAAATTCCCTCAGAAACTCATCGGTGCGATAATCCAAGTGCAGATTCAGAATCATAATCCATCCAGTCCTTGAATAAGTAGTTGCTCTAACATTATCTCCTTCATCATGCCTAACGAAGGATAGCATCCTACCATCAGGAAAGATAAAAGGGACAGAGTTTACCAAGCAATCTCTGGCCACTTGATCCGCCATGCGGAACATGCCAACTCCCACGGCGCTCTCCGAGAAGGAGATAACTTGCAGATGAACCTCCTGTTGGATGTAATCGACGATTTGCTGCAGGATGTCATCAAGCTCTTCAACTGGTGGCCGTGGAACCAACTGGGCAATGGCCCAGGATTCATGGCGGCGAGGCGGAGCCGCAGAGGAGGTGATGAAACAGCGAGCAGGGCGCTGCTCAGCCGCCCATACCTCCTCGACATGCATCCCCGCCGGGATGAACCTGGTCGGATCACAGGGGAAGTTCGCCATTGGAGGAGGTTGCGATTCGAGCGGCGAATCCGACGAGGGTTTTCCAGGAACAGTGCGGGGGCAGGGGAAAGAGCTGAGACAGGGGACTCCTCAGTTCCAATACTCGACGATTTAACTACCCAGCGCAGAGTTCCATTAATTCCCGGGCAGTTTCGGCGGATATGGCCCGAACGTGAACAAGACCAGCACCTTATCCGGCCCGTACACTCTTCCGTTGCATGCTTAGCTGAGAGGCAGTTAGAACAGGGCCAAACCTGGGCCGCCATCTTATCAATTAATTTTGTGAAACCATCATCAACAGGAATAGAGTCCACGGTAGGGGGAACAGGTACAGGATCAGTAACAGACTTAGTAACAATAGAATCAGCATTAAAAGTTCCAAACTTAATAGCAGGCAGATCACGATCAATAACAGAAATATTGGTGGGGGGAGCAGTTGGAGCACGAGGAGCAGAAGGTTTTAATAAAGGCTTGTACCGCTTAGGTTTTACCTTCTTTTTCTTCGTGACAACAGTCCACTCATTAATCTGATCGTGGTTCCACCTTTTCCATTCAGCCAACCAATTTGGACCACCAAAACTCCAAAGATGAAAGAAGCACTTGAAGTGGAAGCAAGAAAACCATTTAATCTTCATAATATGAAATCCAACCTCCTTAGAAGCGACCTCAAAAGAGAAAACCCGATCATGAAGACATGTAACATTGAGAGATCCACAATAACCTCCAATCGCCGCCTCAAGAGCCAACGCAACAGTGTTAACATCAATTTTGAAGGCAGCACGGCCAAAAGATACCACCAATTTGAAAGCGCCAAATTTTTTTGAAGGGTGAACGTCCGATCCGAAGAGAATGCGGACTTCCTTAGCAAGAGCTAGACCTCTAGAGAAATCCAGGTCTAGGACTTTGGCTGCATGCACTAAACCCACCTCAGGATCAATGGGAGTCCGATCCAATAACGGCACCAAAGAGTCCACGTCCAGAATAGGGACTATGGCATTGTTGTGATCCAGAAGGGACCCCTTACGTGGAACCAGATGATCCTGAACCCTGGCACGATGACAAGCAAATTGGATCTCAGATCCAGGGTGAATGCTTTCACGTACCTTGAGAAAACGCTGATCAAGCACAAAGCCCTCTTGATCTAACAGTTGGATCCGCTTGTCCTTCGGATCTAACAGGACAAAACCCACGTAGATGGGATTGAACCGGAGATCCACATCTGTGGAGAAGATCGCCCTCCACCGCCAACAAGAGCGATCAAAAAGGGATTTTGCCTTGGAAATTTGAAGAAAGGGGGTGGACGACACTGCCGGAGTGGTATGTGTCGTAGAGGAGGAGGCCGACTACGCCGGAGTGACGATTGTCGGAGAAGAATGGCTAAAACCCTAGATCTCAGAGGAGTCGCCATGAGCGCCGCCTAGAGGGGGGAGTCGCCGCCATTTTTTCCTGTCTTTCATACTCGTAGTCGTCGTAGTCGCCGCCGCCGTCGTCGTCACTATCGTCTGACGGTGCTCTGCACTCCCTCGGAGGATCACGACTCCAGGACTGGGCCTGAGGGTAGCGCAGGCGGGGGATATCGCCGGCCCTGATGTAGTCCATGACGCTCTGTAGAGTCCGGCCGGACCACCATAGCCGACGACCGGCCTCGTAAAAGTTCCCAGGAGGCAGGCCGTCCTCCTCATACCTGGCGAGCGCCCTCTCACACCGATTGATGAAGAAGGCATCCCAAGTATGCTGGTTATCGGGATGCCAACTGGGATTCCTCCGCTGCTCCGGCGTGAGCTCGTGATAGTAGTGGTTCGTGATGGCCGCCCGACGCGCCACACCTTGAGGAAGAGGAGGGACCGGCACTCCTCCGGCGCTCAGCATCCAACCGGCGGGAACGTTGTAGCCGCACGGGCAGGGGTAGTTCGAGGCGGAAAGTGCCTCCGCCTGGATGAATGTTAGAGTGGGTACGGTAGAAGCCATGAGAGAGTGGTGAGTTTGTATGTGTTTATGCCAATGGTGTGGCAATGCATACATATATATAGCGAGAAGAAAACATCCCTTTAGTCCCGGTTGGGGACACCAACCTGGACTAAATGGGTTAGGGTTTCGTTTGGACCAATCAGATAGAATCACACGGATCGTGTGTTTCTTTAAAGCGCTTGTGAGTCGTTGGATCCGGGGTGTGTTTCTTTCGAGCTGTTGTGAGCCGTTCGATCAGGGCTACGGTGTGTTTCTTTCGAGCTGTTGTGAGCCGTTCGATGAGGTGGTTTCTTAACCGTTGGATTAAAACCCTAGCACAACACTTTGTGAGCCATAGGACCCTATATATAGCCCACCTTCATACACCGGTCAGTTCATCGAGCAAATACAAAACATCCGGATTCGCCATCATACGTCCTGCCGTGCATTTGGTATGCATATTGCACCCAGTAGCCACGGTGGGGCTATATGATGGCGATACCGATTGTTTTGTTCTACATCCCCCTTTAAGGTTTGATACATCATATATTCAGTTTATCGAGCAAATACAAAACATCCGGATTCGCCATCATACGTCCTACCGTGCATTTGGTATGCATATTGCACCGAGTACCCACGGTAAGGCTGTATGATGGTGATACCGATTGTTTTGTTCTACACCCCCCCCCCTTTAACACATCCATCCATGCTTGGGTCAGTGTTCACTTTGAGCTCGGGTAGTAATGTGCAACTATTTTCTTGGTTGTGTTAGGGTGGCGCGTGGCGCGGGAGTTGTGACGCGTGGCGCGGGAGTTGTGACGCGTGGCGCGGTAGTTGTGACGCGTGACCAGGAGGGCGCGGTATAAACTGTCGCGCCTCGAGCGCGTCTTCTCCTCTCCATGCGCCCACTCCTCTCCACGCACCGTCGCGCTTCCACCATGCCTCCGAGGAGGAACAGCACCACCGGCTTCCGCGGCATCCGAGCACGGCAGAACGGAATGTTCAGCGCAGATATCCGCTGGAGGGACGACCGCATCCCCCTCGGCTGCTTTGCGACGGCGGCGGAGGCCGCCCGCGCCTGGGACGCGGCGACCTGGCGCCTCAACCGCCCGCGGTCGCTGATGAACTTCAACGACTGCCACACCGTCTGGCAAGCGGAGGCCAGGGCGCCGAAGCCGCAGATCGTCACTGCCGCCGACCACCTCCACCTCCGTCACCGCGTGTTTCACGGCCTAGTCGACGCCGGGGAAGAACGCGTCGTCCGCGAGTATTACCGGAACAACCCGGGGGAGGAGAGCGCCGACGAGGAGCTCTAGCAGACCCGCGCGGCTGAGCGGGCGGAGCGCCGCCTCGAACGCCACCTCGCGTTAGATGCCGCTCGGGAGGCGAGGACGAAGGCGCTGCAAGAGCTTCGTCGGGCCGACCGCGCCGGCGAAGTCTGGGCCTCCGACGATCCGAGGTGGGGGCCTATCTCGGACATACCATCATGCACCTCCCACGATGACGAGGAGGTCACCGACGAGTTCGCCGACGACGATGACCCGGAGGAGGTCACCGACGAGTTCCCCGACGACGACGACGAGGAGTAGTGTTCGTATGTTCTCTCTTTTTAATAAAAGAATTTGTGTTCCGGCGACACTGCGGCGCGCTAGCGCGTATGTTTTCTGTTTTTAATAAAAGTTATGAAATCAGATATTTTATCTCACAAGGTTTTGAGACATTTAAGTAACCTTCTGTTTTCCATGCTTTCCACTCGTTTTCTCAAATATTTTGCAAAGGAGTTAGTCTTAAACACATCAGAGATAATATAATTCACATGATCCATTCAAAAAAGTTTGGTACACAATAAATTATTACACATCAATTCTTCCCTTGTGTCCCCGCTTTCTTACGATTTGGCTGTATCCATGGAGCATCCTCATCATTTAACTTAATGCTTGGGTCAGTGTTGACTTTGAAGGGCGGAATTTCACCAAACATATTATAATCTTCTGACATGTCTGTCTTGTCCTCCACTCCCACGATGTTTCTTTTCCCTGAAAGAACAATGTGGCGCTTTGGATCATCGCATGATGTAATGATCGTTTTCATATCTTTCCATTTCCTCAGTTTGCTACTCATGTTCTTCAAATAGAAAACCTGAGCGACATCTTTGGCTAGGACGAATGGTTCGTCAAGGTAACCAAGATTGTCGAAATCCACCATTGTCATTCCGTATTGCTCGTCCACCTTAACCCCACCTCCTGTTAGCTTGAACCATTTGCACCGGAACAAAGGGACCTTAAAGGAGGGTCCATAGTCAAGTTCCCATATCTCCTCTATGTAACCATAATATGTGACCTTTTGCCCAATCTCGGTTGCTGCATCAAAGCGGACACCACTGTTTTGGTTGGTGCTCTTTTTATCTTGGGAGATCGTGTAAAATGTATTCCCATTAATCTCGTACCCTTGGAAAGTCGTTATAGTTGAAGATGGTGTCTTGGCCAACATGTACAGCTGATCTCCAACATCATTGTCATTCATTAAATGTTTTCGCAACCAACTGCCGAAAAATATTCTTGTGTTGCTCGAAGTACGGAGCCACCAAGCTTGAAATTTGCAGAACTGTGTGGTGTGCTTCAGTCATAGAATGACCGTCCATACATATCGTTGATTTCCTTCCGATCGTGCCTTTTCCACTTAGTCTCCCCTCGTGCCGCGATTGAGGAATACCAATCGGCTTAAGGTCAGGAAGATAGCCAATGCAGAACTCAATTACCTCCTCATTTCCATAGCCCTTTACGATGCTTCCTTCTGGCCTAGCACGGTTACGAACATATTTCTTTAATACTCCCATAAACCTCTCGAAGGGGAACATATTGTGTAGAAATACAGGACCGAGAATGGAAATCTCTTCGACTAGGTGGACCAGGAGGTGCGTCATGATATTGAAGAAGGATGGTGGAAACACCAACTCGAAACTGACAAGACATTGGACCACATCGTTCTGTAACCGTGGTAGATCTTCTGGACTGATTACCTTCTGAGAGATTGCATTGAGGAATGCACATAGCTTCACAATGGCTACTCGAACATTTTCCGGTAGGAGCCCCCTGAAAGCAATCGGAAGCAATTGCGTCATAATCACGTGGCAGTCGTGAGACTTCAGGTTTTGGAACTTTTTGTCCGCCATGTTTATTATTCCCTTTATATTCGACGAGAAGCCAGACGGGACCTTCATACTGCTCAGGCATTCAAAACAAATGACCTTCTCTTCTTTGGTAAGAGCGTAGCTGGCACGACCTTGAAACCATTTCGGATGCCAGTCATCTGGGTCTTTCAAAAGTTGTTGGTCCTGCCGTGCTTCCTTTGTATCATTTGTCTTCCCATACACGCCCAAGAAGCTTAGCAGGTTCACGCAAATATTCTTCGTAACATGCATCACGTCGATTGCAGAGCGGACATCTAGGACTTTCCAATACTGTAGCTCCCAAAATATCGATTTCTTTTTCCACATGGGTACGTGCCCGTCAACTCCCAGCGGAACTGATTGCCCGCCAGGACCCTTTCCAAAGATGACTTTCAAATCCTTGACCATATCAAATATCTCAGCTCCAGTACGTTCCGCAGGCTTCGGCCGGTGATCTGCCTTGCCGTTGAAATGCTTGCCTTTCTTTCTTACGTTATGATTTTGGGGAAGAAATCGACGATGACCCAGGTACACGTTCTTCCTACAATTATCCAAAAATACACTTTCAGTCTCATGTAAGCAGTGCGTGCATGCTTTGTATCCCTTACTTGACTGTCCCGAAAGGTTACTGAGAGCAGGCCAATCGTTGATGGTTACAAAAAGCAACGCTCGTAGGTTAAATTCCTCTTCTTTGTGCTCATCCCACACAGGTACACCAGGTCTGCCCCACAACTGTAAAAGTTCATCAACTAATGGCCTTAGGTACACATCGATGTCGTTGCCGGGTTGCTTCGGACCTTGGATGAGCACTGGCATCATAATGAACTTCCGCTTCATGCACAACCAAGGAGGAAGGTTGTAGATGCATAGAGTCATGGGCCAGGTGCTATGGCTGGAGCTCTGCTCGCCAAAAGGATTCATGCCATCAGTACTTAGACCAAATCTTATGTTCCTTGCGTCAGCTTCAAAATCTTTGAACTCTCTGTCGATCTTTCTCCATTGCGTTCCATCAGCGGGGTGTCTCAACTCCCCGTCGGACTTACGATCCTCTTTGTGCCATCGCAACCACTTGGCATGCTCTTTGTTCCTGAACAGGCGTTTCAGCCGAGGTATTATAGGAGCATACCACATCACCTTGGTGGGAACCCTCTTCCTGGGTTTCTCGCCCTCAACATTGTCACCAGGGTCATCGCCTCTGATCTTATAACGCAATGCAGTGCATACAGGGCATTCATCCAAATTCTCGTATGCACCGCGGTAGAAGATGCAGTCGTTAATGCATGCATGTATCTTCAGAACCTCTAAACCTAGAGGGCAGACAACCTTCTTTGCTTCGTACGAACTGGCGGGCAACTCGTTATTCTTCGGAAACATATTCTTGAATATTTTCAGCAAATTTTCAAATGATGAGTCAGCTACACCTTCCCGTGGCTTCCATTTCAGCAAATCCAGTGTGCAGCCCAACTTTTCTCAGACTATTGTCGCATCCTGGGTACAGCGACTTCGTGTGATCCTCTAACATGCGATCCAAATTCTCCCTCTCCTTGTCAGTTTCGCAGCGTCTCCGTGCATCAGCAATGGTCCGACCAAGATCATCAGCGGGCTCATCATGTGCCTCTTCTTCACCTTCACCAAACCCTTCCCCACCTTCAGCATCATCCTCCATGAAAGTATCACCGAAAGCGTCATGATAGTTGAAATCGATATCATCCTCTTCTTCATCTTCTTCCATTCTAACTCCTTTTTCTCCATGCTTGGTCCAACAATTATAACTTCGCATGAAACCGTGTCGAAGCTGGTGCATGTGAACGACTATTGAGGAGGAGTGACCCTTCTCATTCTTACATTCAGCACATGGACAGATAATAAAACCTCGCTGCTTGTTCGCATTTGCCACTACGAGGAAATCTTTCAAACCCGTAGTGAACTCGCCGGAGAGTCGGTTACCGTACATCCATTGCCGATTCATCTGCATTATTATTATATAAAGTATATAATTAACCATCATGCATTTGTTAAACTAACTAGCTGGAAATAATACAAATCATGAAAGGTTCAAGTTGCTAACCGCGATCGCGGAGGTAAAATAAATGAAAACGCTCAAGTGCGGCTCGGACACTTCATATCATGTGTGTTTCATGCTCTCGGGCATTTCATCAAACACCTTGTGTGCATAGGAGGAACAAAAAGCAAACCCACCACCCCTTGTGAATATTGTGAGTAGAAGTGACACCAAATGTGGCTAAGTGCAGCCACCTGAGTCCTATATATAGGGATGGGCCTTTAGTCCCGATTCACCTGGACAACCGCAACTAAAGGCCTTGGGGACCTATTAGTCCCGGTTGGCCTGGCCAACCGGGACTAAAGCCCCTCCCGTCCGCCAGCTGTGGACCGAGCGCGCTGGGCCCAGACTGTTGGTCGCGGGTCTCCTCCCGAACCGCGACTAGAGACCCCTATAGTCGCGGGTCGATACTTTTGGGGACTAATGGGGGCGTATGGAAGGCCTATTTTCTACCAGTGGTTTCTCAAGGAGACTAGCAACACGAGAGCTGCTGCTAGAGAGAAATCGAAGCTGTCGCAACTAGAGATAGACGCCGTTACTCCATTGTATGAAGGATGCGTGAGCGAGGATACCCGTCTGAACGTAACGTTAAGGACCCTCGAGATGAAGACAAAACACCGATGGACCGATGCGAGCTACGATGAGAACATGGCATTCTGGCACGGCCGTCTTCCCACGGGGAACAAGGTTCCAACGAGCATCGAGGAGGCCAAGAAAGTCGTGTGCCCTCTGGATTTACCTCACGTGAAATACCATGCTTGCATTAATGACTGCATCATCTATCGGGGCGCGGACGCAGAGAGAACCATATGCCTGGTGTGCGACGCAACTCGATACAAGCCAGGAAAGAAGGCCTCTCCTCGAAAAGTGGTGTGGTACTTTCCGATAACTTCCTGTCTGCAGCAGTATTTCACAGACCCCACATAGGCGAAGCTCATGCGATGGCACGCGGAAAGGAAGAAGCCAGAAGAGGATGATGGAATTGATCCGGAGAAGGATGACACGATGCTGAAACACCCCTCAGATGCTAGCCAGTGGAAGGCGCTAGACATCGAATACCCCGAATTCGGCGACGATCCAAGGAACATCAGGTTGTGCATGAGTACGGATGGATTAAATCCTTTTGGCAACCAGAGCAGCACCCATAGCACCAGGCCCGTGTTTGTATGTATATACAACCTACCCCCCTGGTTGTGCTTGAAGAGGAAGTACATACAGATGAGTATGCTTATTCAAGGGCCGAAACAACCAGGCAACGGCATCAATCTGTATGTCCAGTTGTTGGAAGAGGAGCTAGCCACGTTATGGGACGAGCCAGTCAATACGTGGGACGCCTATGGAGAAACGTTTTTCCCAATGAGAGCCGCACTCATCACGATGGTGCATGACTACCTCGGTTACGGATATGTCGCGGGGCAGGTGACGCACGGATTCTGTGCATGCGTTAGGTGCATGGATGACACTACGTATCTCCAGCTAGAGAGAAACCCCGGGTCTTCAAAAACCGTGTTCTTGGGGCATCGAAGGTGGCTTCGCAAGGATGACCCGTGGAGAAAACGCAAAGATCTGTTCAACAATGAAGTTGAGATGCGAAGAGCCCCACGTCAAAGGAGCGGCGAGGAAATCGACGAGCTGTTGAAGAACTGGAAAGAGTGCCCTGCGCAGGGAAAGAAGCGGAAGGCGCCAGCGCCGTTGGAGGGTGTATGGAAAACAAGGTCTGTTCTCTTGGGCCTAAGGTACTGGAAGATTCTCCGCACGCCCCACTGCCTTGACCTCATGCATATCACGAAAAACGTGTGCGAGAGTCTGCTTGGCACCCTGCTCAACATGCCGGAGAGGACCAAAGAGGGCCGAAAGCAAGGAACGACTTGAGATTTTTGAATATCAGGGGCGAGCTCCACGGAGGAAAACCGGATGATGATGAAGATGATGATGATGATGTGTTAGATGGGACGGAAGGTCGCCGCAAGGGCAAAAAGGCCAAGAAGACGGAATATTACTGTCCCCCTTCGTGCTTCACGCTACGCGAGAAGGAGAACGACCAATTCTTCAAGTGCCTCCTTGGAGTCAATTTTCCTTACGGTTATGCGGGGAAGATAAGCAGATACCTAGACGTACCAAAGCAGAAGTTCAGCGGGATGAAGTCTCACGACTGTCACGTGATGATGACGCGGATACTTCCAGTTGCAATTCGAGGGATAATGGACGAGCACGTCCGCGAAACGCTGTTTGGACTCCGCAACTTTTTTGACGTCATCTCTCGAAAGTCGATTGGCGTGAAGCAACTCGCAAGGCTACAGGAAGAGATCGTGGTGATACTATGCGAGCTTGAGATATACTTCCCGCCCGCATTCTTCGACATTATCGTGCATCTCCTTGTCCATGTCGTGGATGATATCATCCAGCTCGGGCCGCCGTTTTTACACTCCATGATGGCGTTCGAAAGGATGAATGGTTCCATCAAAGGATACGTCCGCAACAGGGCCCGTCCAGACGAAAGCATTGCCAAGGGCTTTCTGACAGAAGAGTGCATCTCTTTCTGCACAAAATTTCTATACAAAGATGAGAACCCTGGTCTGCCCGTAAACAGGCACTTTGGCAGGCTCGCTGGATGGGGACACCGCGAGGGCCAGCGCGAAATGAATGTCGACTTTCAGGGCCGACGCAACGACTTTGACAGAGCAAACCTAGTCGCGCTACAACATCAAACAGTGGTCGATCCTTGGTTGGAAAAGCACAAAATGCTAATCGGGAAGTATTACAGTGACCGGGGACAACATAGGACCGAAACAGAAATAATCAGAGAGCACAACATCCATTTCACACAGTGGTTCAGGGAGAATATTATGACCGATCACCCGGAGACGCCTTATTCTGAAGAAGAAAAACACATACTCACATTGTCACAAGGCCCTGCACATAACGTCATGACATATCAGGCATACGATATCAATGGTTACACATTCTACACGGCAAATAAGGACCGGAATTGTGAATACCAGAACTCGGGGGTAACGATCGAATCATTAACAGGTGACGTCAAGGAAAGATAGTATGGTAGGATCGACGAGATATGGGAACTCGACTACTGCGGAGAGAAGGTGCCAATGTTCCGTGTCACATGGGCAAAGAGCGTCAGGAAAGAAGGACAATATTTCACCACCATGGTGATACCTGAAGCCAAATCCGGCACGAATTTCACCGCAAAAAATGATCCATGGGTCTTGGCTAACAAAGTGGACCAATGCTTCTTCACTACTGACCCGACAAGGCCTAGCCGTGTTGTCGTGCGGAGAGGCAAAAGAAGCATCATCGGAATGGATGGAGTAGCCAACCAGCAAGACTTTGACCAGTACGGCGACCCAAAAATGGAAGATGACAACGACGATGGAACCCGGGTGGGTAGATAGGCAGCAGTGGGCACTAGCCACTGGGATAAGTAACACTTGTTGATACCTACCACGCGCGTCTTTTTTTATGTAGATGCTAAATATAGGCGTGGCGCACCTCTTCCTGGTGCGCCATGGTTAGGTTAGGAGCGACGCACCAAGCTGTGATGCTCCACGCATACGTTAGGCGCGACACACCGAGCTGTGGTGCGCCACGCATACGTTAGGTGCGACGCATAACACTATATTGCGCCACGGATATTAGAGGTAGATCTAGGGGCGCCGTTCCCCTTTTCTTCTTCTCCCTGTTCCCCTTCCTTCTTCTCCCTGTTCCCCTTCCTTCTTCTCCCCGTTCGCCGCCACCCATCTCGCCACCGCGCGTAGACCGAGGAGCCCTAGCCACCGTAGACGCCACAACACACGCCGCCACACCGCCACCCACACCCTAGACGCCACCATCGTCCCCATCGGCGCGCCCGGCCCAATCCCACGTGTGACCTAGGAGGAGCAGCGAGGGAGGAGGAGGAGCGCCGCGCCGCCCGTCTGCATCGACCACCTACTAGGAGGAGCAGCGCGGGAGGAGGAGGAGCGCCGCGTCCCCCGTCTGCATCGACCACGGCCTAGGAGGAGCCGCGGGGGAGGAGGAGGAGCGCCGCGCTGCCCGTCTGCATCGACCCGCTCGACACCGTCTCCTTCCAGCTACAGGGTAAGCCCCTCTTCTCCCTCGCTTTACCTCATCCTCGCCGTGTTCCCTGTGGCCAACGGCTCCCCCCTTCTTCCCTCTGTGTTCCCTCGTCGTGTTCCCTGCTAAGTGCTCGAGCAAATGCCCGCATGAGGAATCACCACTAGAATGACCATGAGGAATCCTAGTGTTATGCTCCTCCTAGTAGATCCCCACCCGAAAAATCATTGTTCCAACCTCCTCCTAGTACCCACTGCCCGGGATGCTTCTCTGTTTAGAAAACAAGTTTCAGACATAGTAGTGGTGTTGCTAAGGGATTTGGTAACATGTAACGAATTCGTAGACAAACTAATCGAATATATGTATGGATATAAAGAGATTATATCAACATATCATGTTGTGTAGACCATGCTATATATATGAAACAGAAATAAAGAGCATCTGGATGGATGGTTCTGATCAGCCTTTCTCAATTCATGTTATTTTTCCTGTTGGTTTGAGATAATTAGAGATGGTATATACGTTGATGCTAGAAGATCTAATTGCATACTTGTACCAGCTTCTCCATTTAAGGTACATGCTCATGACCATAACCTGTCTTTGTCCTCAAGAAAGAAAATAAAAATCATGATGGTATCCTGCTATGTTGTGTTTTCCGATCCAAAGCTTTCACACTTGCAACTATTCTGCGTGTCATTCCATGCATTATGTCCCCTTTGAGTGACATACATTAGTGTGTCTGAGCAGTCCTTGTGATTGATGTTTCTATTGAGTAGTATGATTGATGTTTCTGTTCACTATTGTAGCAAAACAAAATGATAAGAGGGGCCAAGCATTTGTGTCGATAGTGGTTCGCTGAGGGGAAAGTTAGTTCTGCTAGCTCATTTCGCGGTAGGCTCAGTTTGCTTTCTTGCAGGTTTCAATCACATGTAAATCATGAAATCGATTTATTTTGGTATAAGTTAAATGGATGCTAGCTTCTGGATCGAACAAACACCTTACTTATTTTGGTATAAGTTAAATGGATGCTAGCTGCTAGATGCTAGCTAATGTCAATCTTCTGCAATGCACGGTTCATACATATCCATTCCCTTAATCTGGGCATGCAATGATCAGATGCACCACTGTGCATGCATACGAACACATGAAAACATTGTACTCCAATTTTGAATCACACACAAAGTGTACATGTTTGCAAAGAATAAGTGAGGTGATTTTTTTTAAATGCTAGATAGCTTAGAATACTGCTGCTTGCATTTATCTTAACTTCCCAATGGGATTTTTTTAGATTAAACTTGCCATGAGAATGTCACACTAATAGACATAGAATGTAAAATCTATGTGCTGCATGCACCATGATTTTGTATCTGTGTGTTTCTGTATCGAGGCATCTTCTAGGTTGTTCTGTGTGTTTCTGTATCGAGGCTGGTTTGATTTCCGGAGAAGCAAACCATTCCTTTTGAGATGATTTAGTTGAGCAGGCTGCTGCTAGGTTGTTGCTGCTACTTCTAGGCTGCTGCTAGGTTGTTGCTGCTACTTCTAGGTTGATGTTGCTGCTAGGTTGTTGCTGCTACTTCTAGGATGCTGTTGTTGCTAGGCTGCTGCTCCTATTTCAAGCTGTGTTGTATATGAAATGACAAGTATTGTGAAATAAAATCTTGGTGTTGCAGTACTGTGTTGTATATGAAATGGCAAGTACTGTGTTGTTGGACGTGTCAAAATTTGTCGGGAAGAAATCTTGGTGTTGCAGTTTGGTACTTGAACAAATTTGGATATCTTTCCGGCCATCGAGCCGTTTAAAACTTTGCAGGGAATTCAAATGAGTTGCCCATTTTCGCCGAAATGTTGATTAATTTCCGTTTCGGCGAGAATCGGGCACTCTAGGGTTAGAAAATTAGCAAAGGTCATGCCGGATTTTTCGGTGAATTTAGGACTTAGCCGTTTTCCCGTGATCGAGTAGTATGTCGATTTTTTGTTGCCTTTAGATTAACCAATTATTTCACCCTTCAGGACATGGCACACAACGACGAGGCCGGCGGTTCTGAGCCGTTCTGGCAAATCGACGAATAAGATGAGCAATACGACCCGACGGCGGATGCCGGGGCTAACGCGGACACTAGCGGTGGCGACGAGGATGACGCCAACACTAGTGGCGCCGGTGATACCATTAGTGGCACCGCCGGCGGAAATGACACCACTGATGCCGGCGGTCAGACAGATGGTGGTAGCCAAGCCAAGAAGAGGACGGAAACGAGAAAACGGAAAAGGAACAGTCTCCGCACCTACCGTGAAGAGATCACGGAAATTGATAGCGGTGGGTATCCAATCGCGCCCGAGCCGGTGGTCAAAGGATTCGGAAACCAAATTGGTTGCATTGTCCGGGACACTGTCAGGATCAACACCAACGATCTAAGGAAAAAAGAGAATACCCATTATCGGGTTGTTCTCTTTAGAAAGCTGCACGGACGATACTTGTACCCGCATCCGCCAGAAGAGTCGTTTAAGTACAATAACGACAATCTGGAGGGGAATCCGGTAAACAATGCCGCCATTGGTAAGAGGAACACCGCCTTGTCCAACTGGAAACACCGGGTGAAGGTTAAGGTCTTGAACCCCAAAAAAAGCTTGGAGGAGGTTTTAGCGAGTGAGCCGAACATCACCGAAGCTGAACTCCGGGAATTCAAGCTACATTGCGAGAGCGAAGTCGCCAAGGCTAACAGTGATTGGGGGCAGAGGATGTGGCGGTTCAACATAGGTACCCACAAACTGGGATGCGGTGGTTACAGAGCGGCGATTCCCAATTGGGATAAGGAGGACGCCAAACGTGCAGCAGAGGGCAGCCCTGACCCGCTCGCAAGGTACTCGTCGCGGACAAAAAAACTTCATCAGGGCCCAGTTTACATATGACCCGGTAGCTATTGAGTATACTACCGATGATGAGAAGGTGAAGAAGTTGTATGAAAACTTGGTAAGTAAATACACCACCCTAGTTAGTTTGCTCTCGACGATCAAGTCGATTGCATTATAGTGTACTGGTGGAATTCTAAACGGTTCACGCTAATTGTCCAGAACACAGAAATCGAAAGTGGTGGAACCTCGTCATCCATGCCGAGGCTGCACGGCGCGTGGGACGGCAATTTAAACAGGACGGTGAACGTGACGCAGGGGAAGGAAAAGCACAAAAGGCCGTCAGGTGGCCGAGTTTGTGGCCTGGGCAAGACGGCGAAGCTCAGAGAGTACTTCAAGGAGCCCAAGGAGGCGAGAAGGAATAGAAGGAGGACCGTCGAAGATATCCAACGTGACGAAGCCCGCGATCGCGAGATTGCAGACCTCAAGGCCAAAGTTGCCGATATTCCTAATATTGTCAAAGCAGGTTTGGCAGAACAAATGGGCAGCGTTTTGCCTACCATCTACGATGTGGTTACTCGATGGAATGAAGGAGGTCGAGTGGGGCCGTGCCCGGTGCCTAGCATGCAGGGCAGCAACTCAAGAGACTTATCCAGAGTCTCGCCGGCCAACGCCACGGTGGCGGAACCACTGGTGACTCCGCCCGCCTACAACACGGCGCCGATGGTGACTCCGCCCGCCTCTAGCCGCCTGACCATCCGTTGTGAGCCCACAGTGGGCGGTCCTCCGCCGAATGAAGAGCGTGCACCAACGAACGACCGCCGCCTGGCCATCAGTTGCACGCCCGCTGCCGGCGGTCCCTCGCCAGTCAACAGTAGCACGCCCGCCGTCGTTGGCCCCTCGCCACTAGAGGAGCTCGACGCCATCGCCAGCCAGGTAAATAGTTACGCGTTGGAGCGTCGATCTTCCTTTGCCTTAGACTGGCATCTCTGATGCCCTGCATGTTTTCCGGAGAACGCCGACGTTCCATGCACTCTCCTAGACACAGTGGACGGCGTGTTGAAGGATGTTGCTGTGGGTATGATCGTTCAACCGTCAACCCGCAGGTTCCACAACAGGCCGATGCGCGAAGACGTATATAGAGTTCGATTGCTTCGGGTGCTGGCGGGCTACGATGACTTGTTACCTCCCATTCAACCCTACCAGGAAGAAGATGACCCCGATACCCTGACGCTGCTCTAGTGCCTACCTTGGAACATGGAATGGCCGAAGAGCCAGATTCGCCTGGGGAAGAGGGGCGCCACCCCGCAGACATCGCCTCTAGAACTACCGGCGCGAGGCCCCACCTCGAAAACAACCCCTCTAGAAGCGTCGGAGCGGAGCCATGGCAAGACAGTCGTAGCGCCGTCGCCTACCCCTGACATGGAGATGGCTCAACACCCGGCGGATGAAGTTGATCTTGATGCCATGGATTTCATCGCTGATGACTTTGATGGCGGAGATTACATTGCTCCTCTCCCAGAAGAACCCTACCATAGCACGGAGGCTCGTGGTGAGGCTCCTCCCACGGATAGATCCAATTGCAAGCGTCTATTCGGTTCTCAGAAAGACACGCCTCCAGATGTCGCCCCCTGCACCGAGACTCAGAAAAGTGCGAAGGGAGGAGTTATTTTCAGCCCTGGCACAATCCGTAAGGCGGCTAATGAGGAGATTGAGAAGGAGATCATTCCGAAAGCGCCGAAGCCGCGGAAAAGAGGACCTAGATCCAAGGCTGCAAAGTCCGCGAGCCAGCCTGCTAAGATGCCGCTCCGTGTTCAGGACGGCCCACCTACATCTAAGCATACGCCGAAGGTGCATGTGATGGGTCAGCCTATGCTTAACTAGAACAAGCTCAAGGTCGCAAGTGGGGATATGCGGAGTTTGCATGACAGCATTCTTTATCTTGAATCGCGCCTTATTGAATCCAAGGATCCATCATACCCGGTTTTCATTGCCATGGTGCGAGAGGACTTGGGCTTCGTCGAGTCAACCGGCGCGGATATAATAATACTGCGGTTTTCGGACATCTTCGATATGTTCCATAGCAATCCGCTGCACTACTCCATGGTCCGCCTATACTCGCTCGGTCTGGCGGTGCAAGTCAGCACTGTTGATCCTTGGTCTGGTTCTACATGCGCCACGACGTGTTGTGCGGCGTTGGGAACCAGGTAGTCGCGTCGACATATCTCTGGGACTTCATGCTGGCGAACCAGACCAAGGATTACATCCTCGTGCCTTAATTTTCCGGGTAAGTCAATATTCTTAGCCGAATCGAAAGTGATTTTCTTTAGATTTTTATCGCTCCTTTCCAACACTTTGTTTGGATTGTTCCGCGCAGATATACACAATGCACACTCATCTGCATTTGTATCAGTCATTCGCATGCCACGTATCTCGACTCAGGGAGTGCGGTGAAGGAAGACTACTCCAACGTGAAGAAAGTTTTGAATAACGCTCTCACCGGCTACCACGCAAAGGGGGGTAGAATCGCTATGGAGAAGGTCGTTCAGGGCGCTCGGGTGTTCACCCACACGACGACTTTCGCGTGCGTCAAGCAGCCGGCAGGCAGTAACAGGGACACCTACTATGTCCTCCATCATATGCGGGCGTACGTACGGGATCAACAGTACCTTACCCTGCCTAGTCAAGTCCAAGAATGGGCCTCGCGCTTGTCGATGGTCGGCGATGACAAGGTTAGAGAAGAGATATATGATATCCAGAAGTGTTTTGCCACGAAAATCGTTCATGACGAACCGCGACATAGATACCTACCTAGCAACTGCATGTGACGATAGGCCCTTCATCACTCCGAAGGGCTGTCCCGTTGTAATCCCTGGGCGGATGAGTCAGAAGGAGTGAGAACTATTGTAAGGCTTGCTACATTTTCCGAAATTAGTTGAACTCAACCGTTAGGGTTATGAATCGTCCATGGTGTAACCGATGCTAAATTATGTCAATGCTTGACTATCTTGCTTTTTTATTATTGCGGTCCTACTTGTGATGTTCGTTCGATCTCTTCAATAAATGCCGATGATTAAAAGAGTTGGTTCACACTCAGATGGCCTAGGTGGTCCGTTGCGCCTTGTGATTTTCACAAAGTTAGGATCTGTGCATCCTACTTGGCGCAGCGGCACCACCTACGGCCGCTTGTATGTGTCCACCCTAAATATGAGGCACACATCGTTACGGTTATGAATCGTCCATTCTGTAACTGATGCTCAATTATGTAAATGCTTGATTATCTTGCTTTTATATTATTCCGGTACTATGTTCGTTCGATCTTTTGTATAAATGCCGATGATTAAAAGAGTTGGTTCACACTCAGATGGCCTAGGTGGTCCATTGCGCCTTGTGATTTTCACAAAGTTAGGATCTTGTGCATCCCACTTGGCGCAGCGGGACCACCTACGGCCGCTTGTATGTGTCCACCCTAAATATGAGGCACACATCGTTACGGTTATGAATCGTCCATTCTGTAACTGATGCTCAATTGTGTCAATGCTTGATTATCTTGCTTTT
Organism: Alopecurus myosuroides; assembly: GCA_028641055.1. Lineage (NCBI taxonomy): Eukaryota > Viridiplantae > Streptophyta > Magnoliopsida > Poales > Poaceae > Alopecurus > Alopecurus myosuroides. The sequence goes on from CM054058.1 coordinate 559,602,916, forward strand.
ATATTATTCCGGTCTTATGTTCGTTCGATCTTTTGTCAAATGCCGATGATTAAAAGAGTTGGTTCACACTCAGATGGCCTAGGTGGTCCGTTGCGCCTTCTGATTTTCACAAAGTTAGGATCTTGTGCATCCCATTTGGCGCAGCGGCACCACCTACGGCCGCTTGTATGTGTCCACCCTAAATATGAGGCAAACATCGTTACGGTTATGCATCGTTCATTCTGTAACTGATGCTCAATTATGTCAATGCTTGATTATCTTATTTTTATATTATTCCGGTCCTATGTTCGTTCGATCTTTTGTATAAATGCCGATGATTAAAAGAGTTGGTTCACACTCAGATGGCCTAGGTGCTCCGTTGCGCCTTGTGATTTTCACAAAGTTAGGATCTTGTGCATCCCACTTGGCGCAGCGGCTCCACCTAGGGCCGCTTGTATGTGTCCACCCTAAATATGAGGCACACAGACCGATGACCATCTTGTTCCAGTTAAGAGGTACTACAGGAGGTGGTGATCCGGGGAAAGTAACGAATGCGAGGGTTTCTGGATTTCTTTCGAACTAAATAATGTCACGTATGTAATATGGTTTGTGAGATCCGAAAGAAATTGAACCCTTTGGTGCACATTCGTAATGGTGACATTGCTCAGAAATCCCGTCTGGGGTTATGAACAATGTCGCCATTATGGATGTGCACAAAAGGATCCAATTTTTTCCGGATCTCACTATATTACATATATGATTTTATTTAGTTTCAAAGATTTCCAGAAACCCTTCCTCCCCCCGCATCGCCATCACGTGTACTTACCTCGTAACAGGCACAAAATGTGAAGGTCCAACTTCACATCAAGGTCCGATGACCATCTTGTTCCTGTTAAGAGGTACTACAGGCGGTGGTGATCCGGGGAAAGGAGGAAGATGAGGGTTTCTGGAACTAAACAACGTCAGATATGTAATGTCGTGAGATCCGAATGAAGTTGAACCCTTTTGTCCACATACGTAATGGTGACATTCCTCAGAAATCCGTTCCGGGGTTACGAAGAATGTCCCCATTATGTACGTGGACAAAAGGGTCTAACCTTGTTCGGATCTCACGATGTTATATATATGATTTTGTTTAGTTTCAAAGATTTCTAGAAACCCCTGTCTTCATCCTTCTCCGGACCACCATCACGTGTACTACCTCGTAGCAAGCACAAAATTTCCAACTTCACATCAAGGCCCGATGATCATCTTGTTCCTTTTAAGAGGTACTACATGCCGGTGGTGATCCGGGAAAAGGATGAATATGAGGGTTTCGGTTGGAACTAAGGAACGTCGCATATGTAATACTATTGTTAGTGAGATCAGAACTGAGTTGCACCGTTTGGTACATATACGTAATGGGGATATTTTTCATATTCCCGGACGGGGCTATGGAGAATGTCCCCGTTATGCATGTGCACGAAATGGTCCAACTTTGTTTGGATCTCACAAACACTTACGTATGTGATTTTGTTTAGTTTCAACGAAGTTCAGAAACCCTTGTCTTTATCCTTCTCCCGATCGCCATCATGTGTACTACCTCGTAACAAGCACAAGATATGAATGGACAATTTGATCCCTTGTGTTTAACTTTCAAATTATTTATGTAATATATCTCCATTTACTAGTTATTACAGACATGTTTAAAACTATTGTTTTTGGTTTTCTTTCTTGTCATTACAGATGCCGAGGTGCTACGTGGTGTTTAGAGGCAGGGTTCCAGGAGTCTACGATCACTGGGAAGACTGCTTCGAGCAGGTGAACAAGTTCCAAGGGAATGCCTACAAATCCTACAACACAAGAGTGGCGGGGGAAGCTAGGTGGTTCATCCATCTCGAGGAGGAACAGAAGAAGAAGAAGAAGAACAACAAGTGGATGAAGACCATCGTCGCCGCACTTGTCGTCGTCGCCTCGCTCGTCATGCTATGGTTCCTAGCTAGATGATTAGGTTATCGGCGACTAGATAGGTCACTTGTCCCGATGATGAAGCATCATCGATCGATGTAATCGGTCCCGATGATTAACCGTCTGATGTAGGTCACTTGTATCTATTTGACTCTGATAAACACTTTGTATTCATAATCAACTATTTGATGTAGCTATTCGGAATTCTAAGCAGTATGATCAACTATGATATATAATTTGTTTGTCAGAGAACTGTTTTGATACATTTTTTCTACTGATATTCTTCTGTATTTGAGCGGTGTATATACCTGTATAAATACGCTACTACGTATTTAAAAAAAATACATCATAGTATAGCCGTGACGCACCAAAAAAGGTACCCGTGACGCACCTGAGAGAATAGCCGTGATGCGCAAAAGTGGATACCCGTGGCGCACCAAGTAACTTAGCCGTGGAGGCATTACATACCCGTGACGCACCTAAATTCCTAGCCGTGGCGCACCTCCGGACTTAGGCGTGACGCGCCTCCCAGTAGCCGTGGTGCACCTCGCCCGTGCGTCACGGGTATAAATAGGCGCGGCGCACCAGCTAGGTGCGTCACGGCTAAGCCCATAGGCGCGGCGTGATAGCCGTGACGCGCCCAGGTGCGTCACGGATAAGCAAAATGGTGCGTCACGGGTAAGCTTTTCCCTAGTAGTGAACCTACTAACCCAGTGCATACAGCCAGTTCCTGATTTTTTATGTTTATGTATATGATTATTTTCTTCATGTCTCTATGAGAGTTTCACTCACTAGTGGAAACAGGGGCTTTAGTCCCGGTTCGTAGGCCCCCATTTGTCCCGGTTGTGCAACCGGGACGGGGCATCCGGGACAAATACCCCTCCCCATTGGTCCCGGTTGTGGCAGGACCCGGGACAAATGGGGCTGACCACGTGGCCCGAGCGCTGGAACCTGGCCAGGGCTATTAGTCCCGGTTCTGAATACGACCCGGGATGCATGCCCCTTCTGCCGCGGCAGGGCTTTTGCCCTTTTCTCTGTCGCGGCAGAAATTTACAATTTCCGTTTTTTGGTCCCCGAGACCTCCTGGCGGCCCCTCCCCGGACCTCGAGAAGAGAGGAGCCTCGGTGGACCCTCCACCGAGCCCCCGGATCGCACGAGTGAATAAGTATATAAAGCAGAATAAGAAACACTTATATTACAGAAGCAAAGTATATCGAGCATATTACATGACCGATGGAGTGTATTACAAAATCAAACTTAGTTCCAACCGGAGGCATGGTACTCTCTACGTTTATGACCTCTGCATCTAAGAAGCCCGCAATTTCCTCCTGAATTGCTCGTATGCGGTCCCTAGGTAGAAGACCGTCCCGAAGCCGTTCGATCTAATATAAAGAAGAGTGGTCACTAAAATATATGAAGCTAAGTAACTAAAATAGATAGTAATAAGAAGAATTGACGACTAACGTACATGAAGTTGCTTTAAATTTCTGCCCTTGGGAGATGTGGTCTGACGAATGAACTCGCAAACGTAGTATCCACACAAGTTATTCCCGTCTCCTTGTTGCAAGCACTATACGAGAAGATTGTTTCAATCAAAATAATAATCAACCAGGCATGATAATGGTATCGACACTAGAATCAAGGAGATGGGCACGGATCTAGATAGTACTTATTTGCACAACATCAAATGTAAGTTGTTTTTCCCATTCACCGGGAGACTTCTTTATGAACCTCTTCCAAACCCTACCCGAGAAATAAAAAGAATAAAAAGAGTTAGTAATTACTTGATATCCGAAAATGAAACAAAGTAGTCGATATATTGCAATATATAAATACTGAAATTAATAAAGATTGAAATTACCGCTGGATCATTTCCTGCATGTCAGCCCACATTGAGAGGGGTTTACGTTTTGAGTCCATTACAATTACTTTTCCTTTGTCAATTTGGAAGATTAGCAGAATATAGTGGAAGCTGCGCACGCAGAACTCATCAATTATACAATGAACATCGAGTAAGGAAAACAGAATGTTTACAACAGAGTAACACACTTACTTGAAGTTGTAAGGAAATAGTATTTCCCGTCGGTGTTGGTTAAATATTATTGCCCTCGGATCGTCGGAGGCCCAGACTTCGCCGGCGTGGACGGCCCGATGGAGCGCTTGCAGCGCCTTCGTCCTTGCCTCCCGAGCGGCATCTAACTCGAGGTGGCGTTCGAGGCGCCGCTCCGCCCGCTCAGCCGCGCGGGTCTGCCATAGCTCCTCGTCGGCGCTCTCCTCACCCGGATTGTTCCGGTAATACTCGCGGACCACGCGGTCGTCCCTGGCGTCGACTAGGCCCTGAAACGCGCGGTGCCTGAAGTGGCGGTGGTCGGCGGCAGTGACGATCTGCGGCGTCGGCGCCCTGGCCTCCGCTTCCCAGAGGGTGTGGCAATCGCTAAAATTCATCAACGATCGCGGGCGGCTGAGGCGCCAGACCGCCGCGTCCCAAGCGCGGGCGGCCTCCGAGGCCGTCGCAAAGGAGCCGAGGGGGATGCGGTCGTCCCTGAAGCGGATAGTCGCGGTGAACATTCCGTTCTGCCGCGATCGGACTCCGCGGAAACCGGTAGTGTTGTTCCTCCTCGGAGGCATGGTGGTGGCACGACGGTGCGTGGAGTGGAGGTGCGGCAGTTTATAACGCGCATTCATGGCCACACGTTACAACTCCCGCGCCACGCGCAGGACTCCCGCGCCACGCGGCAGGACTCCCGCGCCACGAGGTACAATACACACTACCACCCACACCTCTCTCTCACTCCCCCAAGCTTAAAAAAAAGGGACGGGGGCTGTGGCCGCATTTGTAGGGGAAGGGACATTGGTCCCGGTTAGGGGGATGATCCGGGACCAATGCCCATGCGCGCGCCACGTGGCCTGTGGCTAGGGATTCGTCCTGGGTCGTGCCACGAACCGGGACCATTGGCTCCCCACGAACCGGGACAGATGCCCCCAGGTGGTTTCTGCTGCCTCGGGCACACGAACCGGGACCAATGCATGGCACTTGTCCCGGTTTTTGGTGCAACCGGGACAGATGCCCCTGCCCCCCTGGACAAAAGGGGTTGTTTCCACTAGTGACTTATATTTTAGAGTGTTTTAATCTTGTCTTGAAATACTCTATTGTGTGGATGATTTCGTTGGCAACTTTTTCTTAGTTTATATGCTAGATAGTGGTCTCATGCCTCCTTCTTTCCCGTGCTTGAGTGATAGAAACATGCATGGGGGAGTAGGTTTAGTTCCCACCAGGGAGAAAACAACAGTGTTCTTGTTTACATATGAGAATTATTTCTTACATTAATTATTATTCTTAATGCAATTGTTTGTTGCACATTAGCAATCACTTAGTTGTTGCAACTTAATAGTAAGGAATTGACTGGATAACTTTCTTAAGGAGGACTATTAGTTATAGATGTCGTCGGATGGCGGTCTATATTTGTTTGATGTAATAACATTATTATGTATTCATGATTTTTTGATTAGCCAGTTACAATTTGTTTACCAGTCATGTTTATTGATTTATGAAGTGATACTACTAGTGATACTTTGTCCCTCGGTCCACTTTTCCTCATTGAATACAACTTTGTTCACTTGCTTTTCACAATCACTTGCTTGCTTGTCCATTTACTTTTAACCATCTTCAATGCATTCGATACATTTAATTCTTTAGTTCACACATAGAAATAAAGATTGACAACTTTCTCGGAAAGTTGGGTGCTGGATTGATCACCCTAGTTCTTAACTCGGGGAAATTTGTTGCTCGACTACATCATACCTTCCTCTTGGGGTCTCTCAAATAGTGTGTTATTTCACACCATCACTTTACTATGACATAGCGAACTGGATTAATAGAAGTCATAAATGGTAGGAGATATGGAACGACCTAACTCCTAACTCGGATTTTTCACATGAAACATATATATAATTTGGGGTATACGCGCATTCAGGGCCACCACAAGTTTTTTTTTCATTTTTCAAGACAAAATTGGTTATTGAAAGAATTTCTTTTATTGTTGTAGTCCGTGTGATCCTTTGCAACATTTGTTATTGGATCAAGAAAATCAAATGTTTATGCGGGGAACATAGGAACTAGAGAATGTTTTCATAAAACAACCACCTATTTTTAAGCATAATTTGTGTGTTGAAGTTGGGGACACACACGCCTCCTATGTGTGATCTAGTGTTTCAACTTATAACTATTTCTAACACACTTAAATATGACTATTTGGATAAACAATAAATCATGTTATTATCAATTCTAACCTTTCAGGGTAAGAGGAATACAAACTATTAAATGTACTTAGAAAACAACTTAATGCTATTGAATAAGGAAGAAAGAGCAGCAAAACTGACGCATTGATCAACTCAGAAAAAATGCTCTTAAGGGCGACACTGGAATCAATGAACAAATGCTAGCCGTGCCTCTATGTGCCCTCCAAACACATGCGGCGGTTCATAACTGGAGTTGGTTAATATAAGAGAGAGATAGAGCGACGCTGATGTCAGCAACACGATGGTTTGGTCGGCCCTCGTTGCGGTGAACCTGCTCCCAGAGGCTCCATGTTCGCTAATGATGTGCATGCTAGATGGTGTTCATTGGGATGTTAGTATGGGTTCGTTGGCACCGGTGTTGGAGGAGGGGAAGGGTTCATCGTGAGAGGGAGAGGGCGTGAATGAGGACTTGAAGGATTTGGAAGAGCGGGAAGTGGATCTATGGAGGCGTATCTCGTCGTTCCCCACATATGCGATGAATGGCTAGTTTTGGGAGCTTATACGGTTTCCTAGAGTAACCTCCACTGAAACGGTTGAGGAGGCGGTTCCCAGCGGGCCTATAAAAGCATTGCTTTATTAAAGTGATAATATGCTATCGTCCCGCAACTACAAAAAAGAAATTATAAAAAAGTTGACCAATGATCCACTAGACAAACAAAAGATCTATCTTCTGTCATGCAATATTTCCACTGCAGATCATAGGCCAAGAAAAAAAGTTGATATAAATATTGTTAATTTGATGTTCAGTTGTGAATCATATCTGCCTTGTTTTTTGTATGCCTAAATATAATTCTGGGTGGAAATTTTGTCGCACCGTAGATGTTGAAATTGCTTTTTAAAGTTTTCAACATTTTTTGCGATGCTCAAATTGCTCATGAGCACGACAACACTTGTATCATTTTCAAGAAAAGAAATTTCTTTAAGTCAAGTGTGGCTTGGAAGGATACACATGATTTATATCAATTCTATTTGCACTGAAGAATAAAAGTATTTTTATTTTGAAGATTTCTCAGCTCAAGAGCCATTTAATGACAAGCAAATCCCAAAAGATATGGTTTACGAGGTCCAAGTATATTATTTAATGACAGTAATTAATTTTATATGCAACGAATAAGTGAAGCAAATTATAAGTTTCACAGTTTTAATAAGAAATATAATTATGGTATTTATAGTATTAATATTCCAGATATGGAAATCTTGAAGCCATTTAAAACAAGTTGTCTGCAAAATATGCCTTTATACATGAAATCCACAAAAGATATTCCAGTATATCTCTAAAATTTATAATCATATGGTTAAGCCTCTCATTGCAAAAAAAAAGTATGGTTAACCCTCTAAAATTTTCTCTTACGTGACAGATCCTCCAAGATTTCATCGTGCTTCTATTTAAATACCACCATGAGATCATAGTTTCAGATATATTCAAGCAGAATGAATATAAAGCTCTAGGAGCAAAAGGAAATAGGAAACCATTCCTGATGGAACTTATGAAGAACAACACAAAGGTTCTATTCTGGTAGTTCTTCTTATGACGTCTACCGCTTTTTTCCCGGGTGTTGTAACAGGTAGAAACGGAGGTACAATAAATATTTATATCGCACAAATTTTATATGATGGTGTAACTCCTGTAATTTCTACTACATATTCTTTTACTAACGGGTATGCTACACTTCGTTGTGGGCAGATCATGGTGTAATGGAAGCAGACCTCATTTGTACACCTTTTCCATATTGTCGACGAACACCAACGGCAGATGGTAATCCTAAGTGTCAGTATAACTGTTACTTGAGGCGTTTCAGCAACCACAAGAGCTACTGTTCGGATAGTTATTGTTGTTCAACTCATTGATACCAACCAAAGTGCTTTTATCCGAGGCCGATGCATTCATGATAACTTCATGTTGGTACAACAAACAGCGCGTCTACTTCATCGACTCAAGGAGCCTAGGGTGATGCTCAAGCTTGACATTGCGCGAGCCTTCGATTCAGTGTCATGGGGACTCCTCTTTGAGGTCCTCCGTTAGGTTGGGTTCGGGCCGAGATTCTGTGAGTGGGTAGCTATTCTACTCTCCACGGCAAGCTCGAGGGTGATGCTCAATGGTGAGCCAGGCCCCCCTATCTGGCATAGGCGCGGCCTCCGGCAGGGAGATCCCTTATCACCCCAGCTGTTCGTCCTGGTGATCAACACACTTAACAAGATATTGGCAAACGCTGCAGAGCTTGGGCTCCTGCGAAGGGTGGCACGTCAGGACCTGGTCACCACGGTTTCTCTCTACGCGGATGATGTGTTGATTTTCTGTCACCCGGACGATGTGGAGCTGCAAAATCTCAAGGAGATTCTTGCGCTTTATGGCCACGCATCTGGCCTCCACACTAACTTCGCTAAGCGTTCCGTATCCCCGATCGGTTGTGGGGAGGATGTGGCGCTGGGAGCAGCCGCGGTGATGGGATGTCAACTCGCCCAATTCCCGGTCAAATACCTTGGCATTCCACTAGGGTTACGAAGACTCCCCAGCGACGCCTTGCAACCATTGGTCGACCGGATAGCGGACAAGCTTCCAACGTGGAAAGCGGCTTTGATGCCCAAAGCTGGGAGACTGTAAGGACCCCAGACCGACAGTCTGAAACCCTACGTATGCATACATTCACGATCCCAGAAAGATCAGTCGTGAACAACATACACAGTTGGCACACAGAAATACATCATCCATTACACGAATACATAAAGGTATTACAAAAATGATCACATGATCAAGTTTAAAGCAACTGCCAAAAAGGGCAGGCAACTTAACAAACACAGCGGAAGACAAATAAAACACAACGTAGTTGAGCCCAAGTCACGCCTTAACCTACAGGCTGCTGACCCGGAGACGATCCTAGTTCGCAAAGCCATCAACTCCGTACTTCTCTTCATAGATCTCCTTCGGAGGCTCCTTCTCAAAGTCTGGCAAGTAGATACCAGGGGCGAAACCATAATGAGTACATTTGAATGTACTCAGCAAGACATCCATCATGTCACTTACCAACATGCAAGTATGCTTATATGGTGGAATAGGTAGGCTATAAATATGGTTCACTATCAATGGTGTTCATATATGATGACACCATAGTTGCAGTCAGGTTTATTTGTATCTTCGTTGAAGAAGATACTTCAGAAGAAAATAATATAGTTTTATTTCTCTTGTAGATATCACACGTACAAGAGGTTTTGTAAAGCTTTGTTAAAGAATATTTTCTCTTTGCAAAACTTCTTGGAATCAGTTTCCAGAATTCTTGCGTAGAGTAGAAAAGGTTTTCTTTGCAAAACATTTTGTTTTGTATATCAGCATCTGGCTTTTCATCATCGACGATACCTCCACGGTATAAGTTTCCATTCCTTTCCGAACTTCACAAGTTCAACACTTCCTTTCCAAAATTTCCCTTTCAAAACTCCTTTTTGAAAACATTGACACAATGCTAGCTACATGGCCATTCAACTGTCCATATCCGAGGACGCGGCTTCTTCGAAAAAGTTATACTCTGCAGAGGTGTACACATCCACCAGATCCAGTACACCTCCCGTGAAACAATCACGGACTGTAACAACAGTATGTAAACATCAGGTATCTGATCATAACCATCCACTATGTTCAAGCTAGAATATGCCTATCTCTCAGTTGAGTTTTACCACATCCCCGGCACCGAGCTAATCCCCGCCAAGCCAGGATGCCTCAACTGATGCATCCGGAGGGAAAATTAATCCCACACTTTATATGTCTCCACGACATTCGGTTCAGAGGATCGCATCCCCTATAGCACATTGAGATAGCACACACTAATAAGAACAAACTTCAAGTTAAGCCCCTTGCCCATGTTGGGGTAGGGTGGCAGTACGGTAAAGATTGTCCGGCGAAGACTAGGTTATGTGTCATTTTTGAAAACACCACTTTCTCAAAAATGACCACTTCCACATTCCTCCGGAGAACAAGGATCCGCCTTTTCTCCGGGTTTTTCCGTAAAGCCTTTGTTTTGTAGAATCACAATTTTAGGGTGTCCACTTAGGGACTAGTATATTTGATGGTAATAAATACCATAGGGTGGCTTATGGGCTTGGTATTACCAAGGTTAACTACTGGCATGATAGTAACCTATAATATAGTATAGTAGTAAATTCCACATCAAAAATAGTTTTGATAATCAAGTTTTTGGTAAAACTTCAGAGGTAAAGCATGCATGATAGATAATGATAAGTATTGTATCAGCAAGCATCAGGATGGCTTGCCTGGTATCTCCTTGTGTCCCTGGTTTTGGAGTGACTGGAACTTGAAACAGAGCTTCACGACACTTCCTTCATCTTCGTTTTCTAACGTCGTAAAGAGAATAAAGGACACACATTCAGAACCAATCAAGGCAAGCAACAATGCATAACCATACATACAGCAAGGAAACTAATAACCAATCACACAATTATTAATGGAGCAAACAATCAAACAAAACTACTTGGCAAAAATGCCATTTAATAAGACATCTTAAGGTTGGAGGAACATATCTCACAACCTTAATATCATGGATTCAGTGGGTGCGCCACTCTCATACCAAGATATTAATAAACCCAAAATACACTTAGTTTCACAAGGGTGAGACTACTAAAAGTATATAAAACATGCACAAAAATAAGCATGGCAATGGGTCTATCAACCACACCACAAAAAGAATAAGGTAGCTACTCTGCTAAGCCTAAATTCACAACAAGAATAAATGAGACACATGATTTGCAAAAGTTACTTTTACAAATCAGTGAGCCTACTCAAGTGTAACAAGGTAATAAACTCATCACAAAACACACAATTTCTCATAGTGAGAACAATAGAAACAATGACTAAAAAGGAGGAAACCTATAGACATGTTTCTACTAAAAGTTTGCTATGCAAGCAAGCATAATAAGTAAAGTACTAAAATGCAAACAAGGAACCATGTTATCATAATGGGAATGAAAACATGTCCTCATGCAAGGATACACAAATATCTACCAAACACAAGTTGGCAGGAAAAATAATTCAATACACAAACTGCTAAGGAAACTAGTACTACTCACACATGAAGAATCAATGGATGTATTTCAATCAAGTAATTGAAATACAACCAGAGGGTCCATGTCACAAAAACAGTAGTGAAAAATTATCTATACTTGCTGTAACAAAAATATCCCATTTAATAAAACAATGCATCAATTTGCAGGGCAACTCCTACATACTAGTAGTAATAAAAAGGGCATTACTAGAGGAATCAAACAACACTCCAAGGATGTATTTTTCCTAGCAAGCCACACATGATTACAACCACTTACAAACATAAGCATACCCATTTTTGTTTAGCACAAAAATTCCCAAAGCAAAAATACTAGGCACTCATTAGTTATGAAACTATATAAAAGAAACACATCTAGTGTGGGGGAAATAATGTTTCCACCAAGAATGCAATGAAACCAGTGGGTGTTCCACTAGCATAACAAATCATTAAGATGTCACAAAGGCCTCTGGTCACACTTGATAAAAATTAACAAAATACTAAACTAGCATCTAGTGCATTAACCATACTAGTAGAAAATAATAGGATGCTAAAATAACAAGGTAATGCTACTCATGCTATTATTTCCACACAAGTGAAAACACTAGGGTTCAAGTACTCATAAAAACATCATCAAAATGCTACTGGTCCTATGAATACAACACAAAAATATGTGGCTACATAACCACAAATTCTTATGTCAAAAATTCCCACATGAGGGAATTTTTCCATAACATTTTCATAGTCATGACAAAGCTACTCATGCTTTTCTACCAAATCAAATGCAAGCTAGCAGAGGTGATACTAACAAAATATAGGTACCAAAATGGTACTGAATCTAATATCTCAACACAACAATTCAATCACTTGCACACAAATTAATCATTCAAAAATTATATGCAAGTAATAAACTAGAGATGAACATATGATATTGATATAAATCCTATTTCTTCTCAACTCAAGTACACACAATCTAACATGCTAAAATATCTAAGTAACACTTAGAAAACAAGTTCACACAACTTTTACATGCTAGAAAACAATAATGCAACACAAAAATATAATCACAACAATTAATTAGCTAAAATGCCAAAATGGCAGAAATATGCAAAACAAGGATCTGTCCACAAAATTTTCTAGGATGCTCTAAAATTTAAACCCTTCTAGGTTTGGATAGCCCTAAACATGTACAAGACCATCCAATTTGGTTTGCATCAAAAATCATTTTTAATAATTTTATAAAAATCACCAAAGTGCTCTCTGGTGTTTTACCAAATTGCATGCCATTTCAAAAATACAATGAATTTGGAAACGAGGTTAAATACTCCTGTTAGGAAATTTCAAGGGCTTTCCAATGCAATTGGCCTCACTTCATTTTGAGTTGTGAAATAAAAATGGTGCTCATTTTGGTGTTTCTGGTACCTGTTGCCAAATCATTTTTCATTTCAAATCTATCCATCCAAATGTAGATCTACAACTTGGAGATGGTTTAGAATTAGTTGAGGTACCACTGTAAATTTTAGTTTGGTCAAATTCATATTTTAAGTTGCCTTTTTGAGCAAAAAGTAACCATGCACTTTCTGTAAAACAAATAAATGGAAAAATCAAGACTTGGGCTGGATCTACTAACTGGGCCGGCCGGGATCTTTCTCACCGCGAGCAGATCCGCCCTCTGTGGCTGACCAGCGGGCCGTCCTGCCATGCGGGCAGCCACGCGGCAAGCGCGGGCTCCACCCGCCAGTTTGACTAGCAACCGCCCGGGTCAAGGGATGACGCGAGCATGACCTCGCGGTGACCTCACCCGCCGGCGGCAACAACTCCGGCGAGCTCCTATCTTGCGATTTCGGCCACCATTTCACAAACCGAATACATCTAAGAGTTGGTCTCGGCGAGGGGAACCTTCTAGGGCCATTTTCGTTTCCAGGGACTGGCCGGAAAAGCGGCGACGACGGCGGCTCGCGGCGGCCGAGAAGCTAGCGCGGCGCGGCAACGAATTAGGGGGATAGGGAGAGGGGAAACGCGACGGCGAGGAGCGCCTACTCACCTAGAACGCAAAGGGATGCTCGACGTGGTCGGAGAAGAGCCGAGGCGACGGCGATTCGTCGACGGAGCTCGTCGGGCTCGGAGAAGAAACACGGTCGGCGCGGGCTCCACGCTGCGTTACGGCTTGATTCCTTCAGCAGGGAGTACTAACTCGACGAGGCGGAGCTAATGGGCTCAACGTCTGCCGGCGGCGAGCTCGGGAACGTCCGAATCGACGGCGAGTTGGAAGCTAGGGTTCCGATTTTCTTGGGATTTTGGAGAGAGAGAGGGGGTGAGCTCTAGGGGAGAGAGAGGGGGCATGAGCAGACAAGGGCACATGGGGGCCCTCTTTATCCCCAAGGGTTCCTTCCCTTCGAAGCCATGGGTAGGGGTGCTGTTCTCTACAGGGAGCTAGAGGTTGAAGATGGTGTGACTCGGATTACAATTTGATCCCTGGAATTTACAAATAGGTCCCTGTCATCTCTGAAAAAGCCTGTTTTCACCAATCAAACAAAGTTTAAATTTTAAATCCTTTTGCCCAAAATTCTAATTAGTTTAGATGTACAACATATATGAAAATTGGCTCAATTGGATAAACTTCATAATTCAAAGTTGTTCAAATTTGAATTCTTACACAAATGGACATTGAATTTATTAACCTACTTAGGAGCTTCCAAAAATGATAATTTTTGGCACACATTCCTTATTTGATGTGTTCCTTGTGTGGTAGAAAATTCAAGTCATTTTGAGTTACTTCATAGAACAAACTTGTTCAAATTTCAAAAAGGTGCTGTCAAGAAAACAGGGGTTTTTGGCAACTTAAATTATTCAAAAACTTGTGCCCTTTTGGTTTTCATCCTTATTTATGATATAGAGCATGTGGTATTTATTTCATGGCATTTGCAAAAAGTTTGTAGAACAAACTTGTTCAAAATCCCAAATGTTGCTGTGGAGAAAATTCATGTTTTCAGGACTTTAATGGATTCCATTTTTGGTATCCTCTTGTGTGTGTCCCTTATTTGATATAAGGAAGCAATGGTATGAATTTCAGACCATTTGAAGAAAGTTTCCAATAGTAACTTGTTTTAGTTTTCTGTTTCTAGAAATATTGGAATTTCTATTTAATAAGGCACTTGGCTTTTCTTTAACAATGCTTTGCAAAAATATTTATGTGACTAGAGATAGCAAGTCAATGCTCTCCAATACCTTTGTTTTTAATCTTGCAAGGTTGGAAAAACATTTGATAATATTTTGGTGAAGCATTTAAGAATGCCTCTTTTTCTGATAATCTTTTTAGGGAAATTTATTAAGTGTTTCCTCTTTCTTAATTTAGGTCTTGGAATAATATTCAACAAATATGGGATTCCTAAGATGTTTTTGGAAAACTCTTTGATCAATATTTACTTTAGAAAATATTGCCAAGGTCATTGGAACAATATGTTGAATATTTTTATCCCTGGAACAATATGTTGAATATTTTTAGTTCACTGCTTTGCTATCCTTTTAAGTTTGCAAGTTTATATAATTAGTTTGTTTGGTTGCACTTAAACAACCACAAACAAACACAACCAAGGTTTATTAGTAAAGCAATTAGCAAAACAACTGTGTTAACAGGTATTCCAAAATTGGGATGTGACAGGTCTTCCCCCCTTAAAAAGTATCTCGTCCCCGAGATTCACAAGCGAGGACTAAGGGAGGTCCAACAAACACAATGTTAGTGTTGGAGTGAAGGTGCTTCCCCCCTTTGACTTTTCTTGGGAGGTGGGGTACTACCCTAAATTAGCAACTTCATTTTAAAAAAGTACACCAGCACTGTGTTAGGTCCAAAACTTTTGTTTCCTAGTTTGAACAAAAATTAAGGTTAGTGCAGAACTACCTGGAAAAATACCGTCAATTATTTACATGAGTTCCTAGATATATCCCACATATTACATACCACATATGGAGTGGTGTACCACCCTCATAACAAGGTATATAAGAAGCTAACAAAATAGCTTGTGGGTGCAAAGGTTAGGTTGCTAAGGTAAAATAAACAGATAGAACAATACCCATGGCAGTGGGTATTACTCACCACAAACAACTATCACTTTACAAGTTCATGATTTTAGTTGGATGTTTTAGTTTCCTAAGATACTCTTAAGCACAATCATAACACAAGTATAAACTCATGCTAAGGTAAAACATTTAAACAAAATCCAATAAGCAAGCAAACAACACCACAGATGAATAGACTATTTATTCACTAGGTTATTGTTTATTGGAGGTTTTGGAATCCATCAATCATGAACAATTAGCAAACAACCAGTAGCTAAAAACCAATGAATCCAATCATAAAGATACTCTAAAATACCATCTTCACACAAGATAAAAACTCTTATTACACAGGCATAACAAAAAACATGAATGCACAAATAACATACTAGTATGAAAAATCTACCCCAGCATGCTATAAGAGATAAACACATCCTATAACCATAGAACATGCATCTAAATAAATCATGGCATGATAACAGAATTAATAACTTCCTAAACATGCTATAACAACATATATACTTATAAAATAACAAGAGGGTAATACTAGAGCAAAAATCACCATTTTCTAGTGGTGAAACTAGCTTCACCCTAGAGAAGCAAACAATGCTATCATGATGTTTAAACTTAAACAAGAAAGTCATGAATATAAATGTACCTAATAGCAGTACACAAAACTTACTAATGTTAGTAAGCACAAGCACCAGAGTAATTTCATGAATCAACCATTAAACATGCAGAAATTTCTTCTAGCAATTTCTGTTTTCTTTAAACCATTACTAGCAATCAAGCAAGGTATAACTCACACAACCAGTAGCTATGCAATTAATGAAAAGTTATATAAACCTTTTCAAAAATCCATACACTCAATTTAAAATCATTCACAAACAATCTACCAGTCAAGAGGAATTTATTTTATTTGTGAACAATTTAATTTTAGCACACGATAGTGAAACATTTCTTAACATGATACCCCTAAGGAATATTATGCTAACAAAAGGATCACACCTAAACATATTAGTATTTACTAATAAGAAATAAACTTCTCACTTGCATAAGTGAAAACAAACAATTATATTTTCCATGGTGGAAAATAGAAATCAATCACATAGTGAAACATGCTATTTTCACACCTGTGTATGGTTGGGGATTTTCATCCTCAAGCCAAAATACAATGGGACCAGTGGGCTATGGCCTATTAATACCAAGGCAAAAATAGGTACTAAGCCTCTGGTTACTCATGAAAAACTTTGCATACAAGATAAAAATATAAGTCTATTTCATCTAGTGAAGCAATACTAGTGCAAATTGATAGTAATGCTTACACATGCTTTACTATTAAGAGACATGCAAGCTAACATAGGTACAAGCATCAAAATAACAGTACCTAAATGGTACTGGACTCAAGGAAAAACATAGCACAAAATCTACTAAGAAAGTATACACAGATCTAGTTCTCACAATACTTTCAAATAATAAACTAGAAGGTGACAAATACTATTTCATTTTCATTTGAGTTTTCAATCATGCACACACTTTCTAGGGTAGATTTATTGTAATAAAACAACATAATAACAAGTCCTAACAAGTCCATATAAGTTAGGAAGCAAGATTGAATAAAACACAAATTCATTTCAATCAAGAGCACACAAAGAAACAAAAACAGGAAAACTGCTGTTTTCTAGATCTATCCTAACCATTCCATCGTTCACTTAATTTTTAAACCCTGAATCTCATAGTACTTACAACGTCTATTAAGATTTGGTTTCCAAAATAGATACACCCGATATCCTATTGACTAGTAAACGAATAGGTCATCATTTTATTTTCTCGTGACTTCTCCTTCTTACCAGCTAGATTAAAAGGTGTCCTAAGTCACTTAATTTCTTTGGTTTTTAGAAAGAGTTTTCAGTAGTTCACATGATTTGGTTAGGTGTCAACCTAAGATTAGACCAAGCATGTTAGTCTTGTTAGTTTCCTATTTAATTATGTTTGTCCGACAAGATACGACTAGCGTCATCGTACGTCGAATATTGAATTGTGCTCTTTGGATTGGCTTTTGAGGGGGTTGCGCATCATGGCATGTGAATACCTCTTTTGCACCTTTCTCCAGAGGAGGGAGGTATATAACTTTTAAAAGGGGATTTCTCTTGTTTGGTCTTTTAAAAAGGAACATAAAAAGGTGCGACATTTAGCCAACATCGTAAAAAGAGCCTTTTGCAAACAGACAAAACATAGAGGTTTTGGTCAGTATTGGTTGGTTTTCTTCACGCCTTTTCTTATTTGAGGGTTGTCGTTGTTGGAGCTTTATCTGTTGGAGTGCAGCATGGTTAGCAACGCTAGCAGCTCATGTGGCTTTATGGTCCTCTATATAGGTCCAATGGTGCTTTCATTAATTGTGGGGGAATGGTGGTGGTTCACGACGGGTCGCATTATGAAGCGAAAACTAGTATAAGTCTAAGCAACAAATTCTTGTTTTTTGAATACTATACAAACATTTTTGCTTGCAAAAATTTAACACGAGGCGATTCAAAAACAAGAGCGGGGCAAGCACAAATCTGCAAATTTTGAGCACCCCACAATCATATAGAAGCCTAGATGAACCAAATTCTACACCACACAATAGCACAAAGTCCTACGGACACACATAAGCAAGCCAAAACACACAAGCAAGGCTCCATTGGAGTTACGTCGGGGGAGGCGACTCATGGAGTTATCGCTAAATTATTCCAAACTAGACTAATCCAAAAATCCTAGAAGTGGCTGAAGAACTATATCTACTTCTGACCATCATCACTGTAGAGCTATGCAATTATTTTGGTCTTCTCGGGACATCGGCAAGTATAAAAGTTTTTGGATGGAAACAAGATAATGGAAGTAAAGTTTTGATAAAACTTTATGCAACAATCTGTTTTTGAAACCCCAACTATTTTTTGGACAGAAAACTTCAAAGACGAGAGATGTTTCAAAAACAGAGCGGAGCAGTTGCAAATAAGTAAGAAATAAACTCTTAACCGAGAGACATACCAATTTTGTAAGGCCCGCCCTTCGAACCACTGTTCAAGGACGCCCTTGATATGCATTTAGAATCTTTTGAAAAGATCAGAAGGAGGGAAAATATACTAAAATTCCCTTAGATAAAAATAATTTAGATAGTAAATAGGTTTTTACTCCAAAATACTTATCTTTCCTATCTGACGTCCATGCTAACTAAGGTCTCCTAAGGTCAGGATGGCTCTGATACCAACTCTGTAAGGACCCCAGACCGACAGTCTGAAACCCTACGTATGCATACATTCACGATCCCAGAAAGATCAGTCGTGAACAACATACACAGTTGGCACACAGAAATACATCATCCATTACACGAATACATAAAGGTATTACAAAAATGATCACATGATCAAGTTTAAAGCAACTGCCAAAAAGGGCAGGCAACTTAACAAACACAGCGGAAGACAAATAAAACACAACGTAGTTGAGCCCAAGTCACGCCTTAACCTACAGGCTGCTGACCCGGAGACGATCCTAGTTCGCAAAGCCGTCAACTCCGTACTTCTCTTCATAGATCTCCTTCGGAGGCTCCTTCTCAAAGTCTGGCAAGTAGATACCAGGGGCGAAACCATAATGAGTACATTTGAATGTACTCAGCAAGACATCCATCATGTCACTTACCAACATGCAAGTATGCTTATATGGTGGAATAGGTAGGCTATAAATATGGTTCACTATCAATGGTGTTCATATATGATGACACCACAGTTGCAGTCAGGTTTATCTGTATCTTCGTTGAAGAAGATACTTCAGAAGAAAATAATATAGTTTTATTTCTCTTGTAGATATCACACGTACAAGAGGTTTTGTAAAGCTTTGTTAAAGAATATTTTCTCTTTGCAAAACTTCTTGGAATCAGTTTCCAGAATTCTTGCGTAGAGTAGAAAAGGTTTTCTTTGCAAAACATTTTGTTTTGTATATCAGCATCTGGCTTTTCATCATCGACGATACCTCCACGGTATAAGTTTCCATTCCTTTCCGAACTTCACAAGTTCAACACTTCCTTTCCAAAATTTCCCTTTCAAAACTCCTTTTTGAAAACATTGACACAATGCTAGCTACATGGCCATTCAACTGTCCATATCCGAGGACGCGGCTTCTTCGAAAAAGTTATACTCTGCAGAGGTGTACACATCCACCAGATCCAGTACACCTCCCGTGAAACAATCACGGACTGTAACAACAGTATGTAAACATCAGGTATCTGATCATAACCATCCACTATGTTCAAGCTAGAATATGCCTATCTCTCATTTGAGTTTTACCACATCCCCGGCACCGAGCTAATCCCCGCCAAGCCAGGATGCCTCAACTGATGCATCCGGAGGGAAAATTAATCCCACACTTTATATGTCTCCACGACATTCGGTTCAGAGGATCGCATCCCCTATAGCACATTGAGATAGCACACACTAATAAGAACAAACTTCAAGTTAAGCCCCTTGCCCATGTTGGGGTAGGGTGGCAGTACGGTAAAGGTTGTCCGGCGAAGACTAGGTTATGTGTCATTTTTGAAAACACCACTTTCTCAAAAATGACCACTTCCACATTCCTCCGGAGAACAAGGATTCGCCTTTTCTCCGGGTTTTTCCGTAAAGCCTTTGTTTTGTAGAATCACAATTTTAGGGTGTCCACTTAGGGACTAGTATATTTGATGGTAATAAATACCATAGGGTGGCTTATGGGCTTGGTATTACCAAGGTTAACTACTGGCATGATAGTAACCTATAATATAGTATAGTAGTAAATTCCACATCAAAAATAGTTTTGATAATCAAGTTTTTGGTAAAACTTCAGAGGTAAAGCATGCATGATAGATAATGATAAGTATTGTATCAGCAAGCATCAGGATGGCTTGCCTGGTATCTCCTTGTGTCCCTGGTTTTGGAGTGACTGGAACTTGAAACAGAGCTTCACGACACTTCCTTCCTCTTCGTTTTCTAACGTCGTAAAGAGAATAAAGGACACACATTCAGAACCAATCAAGGCAAGCAACAATGCATAACCATACATACAGCAAGGAAACTAATAATAACCAATCACACAATTATTAATGGAGCAAACAATCAAACAAAACTACTTGGCAAAAATGCCATTTAATAAGACATCTTAAGGTTGGAGGAACATATCTCACAACCTTAATATCATGGATTCAGTGGGTGTGCCACTCTCATACCAAGATATTAATAAACCCAAAATACACTTAGTTTCACAAGGGTGAGACTACTAAAAGTATATAAAACATGCAAAAATAAGCATGGAAATGGGTCTATCAACCACACCACAAAAAGAATAAGGTAGCTACTCTGCTAAGCCTAAATTCACAACAAGAATAAATGAGACACATGATTTGCAAAAGTTACTTTTACAAATCAGTGAGCCTACTCAAGTGTAACAAGGTAATAAACTCATCACAAAACACACAATTTCTCATAGTGAGAACAATAGAAACAATGACTAAAAAGGAGGAAACCTATAGACATGTTTCTACTAAAAGTTTGCTATGCAAGCAAGCATAATAAGTAAAGTACTAAAATGCAAACAAGGAACCATGTTATCATAATGGGAATGAAAACATGTCCTCATGCAAGGATACACAAATATCTACCAAACACAAGTTGGCAGGAAAAATAATTCAATACACAAACTGCTAAGGAAACTAGTACTACTCACACATGAAGAATCAATGGATGTATTTCAATCAAGTAATTGAAATACAACCAGAGGGTCCATGTCACAAAAACAGTAGTGAAAAATTATCTATACTTGCTGTAACAAAAATATCCCATTTAATAAAACAATGCATCAATTTGCAGGGCAACTCCTACATACTAGTAGTAATAAAAAGGGCATTAGAGGAATCAAACAACACTCCAAGGATGTATTTTTCCTAGCAAGCCACACATGATTACAACCACTTACAAACATAAGCATACCCATTTTTGTTTAGCACAAAAATTCCCAAAGCAAAAATACTAGGCACTCATTAGTTATGAAACTATATAAAAGAAACACATCTAGTGTGGGGGAAATAATGTTTCCACCAAGAATGCAATGAAACCAGTGGGTGTTCCACTAGCATAACAAAGCATTAAGAGGTCACAAAGGCCTCTGGTCACACTTGATAAAAATTAACAAAATACTAAACTAGCATCTAGTGCATTAACCATACTAGTAAAATAATAGGATGCTAAAATAACAAGGTAATGCTACTCATGCTATTATTTCCACACAAGTGAAAACACTAGGGTTCAAGTACTCATAAAAACATCATCAAAATGCTACTTGTCCTATGAATACAACACAAAAATATGTGGCTACATAACCACAAATTCTTATGTCAAAAATTCCCACATGAGGGAATTTTTCCATAACATTTTCATAGTCATGACAAAGCTACTCATGCTTTTCTACCAAATCAAATGCAAGCTAGCAGAGGTGATACTAACAAAATATAGGTACCAAAATGGTACTGAATCTAATATCTCAACACAACAATTCAATCACTTGCACACAAATTAATCATTCAAAAATTATATGCAAGTAATAAACTAGAGATGAACATATGATATTGATATAAATCCTATTTCTTCTCAACTCAAGTCCACACAATCTAACATGCTAAAATATCTAAGTAACACTTAGAAAACAAGTTCACACAACTTTTACATGCTAGAAAACAATAATGCAACACAAAAATATAATCACAACAATTAATTAGCTAAAATGCCAAAATGGCAGAAATATGCAAAATAAGGATCTGTCCACAAAATTTTCTAGGATGCTCTAAAAATTAAACCCTTCTAGGTTTGGATAGCCCTAAACATGTACAAGACCATCCAATTTGGTTTGCATCAAAAATCATTTTTAATAATTTTATAAAAATCACCAAAGTGCTCTCTGTTGTTTTACCAAATTGCATGCCATTTCAAAAATACAATGAATTTGGAAACGAGGTTAAATGCTCCTGTTAGGAAATTGCAAGGGCTTTCCAATGCAATTGGCCTCACTTCATTTTGAGTTGTGAAATAAAAATGGTGCTCATTTTGGTGTTTCTGGTACCTGTTGCCAAATCATTTTTCATTTCAAATCTATCCATCCAAATGTAGATCTACAACTTGGAGATGGTTTAGAATTAGTTGAGGTACCACTTTAAATTTTAGTTTTGTCAAATTCATATTTTAAGTTGCCTTTTTGAGCCAAAAGTAACCATGCACTTTCTGTAAAACAAATAAATGGAAAAATCAAGACTTGGGCTGGATCTACTAACTGGGCCGGCCGGGATCTTTCTCACCGCGAGCAGATCCGCCCTCTGTGGCTGACCAGCGGGCCGTCCTGCCATGCGGGCAGCCACGCGGCAAGCGCGGGCTCCACCCGCCAGTTTGACTAGCAACCGCGCGGGTCAAGGGATGACGCGAGCATGACCTCGCGGTGACCTCACCCGCCGGCGGCAACAACTCCGGCGAGCTCCTATCTTGCGATTTCGGCCACCATTTCACAAACCGAATACATCTAAGAGTTGGTCTTGGCGAGGGGAACCTTCTAGGGCCATTTTCGTTTCCAGGGACTGGCCGGAAAAGCGGCAGCGACGGCGGCTCGCGGCGGCCGAGAAGCTAGCGCAGCGCGGCAACGAATTAGGGGGATAGGGAGAGGGGAAACGCGACGGCGAGGAGCGCCTACTCACCTAGAACGCAAAGGGATGCTCGACGTGGTCGGAGAAGAGCCGAGGCGACGGCGATTCGTCGACGGAGCTCGTCGGGCTCGGAGAAGAAACACGGTCGGCGCAGGCTCCACGCTGCGTTACGGCTTGATTCCTTCAGCAGGGACTACTAACTCGACGAGGCGGAGCTAATGGGCTCAACGTCTGCCGGCGGCGAGCTCGGGAACGTCCGAATCGACGGCGAGTTGGAAGCTAGGGTTCCGATTTTCTTGGGATTTTGGAGAGAGAGAGAGGGGGTGAGCTCTAGGGGAGAGA
This sequence comes from Alopecurus myosuroides, assembly GCA_028641055.1. Taxonomy (NCBI): domain Eukaryota; kingdom Viridiplantae; phylum Streptophyta; class Magnoliopsida; order Poales; family Poaceae; genus Alopecurus; species Alopecurus myosuroides. Next base: position 559,626,268 of record CM054058.1, read on the forward strand.
GAGGGGGCATGAGCAGACAAGGGCACATGGGGGCCCTCTTTATCCCCAAGGGTTCCTTCCCTTCGAAGCCATGGGTAGGGGTGCTGTTCTCTACAGGGAGCTAGAGGTTGAAGATGGTGTGACTCGGATTACAATTTTATCCCTGGAATTTACAAATAGGTCCCTGTCATCTCTGAAAAAGCCTGTTTTCACCAATCAAACAAAGTTTAAATTTTAAATCCTTTTGCCCAAAATTCTAATTAGTTTAGATGTACAACATATATGAAAATTGGCTCAATTGGATAAACTTCATAATTCAAAGTTGTTCAAATTTGAATTCTTACACAAATGGACATTGAATTTATTAACCTACTTAGGAGCTTCCAAAAATAATAATTTTTGGCACACATTCCTTATTTGATGTGTTCCTTGTGTGGTAGAAAATTCAAGTCATTTTGAGTTACTTCATAGAACAAACTAGTTCAAATTTCAAAAAGGTGCTGTCAAGAAAACAGGGGTTTTTGGCAACTTAAATTATTCAAAAACTTGTTCCCTTTTGGTTTTCATCCTTATTTATGATATAGAGCATGTGGTATTTATTTCATGGCATTTGCAAAAAGTTTGTAGAACAAACTTGTTCAAAATCCCAAATGTTGCTGTGGATAAAATTCATGTTTTTAGGACTTTAATGGATTCCATTTTTGGTATCCTCTTGTGTGTGTCCCTTATTTGATATAAGGAAGCAATGGTATGAATTTCAGACCATTTCAAGAAAGTTTCCAATAGTAACTTGTTTTAGTTTTCTGTTTCTAGAAATATTGGAATTTCTATTTAATAAGGCACTTGGCTTTTCTTTAACAATGCTTTGCCAAAATATTTATGTGACTAGAGATAGCAAGTCAATGCTCTCCAATACCTTTGTTTTTAATCTTGCAAGGTTGGAAAAACATTTGATAATATTTTGGTGAAGCATTTAAGAATGCCTCTTTTTCTGATAATCTTTTTAGGGAAATTTATTAAGTGTTTCCTCTTTCTTAATTTAGGTCTTAGAATAATATTCAACAAATATGGGATTCCTAAGATGTTTTTGGAAAACTCTTTGATCAATATTTACTTTAGAAAATATTGCCAAGGTCATTGGAACAATATGTTGAATATTTTTATCCCTGGAACAATATGTTGAATATTTTTAGTTCACTGCTTTGCTATCCTTTTAAGTTTGCAAGTTTATATAATTAGTTTGTTTGGTTGCACTTAAACAACCACAAACAAACACAACCAAGGTTTATTAGTAAAGCAATTAGCAAAACAACTGTGTTAACAGGTATTCCAAAATTGGGATGTGACAGAGACTTGCGCTAGTCAAGGCTGTTCTAGCTGCAATCCCGCTACACCAGCTGATGGTCATTAGCGCAAACAAGAAAACCCTGAGAAAAATTGAGAAGATTTTGCGTGGATTCCTCTGGACGGGTCGAGAGTCGGCAAACGGGGGACATTGCCATGTCAATTGGGCGACGGTCTACCGTCCGCTAAGTTTGGGTGGCCTCGGGATCCCTGACCTCGCTCGTACTTCGGTGAGCCTACGGACCCGTTGGCTTTGGCGTCTGCATACGGACCCACAGAGACCCTGGAAGGGTCTCGACATGCAATTCTCTCGGGATGAACACCAAATATTCGCAACATCCACTGAGTGGGTGCTGGGTGACGGGGCAACCATGTTGTTTTGGAAGGACAGATGGCTGGGGGTAGATCGATGGATGTCATCGCACCTAACCTAACAGCCCTCATCTCCAAACGCCGCAGAATATCCAGGACGGTCAAAGAGGCTTTGGTGGACCGCCGCTGGATCTCCGACATTGGGGGCGCTCTTTGTCCGGTTGCCCTCCTCCAATACATTAGGGTGTGGGGAGAGCTACAAAGGGTGCAGCTTCAGGAAACTCCAGACAGATTGCTTTGGCGTTGGACCCCCGACGCCCAGTACTCCGCTAAATCTTGCTATGAGGCGCTTTTTCAAGGGGCGACCGTATCCAGATCCTGGAAATTGAACTGGAAATCCTGGGCTCCCCCTAGGGTGAAGTTCTTCATTTGGTTGGCATGTCTTGACAGATGTTGGACGGGAGAGAGGTTGGCACGCAGGGGATTACCGCATCATTCGAGATGCCCGCTTTGTGACCAGGCGGTGGAGTCGATGGGCCACATTCTCACTGGGTGCTCGTTCTCGCGAACGATCTGGCATGAGGTGCTCTCGTGGATTCGATCCACGGCAAGCCCCCCCGTTGTGGGAGACGATTTTGTCGACTGGTGGAAATTGGCTCTGGGCTCCACCCCACGCTTGCTCCGAAAGGGAACCTCCTCTATCGTCATGCTCACCGCGTGGTGGATTTGGAAGCAGCGGAACGCAATCGTCTTCGACAACGCAAGACCCTCGGTAGGCGCCTTGATGGAAACCATCAAGACCGAGGCTCGTTCTTGGGTGAGCGCGGGCGCTCATGGCCTTGGGCTTCTTCTCCCCTAGTCTAGGTAGTGGGTTGAGTTGTAACGCGCGGGGTCGCCTGTTCCAAAAGGCTTGTACATAAACTCTCTCTTTCTATCAATGAATCGAAACGCAGCTCTTTTGCGTTTTCGCCTATTGATAATGACAGGGACGTGATGGATATCATGTATTAACGTGAGTCATAAGTTGCCACTCGGGTGAATTCAATAATCTATACAATTAGATTTTGAAATTGCAATTGAAGTCTCTTTGGTATACGATTTTTTTTTTTTGTTAATTCTCAGCCATACTGTAATTTACTGAAAAGTGTTGATATGAGAGTGAGATGTGAGTAACATTCCACTATTTTTTCATGTTTGGGAACTGAATTATCCCCCCCCCCCCCCACACACACACACCCCCCCCCCCTCCGAATTCGGTATGCGCAGTATAATTCATGATATATGTGGGGCAGAAAACATGTCTCGCAACATGTGGATTTAGTCTGCTCTGAAATCTCTGCGCTGCAACATCCTCCTCAAACACCTCTATTTGTTTGTGGTCACTATATATACACCACTGCATAGAGATAGACTTGCAGGCCAGATAGCTATACAGACAGCGAGTGAGCATATCTACATCGCTGGCGTGTTCATCCTGTTCTCCCCCGGACTTCTTAGATCACCGACAAGTGTCGTTTAGAGGAGTTTGGAAACTTCCACGCCATCGTGCCATCCATCTTTGTCCACACCATCACATTCTCCGGTTTCACCACCGTCGTCATCGGCTTGGGCTCCTAACCAGTCCTAAGCAAAAAATCTACACATACAAGTATGTTTGTGTGCGCGTGTTATGTTTCCTGTTTTCGCCATCCATAGTTTCAGTTTGTAGTTGAGCCGAGTTCAGTTCCCTGCGACTGCGATCAGAAAGCACTAAACAAAACAGGTTAGCTCCATATTTTTTTGTCAATTGGTTCCGTGAGTAACCGGCCTTGGAGTCTCAGCAGCGGTGTGTGATGGATGCGTTTTATTGGGTAGGACTTCAAGCCAGCCGGCCAGCCCTCTTCACACTTAATCTCGTTTGCTAGTGACAATTTCAAGCTAGCCGGCCGGCATCGTTGTCTTAATCATACTCCTCCTAATAAATACCAACTCATGGTGCGCGGAAGCACAGAGAATGAGTTTAGGGACTGGGACCGGGGCTGCTCTGTCAAATCCCGGCAACAGCAGGCACATCGCGGACACCATGCGGACCAGCGGCACCGCCATCAGTTTCTTCGGCTCCTGCGCCATCTTCATGATCGCCATTGGCATACACGAGCTAGCTCCAGCCGTCACCCTCTGTCATTTCTTCTTACTCTATGCATGCATAGCGGGCTGCCTGCAGTATTAGCAGCTAGGTATATATAGATTAAAGTGCATGAGACTGGATTTGTGCTTCATTGAGTTAGTTAGTTTTGTCTGAAAATTTCGCTACATTACTATTGTCAGAATTTAAAGTAAGTTCTTCAGCATGATTGTGTTTAAATAATCTAGTACGAATCAAACTGAGCCAGTAATTTAAGTCCGATTCATCAACCCAAGTAAGATTTTAGAAATAAACAAACAACGGAACATGTGACGATTGAGATATTTTGGTTCCAAAAACGTTGATTTACGTATGCAAACACCTCACAGCACTCCCTCCTTTTCCTTCCTTCAGTTAGAAGTAACAAAGCTTCTCCATCCTAAACTAGCAGTTCATGTCGTTACGAACCTGAGCAAAGTGATGAGGGAGAACCAGACACATGCGTTTTTGGTGGTGTGTGCGGTAATCCACATTTTCTTTTACTTTCAATCTATTCTATTACTAATGAAAAACCGAAAAGTGTCTATCATGAGCGAAGCCTAAGGTGCTGTCATCCCAAACAACAAAGCAACTTAGCCTTTGCACTCAAAAGGGAAACTGCAGTTTGTTTCTTTTTCTTCCAGGCAATGCCAGGACCAACAAGAAAAAAACAGTAAGAAGAAAGTGATCGGCGCTCTGAAAGATCACTAGCCCACATAGTATAAGGGTAGGTCTGGACATGTAAGAAGTTGTAGCGAGGGAAGAAAAGACGACGAGAGATTGTGCCACGAACATATCGTAAAACATGGAGGAGTTGACTGTAGTGGACCCAGGTGAGAGGATAAATGAAGTGCCTCACAATATGAACAGAGTATGAACTAAACTGACGAGTGACAGCTAAATATACAAGACTCCCAACAAGGGTGGCGATAGCGCATCAGATCAGCAAGACGGTCACCATCAAAGACATGAAGGTGAACATTGAGATCCATAACTATGTCTTAGCCCTGCGCTCATCACGAAGACGGGCACGAGCAAGGAGATTCTGGATATACTTTTTTGGGAGATGTACAAATCATCGGAGGTAGAAGAAACTACAATGCCAAGAATGTAGCGGAGAGGACCAATATAAGACGTAAGGAACAGCTCATGGAGACAGGCCTTAACATATGTAATGTACTTAGAGTCGTCACCAGTGATGACATATAGGAGGAGAACATCCGACCACAAGTGGACCAACAATATTGGGTGATGGTCAATTGGAGAGAAGCCTGCGACAGTCACAACAGAGGTGTAATGCTCAAACCAGACGCGTGGGGTGTCTTATTTAAAGCCATAGAGAAAGCGTCGGATGCGAGAAATCATGCAATCAGGAACAGAATATCTGTGTGGTGGCTGCATATAAACCTCATCACGGAACTCACGATTAAGAAAAGCATTATGAACATCAAGCTGAGCTACAGACTAATAATGAACAGACGAGACATCCAGACGAGTGCATATAGTGGTCATATGGGCCATATAAGCTAAATTCTCATTATAGTCGCTTCCCTGATCCACATCAAAGCCACGAGCCATGTCGGGGGGTTACCCCCGAGTAGGGTAAAGGCAAGTGGTAAAAGCAAATATCAGAAGAGAGGTTTGGTCGAGTAGCCGCCTACCCGGTACTTGCTAACCGGTCGACTGCTACTCGGTCTCACTTCAAGATGATCAGAAGGAGATATCAATCAAGTTCTTTCCATTCGAGTAGAAGAGTTGGCCCAAGTAAAATTGGCGGGAACCTACTCGGGCCAGAAAGTCAAAGGAGCCGTTCTGACACAGGATCCCACGTATCCTGGGTCCGTACTTGGCACTATTCGAACTACTGTTCATCTGGGACCGGCCTGCCTGACAGTGACAGCATGGAAGCAGGCCGTCGCAGGATAAGGGGGCCCCACTCTGTGTTTGGCACAGTGATACCAGTCTGTCCCCTTGGTTTTTCCCAACGACTTTCCGGATGCAGCCAAGATTAGGAACCAAAGCTGTCAGCGGGAACTCGGAAGAAGGACGATGTGCACACTATGTCGACACTTGTCCATGTTTGACGTATCCGGCTAGGCACCAGGTATATAAGGTGCCCCGCCGCCTCCTGCGTGAGGATCGAACACTTCGTGACCTAATTCTTGACCTAGTTCATCACGTAGAGAGAAGAGTGGCTACTCGGTAGCAAGAACATTGTACTGTGGCTACTCGGTGAAACACCAGAATACATAGAGAAAGGCAGAAGTAGGGGTTTTACCTCCTCACGAGGGCCCTGAACCTGGGTAGATCGTGTTGTTTGCAGTGTTTACTTCGTACCTCACGCGGCTACTCGTCGCGTGATCCCTCCCCGAGCACCTCCAGCGTCCTTCGTCCCCACATCTTTAGCCATCCTATGGCATCTGCCGTGACACCACCACGACAGTTGGCGCCCACCGTGGGGCAACCAGCGGCGCTGGCTGGAGTTTCTGTTCGGACAGGATCTTCTTCAGCGGAGCGCGTGGTCTGTGGCCTTGTCCACCGATTCGGCTCTTTCGACTTCGTCACCGACAAAGCCGGCGATTTCGGCGGCAGGGCCATGCCGGAGGGCGGCTCGGTGATCTCCTTCGGCTCTCACCTCGTCTACGTCGCTACCATCGCCAACCGCGCGTACCCCGAGCTGGTGCATGACACGGAGGACCCTCCCGTGGTGATCGCTGCTCGCGGAAGGCCCGCATGCCGTTCTGCGAACTGCGCTGAGGTGATGGTGACCGGCTTGGCGGCAAACGCTGGCGCAGCCGCTACTGGCGCTGCGGCCGTCGTCGAGGATCTTGCTGCACCGAGCGCTGGTGGCAGGACTCACCGGCCCTACGAGAAGGAGTGCAACTTGCCGCCTTCCACTACTCCGACTATTCCCGCGTCGGCTGGGCGACTTGGCATGCCGACTCCCACCGACATCGAGCTTCTAGCCATGAAGGAGCAGCTCGAGCGGCAGCGCCTGGAGCTGCTTGCCGAGCAGGCGGAGTTGGATAAGGTGAGGTTGGAGTTGAGTCTAGATCAGCTCGAGTACAACAAGGCTCACGGCTTCACACCAGTCACTAGGAGGGCTAGCAGAGTAGGCGCCACACGACGCAACCTTGGTGCCGAGATGGCGACAGTTGTAGAGGTTCCTGCTCAGTCCGCCACCGCAAACACCTCCACCAGGCCCAGATATAGCACCCCCGCCAAGACACTTAGAGCTGCTGAGGCTGTAGCTGCCGAGTTGCCTCGTCTAGATGGCGACGCGCGTGTTAGGCAGCAGGAAAGGCTCAACGAGTTGGTGTTGGAGGCTGCTAGGCAGAATGAGGAGTTCCGGAAGGCCAACCCGGGTGCTGGAGCTTCGCAGGTGGTGCACTCGCACGCGGCTAGATCTAACGATCAGGCCTCGTCTCCGCATCCCAGCCGCGAGAAGAGCCGCAGCGGACGTTCAGCCAGGGATAGGCAAATGCAGGTGTATGACCCGGCTGCTGCCGCGAGACAGCTTGCTGTGCCGCAGCAGCCCGGGCAGGAACACAACGCTGCAAGAGCAGGCTCTCAAGCCCATCAAGCTCAAAGCCAGGCCCGAGATGGAGCGCGTCCAGGTCCTTCTCGGCAACCCGCAGCTCAGCCCACTCGGCAGAGGCAGCAGCCGCGCGCAGTGGCGCCAGTCGCCAACCCGGTGGAGCAACTTGCAGCTGTGCAGGTGGACAGATATGATGATGGCTGGTTATGATGTCCATGATCGTGTTGGCGAGCGCATGCTGGCGCCTGGAGATGCGAGGCATCAGCTGGACCGGATCAGCTTATCGGCGCGGCTGGAGAACACGGGTCCTCCTGGCCCCGAGTGCTTTGGCCCGCGCATCATGAACGAGCCGTCCGTGAAGAACTTCCAGCTCGCAAGGGGCACCAAGAGCTACAATGGCAGCACCAAGCCGGAAGATTGGCTCAATGACTATGTCACCGCGGTCCATATCTCGAACGGCAACAGGAGATGGGCGGTGCGCTATGTTCCGCAGATGCTAGAGGGTCCAGCTCGCACTTGGCTCAGCAACTTGCCCAAGAACAGCATCAATTGCTGGCTGGACTTCTCGGATGCTTTCATCAGCAACTTCACCAGCACCTACAAGAGGCCGAATAGGCCACAACAGCTGTCCGCTTGCAGGCAGCGAGAAGACGAGACAGACCGCGAGTATCTTACCCGGTGGAGTACATTGAGGAACACCTGTGAAGGTGTGAATGAAGCACAGGCCATCACTTGGTTTGCGCAGGGATGCAGGCATGGCAGCAGGTTGTGGCAGAGGTTGCAGAGGGAGATGCCGAACACTCTGGCGGAGACCATCAAGATTGCGGATCAGTACGCACTCGGTGATCCTACTCAGCCCCTGATGGACTCCTCTGAGCCGAGAAGAAACTTCAGCAACAGCAAGCGCAACGAGTTCCGCAACAAGCGCCGAGTAGATACTCGGTATGATCCTGAAGAGGTGAATGCAGTGACTGTTGGAGCTGGTGGTAGCCAAAGGCAGAAACCTGCTGGAGCCTACGGGCAGAACCAGAACCAGGGCCAAGGCAACAAGAAACCATTTCGCACCTCTCAGTCGGGTAGCAGAAACTCCGAGCAGCCGAAGAACTTTGTCTTTGATGACATGAAGGATGGTCCATGCAGTTTTCACACTCACCATCCCTCAAGGCCTGCTAACCACACTACTCGGCAGTGCGAGTGGTGGGATGTGATCAAGAGTGATGGCTTGCCTCCTCCTCCTCCTCTGCCAGCGGCCAATGCCAATGTGCAGCCTACTCGCGCACCCGCAGCTCGGCCGCCAGTGTACCCGAGAAGAGAGAATGTGAACCAGGTGGCTTTAGGAGCCAACCGTAACTCCAACAACTACAACCGCAACAACAACAACAGAGGCAACAACAACTACCAGAGCAACAACAACAACGGCAACAATGGGGGCGGAGGCTCCAACCAGTACCAAGAGCACCACGAGAGCTACATGATCTTCACTTCTGAGCCAGTCGACAAGCAATCACAGCACAGGCGGGCCATGGAGGTCAATGCAGTGATTCCTGCTGTCCCTCACTACATGTATTGGTGTGACCAGGAGATCAGGTGGTCCCGAGTAGATCATCCCAAGGTGATGCCCAACCCGGGTAGCTATGCTTTGGTGCTGGATCCCACCTTCCTGGGCCCCTAGAAGAATGTGAGGTTCAGCAAGGTGCTAACCGACAACGGCAGCAGCATCAACATCGTGTACAAAGACACACTCGAGAAGCTTGGCCTGGCCGAGAACATGATGCTGCCCAGCAAGACCACTTTCCATGGCATTGTGCCCGGGATCTCGTGCAACCCGATTGGCCGAGTGTGGATAGATGTGCTATTCGGCACCCGGGATAACTGCCGCACAGAGCGCCTGCAGTTCGAGGTGGTTGATCATGAGAGTCCTTACCATGCTCTACTCGGCAGGCCTGCTCTGAGCAAGTTCATGGCCTCTACCCATGTTGCATATCTGAAGATGAAGATCCCTGGTCCCAATGGCATAATTACTATCTCTGGTGATTACAAGAAGTCCATGGAGTGTGCCTCTGCTGGTTCCCAGTTGGCGGAGTCGATGGTGATTGCTGCCGAGAAGAAGAAGATGTATGAGGTGGTGGCCATGGCGCAATCCGCGCAAGCTGGCGCGCAAGGCGTGCCGAGTACCCAGCACGGGACCGCATTCCAGGCATCTCAGGAGACCAAGAAGGTCCAGGTCGACCCCGAGTTCCCCGACCGCGTAGCCATCATTGGCTCCGGGTTGGCGGAGAAATAGGAAAGCGAGCTCATCCACTTCCTCCGTGAGAATCGGGATGTATTCGCCTGGTCCAATGAAGATCTACCAGGGGTCCCGAGGGAGTTGGTTGAGCACTCATTACATGTGCGTCCTGACGCCAAGCCAGTGAAGCAGGCTATGCGCCGCTTCGGAGATGAGAGAGGAAGGCCATTGGTGACCAGATCACCAAGTTACTGATAAGCAATTTCATCATGGAGGTGCTGCATCCGGATTGGCTAGCCAACCCGGTCATGGTCGAGAAGAAGAAGGAGGATCCCAAGGCTGCCACTGCGTGGCGCATGTGTGTCGACTACACCGACTTGAACAAGGCATGCCCCAAGGATCCCTTCCCGCTACCTCGCATCGATCAGGTGATCGATTCCACTGCTGGTTGTGAACTGTTGTCCTTCATAGATGCCTACTCTGGTTTCCACCAGATTGCACTCAATCCTGCTGATCAAATAAAGACTGCTTTCGTTACCCCGTACGGGGCTTATTGCTATCGTGTCATGTGTTTTGGCTTGATGAATGCGGGTGCAACCTATCAGAGATGCATGCAGAAATGCTTGCACGACCAGCTCGGCAAGAATGTGCAGGTGTACGTAGATGACATTGTCATCAAAACGAATAAAACACATACTCTGCTTGCCGACCTGGAGGAAACCTTTGCTAACCTACGCAAGTACAAAATGAAGCTGAATCCGAGTAAATGCACCTTTGGTGTCCCGGCTGGTAAGCTACTCGGCTTCCTGGTATCTAGTCGGGGCATTGAAGCCAATCCTTCTAAGATAAAAGCTATTGAGAGCATGTCTTTGCCGAGATCCCTGAAGGATGTGCAGAAATTCACTGGTTGCTTGGCATCTCTGAGCCGTTTTCTGGGCCGAATGGGCGAGAAGGCCCTGCCCTTGTACCAATTAATGAAGAAAAGTGACAAGTTCGTCTGGACTCCGCAAGCGGATGTGGCATTCAACGAGCTGAAAGCAATGCTGGCTAGCGCTCCCATCTTGGCTAGTCCGCTACCCAAGGAGCCTATGCTGCTGTACATTGCTGCGACTAACCGAGTAGTCAGTGTGGTGATTGTGGTGGAACGAGAAGAAGAAGGCAAGAGTGTGCAGCGCCCAGTGTACTATCTCAGTGAAGTGCTGTCCAGCTCCAAGCAAAACTACCCGCACTATCAGAAGATGACCTACGGCGTGTACCTGGGCGCCAAGAAGCTAAAGCATTATTTCCAAGAGCATCCTATCACAGTGGTGAGCTCTGCTCCCATCTCGGATATCATGGGTAACAAGGAGGCGAGTGACAGAGTAGCCAAGTGGGCAATCGAGCTGGCCGCGTATGCACCCGCGTACGCGAGAAGAGAAGCCATCAAGTCTCAGATTCTGGCGGAATTCCTGGTGGACTGGGCCGAGGGGCAGTATGAACCTCCTGCTCCAGTTTCTAACTACTGGAAGATGCACTTTGATGGCTCGAAGGTGAAGGAAGGCCTTGGTGCTGGCGTGGTGCTTACGTCACCCAAGCGAGATCAACTCAAGTATGTGCTGCAGATCCACTTCAAGGCGTCCAACAACATAGCAGAGTACGAGGCAGTGGTGCATGGCTTGCGAGTAGCCAAGGAGGTTGGCGTGCAGCGCATTATATGCTATGGCGATTCAGAGCTGGTGGTGCAGCAAGTCTCTGGTACATGGGATGCTCTGGATGCCAACATGGCATCATATCGCTTCCTGGTGCAGTCTATGACTGGGTTCTTCAAAGGCTGTGAGTTCCAGCACATTCACCGGGCAGAGAACGAAGCAGCAGATGAGTTATCCAAGTTGGGATCTTCTCGGCAATCCATTCCGGCGGGAGTCGCCTTGGAGCACTTGAGGAAGCCATCCATCAAGCCTTCTCCCAACTCGGAGTCCATATTTGTTCCTTCTCTGCCAAGTGAGGAATCTGATCCCATGGAGATTGACTGGGAGAATGCTACAGGAAACCCGGGGACTGCCATTCCTTACTCGGGGACTGCCACTCCTTACTCGGGGACTGCCTTTCCTTACTCGGGGACTGCCATTCCTTACTCGGGGACTGCCACTCCTTACTCGGGGACTGCTGTCCTAAACCCGGGGACTGTCGCATTCATTGAGGAAGTCCTTGCTAATCGGTCAGGGCTTCAGAGAAGTGCTCCCATCCTTAAAGAGCAACCAGAGGTACCTGTCCCAATGGAAGTGGACGAACCAGTGTGTCCCACACAGGAGACACCGAGTTGGGCCATGCACATATTATCCTTTCTGAGGGACGGCACTCTACCAGAAGATGAGGTGGCTGCAAGACAGATTCAGAGAAGATCCAAGGGCTACACTATAGTCCGGGATGTGCTGCACAAGAGAAGTGCCACCGGCGTGCTGCAACGTTGTGTGGACCGAGCGGAAGGAGAAGAGATCCTGGTAGAGATACACCAAGGAGAATGCGGGCACCATGCCTCTTCTTGGGCATTGGTCAAGAAAGCTTTTCGGCATGGTTTCTACTGGCTCACAGCTCTGCAGCAAGCTGAAGATATCGTGAGGAAGTGCAATGGCTGCCAGATGTTCGCGAGTAAGATTCACATGCCTGCTTCCGAGTTGAAGACAATTCCTATCACTTGGCCATTTGCTGTTTGGTGTTTGGACATGGTCGGACCCTTCCAGCCGGCTAGAGGCAACATGACTCACATCTTGGTCATGGTGGACAAGTTCACCAAGTGGATCGAGGTGAAGCCTATTCGGAGGTGTGACGGGGCCACAGCTGTGAAATTCGTGAAGGATGTGATCCTGAGATATGGCTACCCGCACAGCATCATCACCGACAACGGCACAAATTTTGCTGAAGGAGCAATGGTGCGGTTCTGCAGAGATAAGCATATCCGACTAGACGTTGCGTCAGTCGCGCATCCCGCTTCCAATGGGCAAGTCGAAAGAGCAAACGGCATGGTACTGGCAGGCATAAAGCCAAGGCTGATGGAGCCACTGCTGAAAACACCTGGGTGTTGGCTAGACGAGTTGCCAGCGGTGTTGTGGAGTCTAAGGACTACCCCTAACCAGTCAACCGGCTACACGCCATTCTTTTTGGTATACGGGGCTGAGGCCGTGTTGCCAATAGACTTACAGCATGACTCCCCCCGAGTAACCCTCTACACTGAGGTGGAGGCGAGAGAAGCTCGAGAAGACGACGTTGACCTGCTTGAAGAAGCAAGAGAGCTGACTCTGTCACGTTCGGCTATCTACCAGCAAAACCTGCGGCGTTATCATAGCCGAAAGGTGAACCCAAGGGTTTTCCGAGAAGGATACATGGTCCTTAGGCTTGTGCAGCGCACAGCCGGGATGCACAAGTTGTCTCCTCCATGGGAAGGGCCTTTCATTGTGAGCAAAGCGCTGCACAACGATGCTTACTATCTTATAGATGCGCGCCCACCACTGGCGAACAGGGCAGATAAAGCTGGAGAGGAAACCAAGCGCCCCTGGAATGTAGCTCTACTCCGTCGTTTTCATTCGTGAGCAAAGATGTGTATGTACCCTCTTATCCGAGTTGAAATTCTACTCTGCAATCTGAAATTGAACTCGGGGACTGTCCTCGTCCAAACTTGCTCTAAGTGTTTTTACTCGGTTTTACCTTTTGCCTATTCGGTTGCTCTGCTTCAAAATTCAAAGGTACATTGAGTACTGTGTTTAAACCTACCTGCCAACTCTTCGACGTTGCTGCTATCCGAAACCCGGCTTCATGGCAAGCAAGAGAACAAGCAAAAGGTCCATGAGCACAAGAAAAATTACTAAGGAAAGGAAGAGTGCAGGAACCGAGTAGGGTGCCTTTATTACTGTTCTGTGTCTTATCTTTTCGGCTAAGTGGTGGGCTGCGTTACTATGTTTGTTTCTAAGCGGCTGAGTATTTGCAGCTCTACTCTTTGACTCTTGTGACTCGAATACCAAAAAAGCAACAAGTTGCGGGTAGAGCTGAGACGAAAAGAGAGAGTGAATAAGAAATGCAACTCGGGGACTCGTATACTAACACAACCCGGCATCGAGCCAGGGCTGCTCAAATTGACTAAATCAAAAGTATCAAATACCAAGTGGAATAAAATCGAGTAGCAAGCAACGAAATAAAATAGTCTGATACATTTGCTCCCGGCATCCCGGGGATCTGATAAGTGTTTGAGTAAAAAGCTTGCAGGATAAAATCATGTTGAGGAAGCGGTGTTGTCGGTGCTGGCCTTAGCGGCTTCATTTTCTGTGGTGGCCTTGGTCGCCTCCGCCTCCGAGCTGGCATCAGCTGTATTCGCAGTTTCCTCTTCGGCGCTGGCGTTGGTCGCGTCCGCTTCCAAGTGGACGGTGGTTGACTGCTCCATCTCGACGTCGTGCTCGGTGGCTACCTGGTCTGAGGTGGCCGTGGCCACCGAGACAGGTCCTGTTGCCAAGGAAGAACCAGAAGCTTGGCCTTGGGGGCGTACCGTGTCGTCGAGGGCGGCTCCTGATGAGGTGCCGAACTCGAGGGCGGCTGTGTCGATCTCCTCGACCTCTTCATCGCTACTCGCGACGACCGCGGCCTTCCCTTTCCCGGCCTTGCCCCTTGGTGAATGGAAGAAGCCCAACTCGGGATCTTATTCTTCGTCCTCCTCCTCCTCCTCCACCTCGGTGTCGGGTTCAGTGAGGCCATCGATGAAGGTTGCCGTGTCAGCATACTCCGCAACCTCATGCGCAATCAGCTTGCGCATGGTCACGCAGCTGGGATCCGTCTCCCACTTGGAATTGGCACGCTTCCCGCGGATAATCTGCATGTTCAAGTTCTCATACCAGGAGGCGACGCAGAGCAGCATAAGATCAGCACCCGCCCGAGCTCCCGAGGCGCGCCACTTCTTCAATTCGGCCTTCACGTTGCGCAGCTTCAGAGCAAGGCCACAAATAGTTGTTGGCGCAGGATCCTGGGGCCAGAAGAGCCTGTGGAGCTGGAAGGCGGTGCGCACCAGGTCAGTGCCCACGCCGGCTAGGCGTTCGAACTGCCCTCGCATCACCAGCATGCTATCCTCGATCTCGGCTCTGGTGTCCGCAGCCTCGCCCTTCTCAATACGAGCTGCTTGGGCCTTGGCCAAAGCAGGCGCGCAAGAGGACACGATGTCAGGGAAGATTTCTGCAAAAAGCAAGAGAGAAATTCAGTAACAAAATTAGAGAGGAGGTAGGACCGAGAAGCAGAGATGCAGAAAGGAGAAAACTTACGATTCAACTCATGGCGCAGCCCCTGCAGCTGGCTCTTCCATGCTTCTTCATTGGATACATGCTTCTCCTCGAGCAAGCGGAGCCCCTCCAGCTGAGTAAAGAGCCCAGCATTGGCTTTTGTCAACACCTCGCACTCCTGCTCGAGGGCTTTCACCTTGGCATTGGCTGTTGTCTCGGCCTTTGCCTTCTCGGCGATGACTCTGTCCCTCTCGGCACCAAGGTTGATAGCATCCTGGAGTGCCTTCTGCAGCTGGAGTTGTAGCTTCTCCATCTCGGTAACGTGCTCACTCTGCAGAGCAGCTGATTGGCTTGCCAGTTGCACCTGCACCTCGGCAGGCTTGAGGCAATCTTGATGCTCCTCGGCAAATTTCTTATGATCTTCTGCGGAAAGCAAAAGCTCGATCAGCGGAAAAACAAAAGAAACAGACACAAGGGCGAACCGAGTAGACAGTGGTTTACCTTCAAGCTTCTTGATGGTGGCCTCGCCATTCTCAACAAAGGCACGGCAGTTCGCGTGCTCGTCAACCAGGGCTTTCAGTTTCCCTGCGGAGTAGAAATGGTTAACGCAAAAAGCAGAAGCGGGCGTAAAACAAAAAACGCAAGAACCGCGTAGCTAGAAGCGTACCTTCAACTTCGGACAGCCTCATGGTACTATTCATCACTTCCTTGTCGGCTTCTTCGGCGCTCACTTTCTCTTTCTCCAAGGCAGCAATGTGTCTCTTGGGAATGGCATGATTCCAGAGAAGTTGACGGTGCAAGTTAGTCCGCTTCAGTATGCTGTTCTGAAAAGAGAAAAGAAGATGAATCAGACAAAGAAGTTGAGATTCAACCCGAGAAGACAGTTACTCGAGAGAGTATTTGTCTACTCGGCCAGAATCTCGGGGACTGGGTGATGGCTAAGGAAAAGGAAGACGAGTAGAAAAGAAGAAAAGATGCAACTCGGAAAGGATAAGTTAAGGCTTACCGCGTAAGACTGCTCGAGATCTTCTGCGTTCTTGCGGTGCACGAACATCTTGGCAGCAAGTGTAGCAGAGGTGGTCGAGACGGTCATGGGTTTGCAACCCAAGTCCACCTTGTTCCAATCCTGACGCATATGGTCGATGTCGCCCAGATCGATGCCGTTCCAGTTGGGGTTGCCGAGAACTTTGCTGTCCCACTTGGCGTCGATGAAGCCGATCAGATCGAGTACTTGCTTGAGGCTCTGGGATGTTATCGTCTGGTCTTGAGCTCCCCGAGAAGCAATGGAGACAGACTTGTCTTGATTCGGGGCCGGGGGCCTGGAGTCCACTGCCACGGCTTTCCTCCCTCTCTGAAGAGCAAGATTCCGGTCTGTGGGGGAGAAGCCGACCTGGTGCTGCTGGCTAACCTTCACCACGTAATCAGGGTAGCAGGGTTGATCAGCTATAGTAGCGGCGGCAGGAATCACGTTGGGATTGCGGATAACCAGCTGCCTGGACTGGCCAGCTGATGTCGGCGGCGGCTTGTCGGCAGCTCTCTTCTTTGCTTTCTCCTTCTGAGCAATTGGCTTCTCGGAGATTGGATTCTCGGCCTTTTTCTTCTCGGTCTCCTTCTTCTCAGCCTTCTCCTTCTCAGCTCTCTCCTTCTCGGCTGCCTCCTTCTCGGAAGCATCTTGGGCGCTCTTCCTAGTAACCGGCTTGGCTGAAGGGCCGGTTGCAGCTTTGGGTTGCGGCACCAGGGAGGAGTCTGGCTGAGCGCCACCTTGGTCAGTTGGTGGCGCCAGGGGCGCGCTGTCTGACGCGCCATCTGGCTGGGCGCTACTCTGCACGGCGTCTGGTTGCACGTCGCTCAGAGGGTAACGCCCAGTCGTGTCCGCTACCCGCTGTTCAGCAGCAGGATCTGGCTGGGAGATATCCATTGCTTCCACCCGCGCCTGGTACGCAGGGTTCTCTGGTTCGGCAGCCCCGGTGGCTGGCTGCTCATGTTCAGCTTCTGGCCGCTCAACGGCAGCGTCGTGGTGCATCTCTGTATCTTGATCTGGGTTCCCCTCGGCGGTGTCGGCCGGAGGGGAAGGTGGCTTCTCTTGGTGAGCAGCATCCTGCGCCTCCTGCTCGGCGCCGAACTGCGGCTCTGGCTCGGCGTTCTGGGCATCAGTGCCCTCTGTTGATGCATTGGCGGCATTGTTCTCGTCGCCATCGAGGTCGATTAGATTG
This sequence comes from Alopecurus myosuroides, assembly GCA_028641055.1. Lineage (NCBI taxonomy): Eukaryota > Viridiplantae > Streptophyta > Magnoliopsida > Poales > Poaceae > Alopecurus > Alopecurus myosuroides. The sequence continues at coordinate 559,643,258 of CM054058.1, forward strand.
TCGACATCGATGGCAGCCTTCTTCTGAGTCTCGGTGGATGCAAGAGCGGCATCCGCGTCCAAGGGAGCTCTAAAGAGAAAATTGGGGTCAGAGATAAGAAAAGGACAGAGGAAATCAAGAGAAAACAGTGAAGCAAAAGGATTGGGAGTCAACCGAGAAGAACAAAGTAAACTGAAACATGTAACCGAGAAGAAACTTACGCTTTGGTGGAGGGAATCGTTCGTCTTGTTCTCTTCACGACCTTCTTGGTCGCCTTCTCGGTCGCCTTCTTCCTCTTGGCGGGGGGCTCTAAGGCGCCACTGCCTGTCCGCTTGCGGGTAACAGGAGCGGCGACTGATAGGGGATTGGCCTCAAGGGCTCTCTCGTCCTCATCCTCGTCATCATCCTCAGCATCTGCAGCATCTGTGAAATAGAGAGGAAGAAAAACACTTCAGAAACAGCAGGCAAAGGGCTAGTGTTTCTCGCAGAGAGAAAGCGTGAATTCAGTTACCTTCTAACTCGTCATCAGACCAATCGCGGAGAGACGTTTCGGCATGCTGCTTCTCTATCGAAGGGGAATGAGGAAGATTGATCTGATCCGCGGTCTCGAGGGAGGCCTGATCATCTTCTTCTCGGTCATCCGACCAATTGCCCTCGAAGCGTTCGCAGCTTTCAGCTTTCTGGCGGTCAAGAACCTGAAGAACAGAGAAGTATCGCGAGTTAACCGAGTACCACGAAGGCAATATACCCGAATAGGCGTGCAAACACAAAGCATACTAAGCCTAGGGAAATTTGCTGCATATCCTAGTCGGAAAGGCGTGCAAGGATCAAGCATATCAAGCCTAAGAATTTCTTCTAAGTATGCTACCCGACAAGGCGTGCAAACATCAAGCATACCAAGCCTAAACAGTACTGATAAGTGCTCTACTCGGTACGGAATGCAATTGCTAATCGCAGTAGGAAGAGGAGAATATCTACTCGGATTGCATAAACTGGAAGCAGAAAAAGGGAAACATACCCGTGGAATCGGCTTCGTGCGGCTGAAGGGGGTAAACCCATACTCCCAATCGTCGCGGAGGCCCGTGGTCAGGATGGATCTCGCGTGCTCGGCGACGTCAGCGTTGCTGAGCTCGAACATGGTCGTTCGAGTGCAATCGCGGGGGCCTCCCAGGTAGCACATTGGATGGGAGCGCTGCTGCAGAGGCAGCACTCGGTTCTTGATCCAGCAGGCGACGGGGTCGTCGCTCCTGAGGCCCTCTCCGATTAGCGTAGCGAGCCGCTCCTCCATCTGCACGGCGTTGCGGTCGTTGGAGGGCTTCGTCTTCCAGTTCTGCCCAGACGGAGCTCGGTTGCTCCAGGCGGGCAGGTTGATGCGGTCCGTCACCGGTCCCCCCTTCGTGGCGGGGATGTTCTTCACGTAAAGGGAAGATTTCTGCCACATACGGATGGAATCCAACCCCTTGATGCGAGGATGGTTGGTTCCCGTCCGCTGCAGCATCATGGCGCTGCCGGTGTCGGTTACCCGACTGCCAGTGGCCGCGCCATCCTTCTTCCCCTTGCTCTGTTGACGGAGATGGAAGTACTTCAGCCATGTCTGTACCGTGGGGCGGACACCGAGAAAGGCCTCGCACACCACGGTATGATAGGCGAGGAAGACGACCGCATTCGGAGGGAGGTGATGCATCTGGACACCGAAGTGATCCAGGAAAGAGCGGAGAAAATCAGATGCCGGCAGGCCGAATCCTCGCGCGAAGTGCGCGAGGAAAACGACATGCTCGCCTTCCCGCGGGGCCGGAACGAGTTCGCCGTCGGACGGCCTGCACTGAACACCAGGAGGAACCCTCCGGGTGTTCACGAGCCAGGAGCAGTCGTCGACGGTAACATCAGAACCAGCCCAGCCGGCGCGAGCAGCCATGGCGGCGAGCGAGAAGGTGGTGGAAGATTGGGAATGATCTGGTGGAGAAAACGAGTCCGCGGCGGCGCAAAGAGTTGCGCGGCGGCGGAAAGCTCAGCGGCGGAGAAGAAACAGAGGAGCGGAAGAGGAAAGTACAGAGGTGGGAGAAGGGGAAGTTACCGATGGGGGTATTTATACCCTCGCCTCGGATTACCGTTACCATCGGGGTAGTGGGATCGATCGTGGCCATAACACTCGTGTGGTGGGGCCTGTGGCCGGATAGAAACGCACGCAAGCGCGGAACGCGCGCGTAACGGCCACAGTTGATCCCACGACCAGATCGTGGCCTATTACTGCGCTTGATGGGACATGACGAGCCGGGGGGCCCACCCCGTGAAAACTGGGCGCGTGGCGCTTCGTGTCCTGGGCAGCGAGACGTCGGGGTCGCGGATGCTTGACACGCGTCCAGTTGCGACACGAAAGGCTGGATTGTGCTCTGCGCTGCAGAGACTCTGCTCAAGAATTTCTCTAAGTCTTTTTACTCGGTTACAGAGTAGAAAGCTGGTGCTACTCGGAAGACAGGAAACTCAAGGTACTTTCTAGAGTACTACTCGGAGGTTCTTACTCGGCATCTTGAGGTTCAAAGACTATGTTGCAAAGATTGTTTTTAAGCTGGCAGAGCCTAGTGAACGAGTTCGCAAGACTCTACCAGCTTCGGGGACTGCTGTCGGGGGGTTACCCCCGAGTAGGGTAAAGGCAAGTGGTAAAAGCAAATATCAGAAGAGAGGTTTGGTCGAGTAGCCGCCTACCCGGTACTTGCTACCCGGTCGACTGCTACTCGGTCTCACTTCAAGATGACCAGAAGGAGATATCAATCAAGTTCTGTCCATTCGAGTAGAAGAGTTGGCCCGAGTAAAATTGGCGGGAACCTACTCGGGCCAGAAAGTCAAAGGAGCCGTTCTGACACAGGATCCCGCGTATCCTGGGTCCGTACTTGGCACTATTCGAACTACTGTTCATCTGGGACCGGCCTGCCTGACAGTGACAGCATGGAAGCAGGCCGTCGCAGGATAAGGGGGCCCCACTCTGTGTTTGGCACAGTGATACCAGTCTGTCCCCTTGGTTTTGCCCAACGACTTTCCGGATGCAGCCAAGATTAGGAACCAAAGCTGTCAGCGGGAACTCGGAAGAAGGACGATGTGCACACTATGTCGACACTTGTCCATGTTTGGACGTATCCGGCTGGGCACCAGGTATATAAGGTGCCCCGCCGCCTCCTGCGTGAGGATCGAACACTTCGTGACCTAATTCTTGACCTAGTTCATCACGTAGAGAGAAGAGTGGCTACTCGGTAGCAAGAACATTGTACTGTGGCTACTCGGTGAAACACCAGAATACATAGAGAAAGGCAGGAGTAGGGGTTTTACCTCCTCACGAGGGCCCTGAACCTGGGTAGATCGTGTTGTTTGCAGTGTTTACTTCGTACCTCACGCGGCTACTCGTCGCATGATCCCTCCCCGAGCACCTCCAGCGTCCTTCGTCCCCACATCTTTAGCCATCCTATGGCATCTGCCGTGACACCACCACGACAAGCCACAAGATGGGTTTTGTAATGCTCAATAGAACCATAGTTGTATTCCGCTCTCACTAAAAGAATATATGGGTGTATTTTCTCGTACGTGTTTAAGTGGGCATATTGGGATATTTGGATTGTACGGAGAATTCAGTGGCTGGTATGTGTGCTTAAGCCGGCGTAATGGCATCTTTTTATTGTATCAAGAATTCGAGTAGCCAACTAATTTTTGGCGACAACGAGGTAATGATGTCCATGTTGTTGGTAGCAAACAACTACTTTCTTCTTCCAAGGAAGAAATTATTCTATATCCTGTAGGATATCTATTGTTATTTTGAAGATTTCACATAGCTCAAAAGACAATTAATAACAACAAATCCTAAAAGATATGTTTCTAAGAACGTAAGGATATTCTTTAATGATAGTGTATAAATTTATGTGCACCAAATACCTGAAGCCAATAATAAGTTTATGTACGATACACAATGTAATAAGATATACATATGGATTTTATGAGTATTAATATTCAGATTTAGAAATCTAGAAGTCATTTAACAACAATTAAACTTTTGTTTTATACATGAAATCAACAAAATATATTCAGAAATTTCTGGGAATATTATATGTTGACATCACCTAAATATATACATAAACAAAGGATCAAAGCAGTAACATGGAATATAATATAAAGATCGACTAGATCCTGTGATATTTTTCTTTTAAATGAAAGATCCTCCAGAATTGATTCTGCCCCCTATTTAATACCAAAATAAGGTCGTACTTTGCGAACTATCTAAAGAAGAAGGAACATAGAGTTGGAGGGACAAAAGGAAATAGGAAACCTCTCCTTATGGAAGAATATCACAATGGTTCTATGCTTGCCAGTTCTTGAGAGGATGTGTACAACATTATTGTCGTGTGACGAAATGGAGAAACAAAGGTATATCGGTCTTTTATATCGGTCTAGTTTTATAAAATATATGAGCACACCTGGGTTATTTAGAAAATCTCATGTAACTCATGCAATTTGTACTCCATATGCGTTTACTAACGGGGATGCTATAGTTCATTCTCTACAGATGTTGCACTAATGGAAGATAGTTGTACACCTATGATGACATGTGGACCAGACCAAGGCATAAATTATATACTTGCCAGTTTAGCTATTACAAGAAGTGTTTCAATGCCAACAAGGGCTATTGTTCAGATAAATATTGTGTTGTGCAATTTCTTGACAATGCTACGGGAGTCTAGAATTGTCAATGAATTGCACAACAACAATATTTATCTGTAAGATCATGTGACATTGTGGAAGTGTCTTCCATGTGCGTGGACACACGAAGGTCAGGTCTTACACATGATTTATAGCACTGGTCACTTTTTTTTTTGAAACAAAGAGATTAGAACATGGAGACCCACTCACACTCCCCCTGTGTTTGTTATTTTCTACCACGAGCTCACGCCGGAGTACCGGAGGGATCCCCGTTGGAATCCCGACTACCGCCCTACTTGTGACGCCTTCTTTATTAATCGGCGGTAGAGGGCGCTCGCCAGGTACGAGAAGAACGGCCCGCCTCCTTCGAACTACAACGAGGCCGGTTGTCAGCTGAGGTGGGGCAAACGGACTCTTCAGAGTGTCAGGGATTACACCGGGGCCGACGATAACCCCCGCCTACGCTACCCTCACGCCCAGTCCAGGCGTCCTGATCCTCTGAGGTTCACGCCCCGAGCGCCGTCCGAAGATTGTGACGACGACGGCGGCGACCACGACGACTACGAGTCAGAGTACTATAGATCTAGGCAGGAGTATGACTAGCAGATTAGATCCACTCATGTCATTATGTACTGTCTTGTTTATCTAGATGTACCGGTCCCCTCCTTAATGTTAGCTTGATCTATTTTCGATCGTTTAGGTTCAGATCGACTCTTGCCATTATGTACTTAAGGGTCGCGGCCGCGATCTTCTTCCTCAGAACTTCATTCGCGCGACGCAAACGAGGAGAAGCCCGACAACGCGGAAGCACTGCCCGATGTCGTCCCGTAGCCAGGACGCCCCGTGCCGCCGCGCCGCCTCCCCGTGCCTCCCTGTGCCGCCCAGCGCTGTCCCCGTGCCGCTACCCGGCCCGCCGCCCGCTCGAAACCCATTCCGGTGAACCTCCTGCTCGATTCCGGTGAACTCCGCCACTCAATTCCGGCGAACTCCGATCGAGAAACTCCGACGATCCTCCACCGGTGAGAATGCATGCATGCAGGTACTCTAGTATACACACACGTACGCACGTATAGTGTGTTAATTATAACTATAGTGTTAGTGTTAGTTGATTTTAGTAGTATTTAGTGTTAGTGTTAGTTGATTTTAGTAGTGTGAGTGTTAGTAGATTTTAGTAGTTATTTGTGTTAGTGCTAATTAGTTATATTTAGTAGTCTTAGTGTTAGTTGATTTTAGTACTATTAATCTATAATATCTAAATGGGAGCAACCCACTATGTGATTTCTCTCAACATGCAAGCTATACAAGTCATCGAGTCCCTCATTGGTCCATGTCATCCAGCCTAAGCAAATGTTATCCACCTTAGCAAATATACCACACGTCATCAGCAGCCCCTAATTTAGTTCGGATTCCACAAAATATTCTCTACCTATTTGCTGCCATGGCATAACTAGCGGTGTAAAATCATAGTGTGCCTGGTGTCTCCTCCGCTCACCTTCCCACCATGTCTCTACAAATCCTAAGCATTAAATTTCTTTGCAATTTAACATCATCATGGAAAGCCCAGCTGTTTTTCACATTAAAAAGGAGGCACCGATGGTGATGGACACGAGCCAAGGATAGTCATCGATATGCTTCTTCTTCTTTGTGCATCTCCCCTTGAACGACTATCGGATGGTAGGCCTGCTGAATCTCTCTACTTCCATTAGTGTTCTACTCAGCGGCAAGGGGCGCGAGGGCAACAGGTGCTCTGACTATGGGCTATCTAACCTCCATGGTACGATTATTTTCTTCGTTCATCGGTAACAGTTCTCCCTGCTCCCGTCCGTGTTGTTCATCTCCCAAATTGCATCTCCCTCTTATCCCGTTATATCAGATGTAGCGCATCCTAGATGAGGGTCCTTGGTACAGCAAAGAATGTAGATGAAGGTACTTGCTGGCCTAGATTCTCATGGTGCATAGATGAAAACACTTGATTTTCTTTACATATTCTTGGCTTGCAATCTGAAGCCATTCGCCCCTGCAGTAAGCCCTGGCTAGACGTATTTTTTTTCGAGGAGGACCTGGCTGGACATATTGATTCTTGGTTTGAATCTGAAGCCATTTGACCCTGCATCCTATTGCAGCCTGGTCTGGGTAGACGTATGTTACTTAGTTGGGAGATGTATTTTAGCATGTCCGTCTGTCCACGGTCCACCGTGCCTGGTGCAATAAAATGAATACGGTCCTAATTAACAACAAGAGGATGTTCAATGTTCTAAACGGATTGAGTGGCTTACTAGGTTTATTAAATGGTAGAAATTTCCCTGTTCCTATTCTGAACATATGTACCTGTTTTTCCCCTGCAGGTTATACTCATCAGAGCAATTAGAAAACACCTTTTGCATTTGGATTATTATACATGGTGTCCAACAATTGTTGTTAACATTCTTGGTTACCAATCCTCATGCTGGCACAAGTATCAGTCTACCGACGGGTTCTTCATATCTGCATTCTTGCATAGTTCTAATCAGATACTAGGTAGTACTATATCTTTTTAAATTTAACTAATTATCAATTTGGTTTGTTTTGATTTGCATTCAGTTATAATCACTTACACAATGATGTGACTATGTCCACTATACCTTCCCAAATATGTATTGCAGGATGCATATTACATTATGTTCCGCTTCCCACGTTACTGCGTTATTTTAGCCATTCTTCACGTTGTTCGCATTTATCATGTACTTTTTAGATTGCCGAATTTTTTTATGGGTTATCTTGAACTCAAAAAATTGTCTAATCATGTATAAATATTACTGCATAGTATAAATTGGTTTGAAACATTCTCTAATCCATTGCACCCCCTGTTTTATGTTTTCCTTTGCGTGTGTTCTTCTCTAGATTCCAGTGTGTGACATCCACTTTCCCGCCGCAACGCGCGGGGTATCATCTAGTTATATTAATTATAGTAGTGATATCTCTACTACTATTAAAAGAGCAAACATTATCTTCCCTACACGTACACGTCTAACCTACACACACCAGCACAGAGCAACTTAAGCCACACGATTGGGCCCATTAATTAGAATCAAACCATCCAGATAACAACTAACCCCACCGTGTGTGCGTTTAGCAATTTACAATGACGGACGAAAACTCTGCCATCCCACGTATCCCGTCCGATTAATTTGCCCAGCCCAATCGATAGCTCTGCGTACTCATTCTCAAACGGTGCCGCTCATCTCTCTCTCCTTCCTCATGTATCAGCCTCCCATGATCTCATTCTTTCCTGCCCATCCCTTGGCACATCCGCCTTGCCCATCTGCTCCCGTTGGCAGCCCTGTATTTTCATTGCCTCGCCGCTGCACCCTGCCGCGCCATGATGGAACCGAGGATGATACTTTGATAGTCCGTGGCCGGCGTGGCGGCGCCCAGGCAAGACATGTCAAACCAGCGATGTCACGTCTAAGGATCTAACGGCTTGCAAGATCGAGATGTAGAGCGAACTGCCTTACCGCCTTACCAGTTATGTCTCCACGAGCTCTATCTGTACTAGGTGCTGCTGCCTGTTGTGTTGGCCGTGAGATAAGTGTTGCAGCTTTGAGGCACGATAGCCACCTAATCTGAACTATTCTGCTTTGGGTTGGAATCAGGAATTGTGAATCTGCCGTTCTGCTGCAGGTTTTTGGCCTTGTGGATGGTAAACTAGGGAATTCCTGCACACTAGGATCTATTTAGGAGAAATTCAAAAAAAAAGGATCTATTTAGGAGAGAATCAGAAAAAGGTGCCACTGGGATTCAGCTACGATCCCCTAGCTCGCGTCTTTTATTTAAAGAGCTAGACAATGGCCATCCTGTTTGCTAGCAGATTTTGGAAAGATAAGAACCGATGTTTGGAGAGACCGGTGGAATAATAATGTTCCAGGGATTTGAGATACTCACATAGCGTGGAAATCTTTTCAGTTACTATCGGTTCAAGATGCAGAGTTAAGTTTTGTTCAATTAATTCACTTCTTTGTATTCCTCTCCTAATTTCGGTAAATTCTCTTCCTATATGATTCCTCAAAACTGAAAATCGCATCATTTGAAAATTACAGCCCTTCCTAAACTACATTTTTATGCCTAATATTGTTTTTATAACAATTCAACAATCTGGATCGTATATTCACGCTAAATGAAAATGATATATACACCATGCGTCTTTTCTATGTTAGTTCCCTTCTCCTTATTTGTTGCATTGGAATTTTATTACAGATTTTTTTTTAATGTACAAGTGTTTTATGGCAGCTAATGGGACCTAATGTGCACAAACAAAAGTACGAGGCTACAGAGATCTTGTGTAGTAAATTTTGCAAACAACTCCAAGATGTCCCCAAATAGAAGGTATCTATTAGTTGTTCTTGTGATGGTTTCTTGCCTGCAAGGCCATGGATGTGACGATACTCGAGATCGAAGAAATGCAGCTCACATACGGAATGGACTTCTTGCCTTGCAAAGTATTTGGACTAAGCCACTAAGTTACTTGTTGTTAGGGTCTTTATTTGAATTATGACAGAAACTTAGAGATGCATCTAAGTTATTTGTTATAAGCAGGATGGTAGAATGTCGTATCAGTTTGCGCTGATTTACCCTATAAACGAGGAAAAGTCCTGCTATGCTTACGATACTTCGTGTATCGGCGTATGACATAGATGGACGGTCGTCCGATCGTCCAAAGGCATTAGCGGCTACCGATGGATGGCACTTCGTATGGAAACTGAGGCATCCTAGGTACGTAGAGAAGTTTTGAATGGGGAAATAAGAGACCTCCAGGCTTCCATAACATTTACTGACAAACTATAGGCTTCCATACTATTGAACCTGGTTCTATTAGACATGTTCTACCATGATATTTCTTTAATTCCTAGCTCAATCATCCCGTGTTTACATTTGGAGCATGTTCGGAACTCCTGTGCTCCAGAACTGTGCTCCAAGAAGCGGATGGAGCTGCGCCGAACGGCACCAACTCCGTGAAGTCGGAATAGCGGAGCGGCCGAGCTGTAACTCATTTTCACGGAGCGAACTAGACCGAGCTCCACGTGCTCCACGGATCCGGAAGTACTCTGGGAGCAGAAAGGATTCGAACAGGCTCTTAAGTCTACATAAATCTTTTGTTAACTCATTTATGATAACTAAATGGTCAAAGGAGGCACACAATGTATCTAATCATGCAACTTCTTTTCACAAAACCCAAGAACCGCATGAATGCAACGTTTATACTTGATTATTTGAAAGGGAAAGCTTCCGAGTGGTTATAAGAAGACCATGGTACTATTCACAACTTCGAAGGTGTATTCCTCCGTCCCAAGAACCGCGTGCCCTGTCGGCCTAACCGCCCACGCTGGCCGTCTGTAGATAGCGCGTCCATGGAACACATTTGCCTTCAACATGCCATTTTCTTATCTTTTAGCATTCATTTTATCAACCCAAATTGTTTTCCTTGCATGTCAACGGAATTCTAAAAGTGTTGTGAATTTCGAGTCCATATCGAAAAATAGGTATGCTCACGAAACTCTAATAAACTTACACCATGTGTTTTATTATGCCACAACAATTGGCACCAAACTTTTAACAGTTTTTATGTCCCTTTGTTCTTTATTGCAAATGATCAAGTGGTCATGGTAACAAAATCAATGATACACTCGTCTCCACTGATTAAGTTATGGTATCATGTCCTATATTTATTATTCTGAATAAGAGAAGGTAATGATGGACCAAAACCTACACAAACAAATGGCTCGCTAAAACTGGTTGTGATTCAAAACAACATATGTTAAGTGTAGGAGGCGTGCATTGCACGTGCACACTAACTAGTTAGATATAATTAGTATTGTTAGTGTTAGTTGATTTTACTACTGTTAATTATTTTTAGTACTGTTATGTATTATAGTAGTTTTACTAGTTCTTAATGTTAGTATTAGTAGTTAATTATTAGTTTAGTATTGTTAGTAGATTTAGTAGTTAGTTATTTCGAACGATCATCTTATGTATATAAATTGTGTATTAGTTTGCTTTCCCCGTGATGATGTCCCTGTCCCTGTTTGACCAGAGGAGCGATGTCTGTGACTGGGCTCCGTGGGGCTGGCACTGGGAGGTGCTACCTTACAGGGCGCACAGCTTGGTGAGGAAATCGTGTGACGTCGTCAACCCGGATCTTCTTTCGTGGCGGTCGCGTGGGCCATGCTCGGTGCAGATGGAGCCGGCCCCCGAGGAGGTGGTACGTCAGTGTATCAAGGAGGAGGACGAGCACTTCCGTCTCTACGTGAACTGGCTCGATAGAGAGTATAGTAACAGTTGGTCGATTCTTCAGAGGCTTCCTTACCACGTGACCTATGACCCTATGAGGGTTCCTTTTCTGTGGATGCGCAGCGCCCGCGACTCAGCACCCCGCGGCTTTGGACCCGGTCGAAGTTAATTAGTTTGAGAGAAGTTCATTAATGTATAAGTGATAGTATTCGTGATGTATTAGGGTTAAATACAAATGAACCCGAGCTATGTAACGTGGTGTGTAGGGATACTTTTGCATATATGATCAATGTCGTTGCTTTTATAATTAAAGTGAGGATCTGGAAATATAGTAACTCTTTTTTCTAACTTGTTTACTTTTATTTCTGGATGAGTTAAGTTATGGATTCGACATGGAACGACGATCAAATTATCTGGGACATTATAAGAGATGATATGGCCAGTGGACATCAAGAAGGCATTGATGTCGAAAATGACGATGAGATTGAGTCATATCTGGTGACCAGAGCTCGTGAGTGTTGCAAGAACCGCTGGACGAAGAAAATGCCATTGTTGATCCCTAGCCAACAAACTGCGATGATGATGAAGAAAGTACCGTTGTCGATCCCTCTGCAACAACCGGCAAGGTATATATATATAGTGTGTCTTGTGACTAGATGCATTGATTCCTCTGTGTGTGTATATTAATCGATCTCACATTCTTATTTTAGCCCTCCACATCGATGCAATCGTTGACAGCTACAAAACTAGGCCCGAACAAAAAGTTGGATAGCAAAAGAAGGTTCAACATCGACAAAATCCAAGAGAATGGACGACCGAGTGCTCCACCAGATCACGCGAGGAAATTCGTAACTCAATGCGGAGTGATTGTTAGAGAAAACCTCCCGATAACCATTCAAGAGTGGATTAAACCAAAGAATGCTGATGATTCAGCAAGTTATCACTACCAAATTCCGTGCGATCCGGAAGGTTTTGAGCGGAACGTTTTGATAACGTCGTGTGGTTTCCGTCGCGGATGGCTGAAAAGTGGAATTTGCTCTCGACTTTGCGGTCCATCTCGACGTTTCTTATATTTTCCGTCGCAGATTTTTGTTCCGGACCCAATAGGCCCGGTTGGAGGCGAGTTTCGTTCCACGAGAACTTCACAAATTAGTCGAATATATACCTTTTCATTTCTGTCATTTATTTGTCCATATTGTGAAATCAAATTATCTGTTTGGTATATGTTTTGCATCGGCATTAGTCTAATGTAACCCTTTTAACTTCTGTCACTTAGATCCATCGAAAATTCATTCATCTATTTCTCCATATTGTGAATTCGAATTATATATATCTTAAGAAAATAAACATAGACCACATATTAATAGAAACCACCCAATACAACCAACGAGATTGTCGATCTAAACATGACATCAGAAGCACGGGGGCAGCAGCAGGGGTCTAAAAGAGCATCAGTAGGGGGCCGACAGCTCCTCCGATGGCACTGGATCCTCCGACGGGACTGGATCCTCCGATGGCATTGGATCCTCCGACGGCACTGGATCCTCCGATGGCGCTGGATCCTCCCTTGTTTGGGGCCTCACAGCTGCGAGGAGAGCGATCAGAGGTTTCTGCTCTGCTAGGGCTAAACCGATCTTCAGTTCCCCAACCTGCGAGGTCAGTTCGAGGTTGCTGGCCATCATCTTGGACATATCATCCATCAACTTCCGATACGCTATGAGGGAAGCTTCGCCCTGCTCCACCTGCTCCAACCTTGCATCGCGCGCCGTCTTGAGATTGTCGTAGGCGATATTCAAGGCCTCCTCAAGCTCAGCTTCTAGGATGGTTACCCTCTCCGCCAGAGCGGCAAAGATGACCCTCTGCTCGGCTTCATGTGCCCTGTAGATAGTTGCATGATAGGAAGTTGATGTTAATCTAAAAGGAAAAACGGATCTAAGAAAGATGAAATCACGAGGAATGCAGAAACGGATCTAAGAAAGATGAAATCACGAGGAATTCTAAAAAGGATCTAAGAAAGACGAAATCACGAGGAATTCAGAAACGGATCAGAAGTACGTGAACGGAAATGGAACCTACATGAGGGCAGCGGACCGCTTCGCCGGTGGAGCCATGGCCGCCTGGAGGAACGCTCGAGCAACTACTATGTCAAAGGGTTTTCGATTGAGGAGAGGCGGTGAGGCAGATAGAGGATGAACTGAAGAGTGCATCTAGTTATACACCGGGAGGGGGAGTGGAACAGCGGACCCGCATGCACGACGGAGCAATAACTGGCCGCCGGAACTAAAGCGACACATTTCACGTTCACAATATCGTGACGAACGCGTGGCGTGCTGCATGCCAGGGTTACTATTGTGAGTGGAAGAGCGGTTGTTTCCATACTTGGGCCATGATGGCACTTTCTTGGGCCCTCTCCTGTCAGGCCCTTTTTATTGGGCTCTATAGTACTCTGTAGCCCATAATTATCCTACTACATTTGCTTCCCAAAATAAAAAGGAAGAAATGTTGAAACTTCAATGAACACATAAAACGTCGAAATTTTGATTATTTTGACACGTTTCAACATCTTCCACACTCTAAAACACTACACATCATCCCAGAATGCGTCATCAAGTTCATCATCATCGGAGTCCTGCATAAGGCTCTCCCAGAATGCTTCGTCCATCTCCTCATCCGACGATGAGACGACGATGCTGGAGGGGCCAGCATCCCCCCGGGATGTACGAGCTCGCATCTTCGCGTCCCTCTGAGCGTCGAGCCGCAACTGCGCCTGTACCAGATCTGGGTGATCACGGTGGAACCTCTCCGTCGTGGCCTCGTCGTCCCGGCGGATGCGCATCTGCACGAACGCGCGGCGGTTCTCCTGCTCCTCCTTGTGGGTCACAATCCTCTGATCCGGGTCAAGGAACTCGGCAACTTCCCTGCTCTCGACGCCCCGGAAGTTGAGCTCGGCGCGCGGGAGGCCGAACCGTCACGCCGCCACGTCGAACGCGTGGGCGGCGAGATCGGGCGTGTCGAAGGTGCCCATCCACCACTGCACGCCGTTGTGTGTGATCTCCGCGGACCAGCGCCCAGACGGCCGCAGCTGCACACCTCGGAAGCCGGTGCTGCTTCTCGCGCGCGGTGCCATCGGGTGGATCAGCGACGAGAGTGAGGGGGGGAGGTCGGGGCGCTGTGGCGGCGTGCAGTAATCAGCGTCGAGAGTGAGGGGGAGGTCGGGGGGTTGTTGCCGCAGCGTAGAAGGTAGGTTGCGTGGTTCGTGCTCGGTCGTATTTATGCGATAGCGACGAGCTCGAGAAGTGCAGTGACCGTTGGCTTGCCAGGCTTTTATTGAGTTATGCAGTGATGAGTTGCACGATCTACCAGCACGAGGGATTTGATCTAAACTCGAGGTTTTAGCAGCTATTAGCGATTTGATCTTTACTCGAGTTTTAGCACGAGGGATCTACCAGCGATAATATACCTTAGAAGTTTACGAAACAAACTAAACCTTAACAAGTCCAGGAAACAAACAAAATTACAATCCAACCAGACAAAATAAGAAGTTCATAGGCCTAGCTCAGCAGCAGCCTAGTCTCTTCACCCCCAAGGCCTATCATTTGCTCCGGTTCTATATCACCACCATCTCAATGACCGCCTCCAACCTGGGGTCATCGGTCTCCCTCACAATGATCAAAACAGGTTGCCGATTATGAAAATTATTGCCTTGGACAAAAACCATCCACACCAGCTTGTCGAGGATAATGCGACCGTCGGTTTTCTTGTTGTAAGTAACGGTGGTGACATGCTCTTCTGCTCTAAGTAGTAGGCCAACCCTACCAAGATTCCCCAGGCCAGCGTGTTACCCTATCAACTTCGGTAGTTTCTGAGCATGGAAGATAACATACCATATTAGCAGACCGTCTCATGGTTCTTGAAAATTTACTTGCAAAAAGAGGAGGGCGTCTTATAGATCCATACCATAATATAGTGCTGCAAGTTTGTGACCGTGAAACGAGTCACAAAAGGAAGCCCAACATAGGGTCCAAGGGGTACAAGCCGGGCCAGGCGGTTCTTCTCGTGATTGTCAAGATTGGCTCTTTGGGCATATACGATGTTAGCATCATCATGCCTCTCATCAGCAGAATTGTCAGAATCCTCATTATGGACCTCATCATCAGAATTGCTAGAATCCTCATCATGCATCTCATCATCAGAACTGCCATCTATGCTGCAAACTGAGTCATCTTCGCTTGAAACTGAGTCATATTCGCTTGAAATGCAAAGTGGGTCATCTTGGGAATCGCCAATAATAACAACGTAGATAGTGAGCCTTGGTATCATGGAAAACATTGGTATGTATCCCATGTGGTGACCCAGCACACCACTGCATGTGTAGTGCGCAAGTCGGTGACATAATACTCACATAAGGACTTATCCGTGAATATTACATCTCTCAGAGTGGTACAACAGAAACACAGCGGGTCCAGGCAAAACTATAGGTTACAAACTTCATTACAAAATCTTGAGAATCTCTTTGATGAATCAAAGAAGATCTCCTGCAAATGAAACATCAGAAGAAGCAATTCGAAGCTCCAAGCCGGAGAAGAACTCTAGCTCAGAACTAACCCACTATGGCTGATGTCAGCCCTAATCTATAGCTTATAACTACTAAGTCCAAGAATGGACTCTACCTACACCTTGATAGCTTGTCCTCCACCAGTGTTGTTGATGATGATACTTTACCGGCTAAGTAGTAGATCACTCCACGTAGCTCCTTTAGGCAGCGATGGCTTCTCGATGACGACTTCCATAGGGCTTCAACTCTAAGCAGGGGGTCAAACGGGATAGAATGAGTAACGAGCGTTACTCAGCAAGTTCATGTTATAGTGGATTGTTGATGCACTAACTACAACTTTAGATTCGAATGAGTCATAAGCTAATGCAAGGTTTTTGTAAATCTTTCTTCAAGAGGTTGCTTTTAATTCTGTAAACTATGCCCGCCAGATCTTCACAGGATTAGAACTTTCATGGAGTTGCCTTTCCTGCGGCGTTCGCAGCTCCTTCCCGGAACAAGGGGTAACATGTCACATCCTTTTACACTCTGCAGAGGTGCGTTACTTTACCCATGGACGACCAAGACCATGTTGCACAACCAGGCTCGAGATCCTGTCCACTCCCACTCAGGTGTGGGGCCCGGTAGTTGGTCCAAGCCAAACCGTGCTTCTCCGCACAACGCATGCCCACCCATTTCTGCCAGCAGGTTGAACGCCTGATTCCACCCCTCACGATGGAGATCTACGCGCCCCTGGCAGACACTCATAGACCCCAGAGTCCGTGGGACGTAAGGGCTCCCACCCATGTGCATGTAGTCTCGCAAGACCTACAGCGTACGTCTCTGGCAGTCCGTTGACATGCGAACGAGAAAAGTATCACGGCTGACTTACTCCCCCCATAGAAGACCCATGGTTAACGCGAATTTACGGCGCAAGAATCCTGACGGCAGTTGTTTGTTAATCCTAGGTAATACGTTCCCATGCAGATGGAACCTTCCTTTGACCTATTCATCTTACCATGGTTCCATCCGCCCACCATATAGAACACTACCACTCGGGTAGTCATTCAAGTAGTCATATTATTATAAAAAATAGGATCATGCATTCTTTTGAGAGTAGATGATAATACGATAGGGTTTTTTGCAATTAGTTTGTTATGAAGTACTGCAAAGGATATGAGCAAGTGATGAACTTGCCTGAGATTGAAATAACCATAATAATCCATGTCTTCGGGGTCAAGGGTCACGTAGAATATCCGACGTCTGAAATATGGCAAAGTAGTCCCGGTAAGGACTACCGAAAACACTGGCAACATGATACATGCATAGTAATGAGATGCATCGTGAATTACCCTGGAAAATACCCCAGCTTACAAGTGTAAGCTATGATCGATACAATAAGTTAATCACACAGGTTTCAGGTGAGTTGTTTCGTTACTTGTGGTGATGTTGTTATTACTTGTTTTAGAGTTACATGGGTTTCACTTTTACTTGGCAAACAATTGTTATCATGTTTAAGTAGAAATGTTTATTACTTGATTAGATAACAAAACAACAACACATGGAAAATAATTATTGAATAGATAACAGACACATTTTATTTTATGTTCAAAAGTGTAGGTTAATGATATCAAGTGTATTTGAGAATGAGAAACTAATACAACTAACTCTATCATCACACAACTTGTTAGTAAATTGTGATGGTAGGTTTAGTAGGTGTGAAAACAGGAGGGTTTTATTAATAAGGAAAATAATATTTGTGGTAGTTGTTTATGGTTACAAGGGAATATTACAGAATTCCATTATACCCTTAAGAACAATTTTATAAGTGGTACAAAATGTTTTATGTTTGATATATTCGAATTGGAAATGTTTTTCTCTTTAATTTGATATATCATTCAATGCTTTCTGAAAATATTTTAATAAACTATTAATTTATTAATTATAAATGAATTAAATGACTAGGCAAATATTGCACACATGAAAACTTGGTCAAATGACCATGAAAACATCATAGATGAGTTGTATTAGTCATTTGGAACATTTTGGTATATAACTTGTATTTTTTTCCAAGTTTATGAATTATTTATTATTTTTCAGATTTAATTGTTATTATTATTACTACTAGTACTTCTTAATTTTATTTAATTAATTAAGTACTTATTGGTTTCTCAGAAACATAGATTATGGAATGTTTTGAAATGATTAAATACAAAATTTTGAAAGGTTATAATATTAGTTGATTCAATATAAGTTTGTATTGTAAATTAACTGTTTTTAAAATATTCAATTTTAAGACTATCAATATTATTGTGTTATTATACTTAATAGTTTTTATATACAAAAACTAGTACTGATTTGATAAATATTTAAGTTCTAATTAATTGGGATTTGTATGATTTTATGTATTATTCTTATATTATTTTTATAGCTCTTTTATTAGGAATTTAGGGAATTTTCCATCTGCCCCTAGGGCTGACAGGTGGTCCCCGGGTTAGGGTTGGACTTAACCCGCTGGTCTGGTCGAGCCGGACCAGACCAGGTTGTCGCACCCGGACTTCTAGAGGATACTCGCAGTTCCGTTGAACAGTAGTTGATTGGATTACGGGGCTTACCGGCACCCACATCTCTTACGAGTAGGCCAACACACGTATGTGTGACAACCAACCCCTATCTGTTCATCGTCTACGTAAACCATCCCATAGAAATCAGGATACTACCATTGACGTACTTCATAGCATACACACATGGTACGTCAACGGCGTTGAACAAAGTGATAACACAACATATCTCTAAGACACAAAAGATGGAAATAAGTTGCAAATAGCTCTCACTAGAGCAGAGATAGCAAATACAATCATCCAGAGGACACATGTCCCAACATAACATCATTACATCACAGCGGTAGCGTTCAACAGGTCTGAGTACAGACAAGATCCAAATAGGCTTAAGAAGCCGGAAACGAAAAGACGGAGCCCATCCACGAAGTCTCGGATCCTGCCCGGGTCCGCTATCTACTCGTCAACAACGTCCTCGTACTCCACGTAGTAGCCACCATGGAGATCCTCGGAATCGTCGTCTGCGGAAACCACAGCCCCAAAGGGGTCAGTACAACAACGTACTGGCAAGCAAGACTCACAGTTCACCAAGGTGTAACCCGTCAACACCAAGCACATATGCTCTGGGTTCAACGGAAGGAAGGGTGATATAAAAGAGGCGGCAGCTGGCTGCAATAACCAACTACAGAAACATACTATGATTTCCGGCTAACAGAAAGGAGATAAGATAACGTATCGTAACCAACTATAACTAACCACCAAACAAACCCATCCTGGATCTCGCCCCTTATCCAAAGAAGCAATCCGAGGATAACTCACACAGTTGGATTAATGATGGTTCAGGTTGTTGTGTCAATAAACCTATTACTAGTCAAGTTATTATCGTTAGGTGTAAGTTGTCTGAGTACTTGTTAGCCAGTACTTTCACCAAGTCGTCACATAACCGCGGACAACACGGGTTCTCGAGAAGATTCATCCCTGCAGGGTGTGCTCCAGTACCCGTACACACTCAAGCCACCAACTAAAACTCAGGTTGGCTTGACACGACTCGAACCATCTCTACAACCTATCCTAGAAGCCACGGAGCTATAAGGTCCCGGCCAGTCCGATCTAACCTAAGCGCAAGGGTGAAAACCACACCCCCCGGCACCACAGGCCTTGCCCTATATGCATCATCATCATAATAATCATCACCAACAGTAACCATGGGAGCGACCCATTCATGCTTACGCGCAAATGGAACACCCGAACTAAGTGTGGCTCTTCGGACAAACTGCGGATCAGGTCAAAGTCGAGGGGTTCCATACTACCACCCGGATGCGGTGAGCATGCTCATCATGGATCAGACAAGACCCTTTTCCTAATTAGGGTCGACACTAGCAGGCCTCAAAACCACGCCGGGCCTCCTGCCGGTGCCTTATCAGCAAATTATTATTACCCAAGCATTAACAGGTTGTTGTTTAAACATCGAGCCCCAGAACATAACAGAATATGATAACAGAAAGTAACGGGTAACAGACTCGAGCAGAAACAACCCTAAGCATGCTAGTAAGACACGGGCTCAACAACGGGGTTATAGGACTGGAGGTGAGGCAATATCATGGTTTCAGGGTATCATGTGATAGGATCGTAACAGAAGCAACGATACATATGGCTGGCAGAAATAGACAACGGAAAAGTATCGGTAACCAATGTTGAAAGGAACACAGTGGTTCATGTGAGTGATAACTTGCCTGCAAACTCAGTAGCCTGGTACTGAGCTAAAACCTCAGAAGGGGTGTCGTAAGATCGTCTGTATCAACGTCGTCGTCTATTCGAGAAGAAGCAAACAAACAACGCAGAGAGCAACAATCAATAACATGGCATATTGCACAATCATGGGATGATGCATGACCATTTAATTGATGCATCAAAAATAAACTAGTTGACATGGTAACACAAATTAAATGGACACATATGCAATTTTGAGTTGCATATGAAAAGCCCATGAATTTTGGGTTAGATTATTTGTTTTCCAACTAATCAATAGAAGGTGAATTAGTATGATGCATGGATGAGGAAAACAGACAAATAACAACGATAGAATCAAATGGAGTTAAGGTTTACCAATTAGAAATTTATTTAGTAAATTAGGGAATTTTGGTTCCTTAAAGGATTACACCAATAGTTGTTGTTTTCACACAATTTAAATTGTGCACAATAATTAACAAAATCCATATTTGAAAAGAATACAAAATTTTAGTTGGATTACATGTTTCAAATATTGAAAAAGGAGTTGGGATGAATTTATTATGATTGAAACAATATTAAACAAGTTTTAAATGAATTTAAAACAAGCATGAATTTTATTTGAATTTTATTTGTTCAAAACATAAGTTCAAATTCATATTTGAAAATTTTATACTTTTCTAGGTTGAAAACATATTTTGCATGTTCAAAAATAATTTAATTTGAGCAAGTTATGATTTTATCAATTTTAAATGAATTAAACAAGGTTTAAATTATTTAGGCAATTTTAATTATTCAAATCATGAAACAAAATTTATATTTGAATTGGTGGTTCAAAATGGTATGGAAAACATACTTTATTTGCATGATTTGGATTAATAATGAATTAGTTATGGATTTTAGCAATTTGCAATTGAATTATTTGAATTCAAATTTGAATTGCATTTTGAAAATTCAAAACAGAAAACAAATGTTATAGATAGATAGACAATTTAATTTAGAGCAGTGCACATATTTTATTTTTATTAATTGGAGTTATGAAATAGAAGTTATTCATTTTTTAAGTTTAGGGGCCAAACTGTAATAAAAACTGGACTTAAAATAAAGAAAAAGGGCCGAAAATGATAGGTGCACCGCGCAGTGGCCAGCCCCAGGCACTGACAGTGGGGCCAGCGCCACTGTGGCGCTTAGGTGGATGGCTAGGAGGTTATGTGGCCGCTAGGGTCCATGACGCGTGGGCCCCGCGCGGGTGCGGCCAAGGAAAAAAGGGGAGGCAAATTTTGCCTCCCGCAGGAATCGATCCTGCGATCTGGGCGAGCGAGCGCAAGGGCTCTGCCAACTGGGCTGTGAACCGGTTCTTGTCAGGTAAGGGAGAGAGTTGGGGTTATTGTTCAGTTAAGGATTTTAACTGAACTTTCTGTTTTGCAGGTACGGTTACTGCATCTCGCTGCAGGAAGCGACAGCGAGCGAGGGCGGACGGCGAGTGCGGCCGGCCGCCGGCGGCTGCTGTCCCGCGCGGCCGCGCGCGAGGGGGGGCGCGTGCTGCCGTGTGGGCCGTGTGCCCGTGCGAGAGGAGGAGGGAACGAGGAGATGGCAGGAGGGCGAGCTCACCTCGCTGTCGGGCAGAGGGAGCAGGGGGCGGTCGTCGCCGGAGTTGGGGACGGCGGCGGCGGCTCGGAGAGGCTCCAGGGAAACGGAGGGCATGGCGAGGACGAGGGCGGCGTGCCGTTTCCGTTCCCGGCCCAAGCGCGGCCGGGCGGGCACCACGGCGGCGGCGAGTCGCCGGAGAGGGAGGCGGCGGTGAAGGTCTCGGTGGGAGGACAGAGAAACAGGGAGGAGCAGAAAAGAGAGGGGAGGAAGAAGAGATGCGGCGCGAGGGAGAAGGGTAGAGAGAAATTAGGGCAAGGAGCGGAGGAGCTCGAGGTCTTAAAGGCCAGGGGAGGAGCTCGATAACCGTTGCCTCCTCTGAACCTGCTACGTGGACACAGGAGATGGAAGCCGTACGAAGGTAGAAGACGATGGGGGGTTACCAGGCCTTCGGGGCAGTTGGCTGGCCCAAATGGGCTGCAGGCCCTATTCCCCGTCTCCTTCTCTCTTTAATCTTTTTCTGTTATTTATATTTTTTTTGCTGCAAAGGAATTAGAGAGAAAAAGGAGAGGTTTGTGCGAGGAAAATTTAGGGAAAATTTTATAGAGTTTTGTTTTTGGTCACCACATCATAATACCAACTTTGTTTTCCCAAATAAATTTAATTGATGTTATTGTTTGGAAATTAAATGATTTGAGCAATTTGGTATCAACAGAAATAAATGAAAGTTAAGCCAAATAATTAAGTTTTTGATTCCAATTTTAGTGGAACAAATATTTGTTTGTTTTTATAGTTTTTATTTGACACATTGTAACATAACAAGTATGAACAACAATTGAATTTTGTTTTGGAATTCAAATAGAAAACAGATGGAAACAATGAGATCAAATGCAAAACAATGCAAACAAAAATCAAATGAATATGATGACATGATGCAAAACAAAAATAAACAAGAAACAAACATCTAGGGGGAGATTTTCATACTTGGGATGTTACAAAACGCCCCCCCCCTTGAAGGAATCGCGCCCCGAGATTCCTACTGAGAAAGGAAAAGGTCCGGATACTTCTTGCGAAGATCCTCTTCGGTCTCCCACGTTGCCTCTTTATCGGAATGATGCGACCATTGCACTTTCAAGAACTTGGTGCTCTTGTTGCGAGTCTTACGCTCGGTCTCATCGAGAATACGAACAGGGTGCTCCTCATAAGATAGATCATCTTGCAGTTCAATGGAATCATGATCAACTGCACGCTCTGGATCTTTGAAACACCTCTTGAGCTGTGACACGTGAAACACATCGTGCACCTTGGATAGTTTTTCTGGAAGTTCAAGACGATAGGCATTTTCCGCACGCCTTGAGAGAATGTTGAAAGGACCAATGTATCTCGGTGCTAGCTTTCCTTTCACACCAAAACGATGAGTGCCTCTGGGGGAGTTACACGGAGATATGCTTTGTCACCAGGTGCATAGATCATATCCCTGTGCTTGCTGTCATAGTAGCTTTTCTGACGAGACTGAGCAATCTTGAGATTGTCACGAATGATGCGAACTTTCTCCTCGGCTTCCTTAACAATGTCAGGGCCTAAGAGTGAACGTTCACCAGCTCCAGTCCAATTGATTGGACTCCTGCATCTGCGGCCATAGAGAGCTTCAAATGGTGCCATGCCTAGGCTTGCCTGGAAGCTGTTGTTGTAGGAGAATTCAGCATATGGAAGGCATTCCTCCCATTTCATGCCAAAGGAGAGACCACATGCTCTGAGCATATCCTCGAGAATCTGATTGACTCTTTCGACTTGGCCTTGAGACTGAGGTGATAAGCTGTGCTGAACAGAAGTTTGGTGCCCAATGCTTCTTGAAAACTCTTCCAGAAATGAGAAGTGAATATGCTTCCACGGTCTGAGCTTATTTCCAATGGAACACCATGAAGAGGAACAATCTTTGTTGTAGAGCTCTGCTAACTGGCTAGCTGAGATTGTTTCTTTGACAGCAAAGAAGTGAGCTACCTTAGTGAGACGATCAATGACAACGAAGATTGCATCGTTGCCCCTCTTGGACTTTGGAAAACCAGTGACGAAGTCCATTTCAATCATGTCCCACTTCCACTCAGGGATTTTCAGAGGTTGGAGAAGACCGGCTGTTTTCTGATGAACTGCCTTAACACGTTGACAAACGTCGCATTCAGAAACGTATTGAGCAATTTCACGTTTCATGCCAGACCACCAATACAGTGTCTTGAGATCCTGGTACATCTTTGTACTTCCAGGGTGTATGGAAAGAGGAGTTTCATGAGCCTCCTTGAGAATAACATCTTTGAGACTTTGAACTTGAGGAACCGCAATGCGTCCTTCGAAAACACCGTTCCCTTGTCATCAATTGAGAAGCACTGATACTTCACATTGCCTGCTTTGATGTTATTTGCGATCTTCTTGATCTCAGCATCACGAAGTTGTTCAGAACGAATCTTGTCCTCGAGAGTTGGACTGGCTGTCAAGTTTGCAAGATAACCTTGAGGAACAAGACCAAGGTTCAGCTTCTGGAATTCTTCATGAAGCGGAGGTTGGCTTTCCATGATCATGAGATTATTGCAATACGACTTGCGACTGAGAGCATCGGCCATAACATTAGCCTTGCCTGGAGTGTAAGAAATGGTAAGATCGAAGTCTTTGATCTTTTCAATCCATCTCCTTTGCCTGAGGTTTAGATCTGGTTGAGTGATGTATTTCAGACTCTTATGATCGGAAAAGATTTCAGTGCGGTTACCCAACAAGTATTGCCTCCATTTCATGAGGGCAAACACAACTGCAAGTTCAAGGTCATGTGTGGGATAATTGAGCTCATGGGCGTTCAACTGTCGTGAAGCATAAGCCACAACTTGACGTTCTTGCATAAGAACTGCACCTAGACCTTGGAGAGAAGCATCACGAATATCTGGAAAGGTTTGGTAGTATCTGGGCCAACCAGAACTGGTGTAGAAGTTAGTTTAGTCTTCAGGAGATTGAAACTTTCATCACATTGTGGAGACCAAACGAACTTCTTGTCCTTCTTTGTGAGATCAGTGAGAGGTTTGGCAATCTTGGAGAAGTTTTGGACGAAGCGACGACAATAGCTAGCCAAGCCAAGAAAACTTCTGACTTGCTTCACCGTCTTAGGAGGTTTCCAATCAACAATTGCCTTAACCTTTCTGGATCAATGGCTATGCCCTTGGCAGAGATGACATGACCAAGGTAAGCAACTTCTGGAATCCAGAACTCACATTTGGAGAATTTGGCATATAAACGATGCTCGCGAAGTTTCATGAGAGTGAGACGAAGATGTTCTCCATGCTCTTCCTCAGATTTGGAGTAGACCAGAATATCATCAAGATATACCACAACGAACTTGTCGAGGTATTCATGAAAGACAGAATTCATTAGTCGAGAGAATGTCGCCGGTGCATTGGTGAGACCAAAGGACATGACGGTGTATTCATATAGACCGTACCGAGTGGTGAAAGCTGTCTTAGGAATATTCCTTTCTGATCTTTATCTGATGGTAACCCATCCTCAAATCCAACTTTGAGAATATTGAGGCTCCAGCAAGTTGATCAAAAAGATCATCGATACGAGGAATTGGATACTTGTTTTTTATGGTTTTCTCGTTGAGAGGACGATAGTCAACCACGAGTCTCGTTGTTTGATCCTTCTTGGCAACAAACAGAGTTGGGCAACCCCAAGCGGAGGAACTAGGCTGAATGTAACCTTTCTCCATGTACATATCGATTGCTCCTTCAACAACTTCAGTTCAGGAGGAGCTATCTTGTATGGATGCTTAGAGATTGGAGTAGTGCCTGGTTCAAGTTCGATCACGAACTCAACTGCTCTGTCAGGAGGCATTCCTGGCAATTCTTCTGGAAAGACGTCAGGGAATTCACAAACCACCGGAATAGTTTCAATAGATGGAGGATTTGCATTGAGAGTGTAGAGTTGAACAACTGGATTTTCAGCATGGAAGTAGACTATCTGGCCAGAAGGGTGTGTGATTTTGACAGACTTGGCAGGACAATCAATGACTGCTTTGTTGGCTATCAGCCAATCCATCCCAAGAATTACATCGATATCTGAAGAGTGGAGAGCTATCAAAGATGTCTGGAATGGAAGGTTTCCAATTGTGATCTCGATGATGTTCTGGCTAACTTTATTGCTTTGCCAGCTAGATCCCGGTGATTTCACTAGGAGAGGGATAGACAACGTTCGAAGTTGATTTCACTGGTGTTTGCAAAGCATTGAGATGAAAAGAGTGAAGCACCAGAATCGAACAAGACTTTAGCACGAAACGAGTTCACAAGAAGTGTGCCCATTACAACCTCTGGAGATTCTTCTGCTCCCTGGGCCTTGACATGGTTCACCTTAACGGTTCTCACGCCAAGGTCGTTGCTGTTGTAGCAACCCAACGGAGGACCACGTATTCTTGTCGGGGTCGACCTATGGCGAGGTGGAGGTGGAAAGAGGTACCTTTGCGGACACTTGTCGGAATAGTGGCCCGGCTGTCCACACTTGTAGCATGTAACAACAGAACGAGGAGTTGTTGGACCTGGCTGAGATGGAGCACCTCCTGAAGATACCACTGGGGTGGGAGGGCGGGCAAGAAATCCTGCCGGGCTTGGCAAGCAGATGGGCGGTGTTGGAGTGGTATATGGAACCCAAACTCTTCGTTTTTGTGGAGGCATGATAGCTTTTGAGAGGTTAGCCTGTTCACGAGAGTGCTTACGAGATTCCTCAACCAATTTGCGCCCATGCTCTTCATTTAGAGCAATGTTGATGAGGTCCTCAAAATTCTTGGCCTTGACGTTGGTGAGAGCATACTTGAGTTCCGGGTTGAGACCCCTGCGGAACTTTTCCATCTTTCTTGCTTCCGTGGAGATTTCATCTCCGGCGTAGCGAGCCAGACGATTGAACTCTCTTTGGTATTCGAGAACGTCCAGATTGTCTTGTGTGAAAGAATAGAATTCCTCACGCATTTTCTCCATGAGCCCATCGGGAATGTGATGGCGCACGAAGGCTTGCTTGAAATCCTCCCACGTGATTGCCACACTAGAACCTCTCATTTCTTGGAAATTCTCCCACCAAGACATGGATTGCCCACGGAGAAGGTAAGTCACGTAAGGAACACGGTCCTCGTCAGCCACATGAGCTACCATAAGAGTACGGTTCATTTCACGGAGCCAGTCATCAGCATCCAATTGCTCGGAGGCAGTATCAAACGTGCGCGGATTGAGCTCAAGAAACTCCCGAATAGACACCCGGGTGTTGCCATTACTCCCATGGTCTTGGTTCTGCTGCATCTGCCTTATAACTTGTGTCATCTGAGACAGCACTTTCCCCATCTCAGGTGGCAGTGTGGGCTCTTCGTCACCACTTTCCATCCTGAAGAGGATACCAAGATTAACACAGTAACCGGATAACAAAATCCAATATAAGTGCTTAAAAGGATTACTTCAGACGGTAAGTCGACAGCATAGAACAAGGATGGAGGTTAACAACGGATCAACAGATAAGTTGTTAAAACGGAAGAGAAGATTTATGAAGGACGATATCGAAGCAACAACTGGGAAACAGGAGACCACAAACACCTGAGGTACTACGGAAAAACCCATCCGGGCTTCTAAAGGATCAATATCTACTGCTTAAGGAATAGAGGATCTGCTTCCAGGGCTTATTTGCCACCGTTCTCAATCGTGAGTAGGCAACATGATAAATCATGTCACAACCACCTCCATTCCTATGGTCTAGTAGATATAACCATCCTAGAGAAACCAGGATTCGTGAAAACCTAACTTGAAAGTTTAGGTGAGAAGAGAAAACAACGTTGCACATCCTTACCAGAAAAGGGAGGGTGGGTGGGGAAAGAAATAAAATGGCAGAATTCCTACTCTCACGTTTCATTTTTCCTATATAGCTACAAAATAGTTTCTAGACTCAACTGCGACCAGTAAAAAGGGATCCTACAGGCAGACAGGCTCTGATACCATTTGTCGCACCTGGACTTCTAGAGGATACTCGCAGTTCCGTTGAACAGTAGTTGATTGGATTACGGGGCTTACCGGCACCCGCATCTCTTACGAGTAGGCCAACACACGTATGTGTGACAACCAACCCCTATCTGTTCATCGTCTACGTAAACCATCCCATAGAAATCAGGATACTACCATTGACGTACTTCATAGCATACACACATGGTACGTCAACGGCGTTGAACAAAGTGATAACACAACATATCTCTAAGACACAAAAGATGGAAATAAGTTGCAAATAGCTCTCACTAGAGCAGAGATAGCAAATACAATCATCCAGAGGACACATGTCCCAACATAACATCATTACATCACAGCGGAAGCGTTCAACAGGTCTGAGTACAGACAAGATCCAAATAGGCTTAAGAAGCCGGAAACGAAAAGACGGAGCCCATCCACGAAGTCTCGGATCCTGCCCGGGTCCGCTATCTACTCGTCAACAACCTCGTCGTACTCCATGTAGTAGCCACCATGGAGATCCTCGGAATCGTCGTCTGCGGAAACCACAGCCCCAAAGGGGTCAGTACAACAACGTACTGGCAAGCAAGACTCACAGTTCACCAAGGTGTAACCCGTCAACACCAAGCACAGATGCTCTGGGTTCAACGGAAGGAAGGGTGATATAAAAGAGGCGGCAGCGGGCTGCAATAACCAACTACAGAAACATACTATGATTTCCGGCTAACAGAATGGAGATAAGATAACGTATCGTAACCAACTATAACTAACCACCAAACAAACCCATCCTGGATCTCGCCCCTTATCCAAAGAAGCAATTCGAGGATAACTCACACAGTTGGATTAATGATGGTTCAGGTTGTTGTGTCAATAAACCTATTACTAGTCAAGTTATTATCGTTAGGTGTAAGTTGTCTGAGTACTTGTTAGCCAGTACTTTCACCAAGTCGTCACATAACCGCGGACAACACGGCTTCTCGAGAAGATTCATCCCTGCAGGGTGTTCTCCAGTACCCGTACACACTCAAGCCACCAACTAAAACTCAGGTTGGCTTGACACGACTCGAACCATCTCTACAACCGGTCCTAGGAGCCACGGAGCTATAAGGTCCCGGCCAGTCCGACCTAACCTAAGCGCAAGGGTGAAAACCACACCCCCCGGCACCACAGGCCTCGCCCTATATGCATCATCATCATAATAATCATCACCAACAGTAACCATGGGAGCGACCCATTCATGCTTACGCGCAAATGGAACACCCGAACTAAGTGTGGCTCTTCGGACAAACTGCGGATCAGGTCAAAGTCGAGGGGGGTTCCATACTACCACCCGGATGCGGTGAGCACGCTCATCATGGATCAGTAGACAAGACCCTTTTCCTAATTAGGGTCGACACTAGCAGGCCTCAAAACCACGCCGGGCCTCCTGCCGGTGCCTTATCAGCAAATTATTATTACCCAAGCATTAACAGGTTGTTGTTTAAACATCGAGCCCCAGAACATAACAGAATATGATAACAGAAAGTAACGGGTAACAGACTCGAGCAGAAACAACCCTAAGCATGCTAGTAAGACACGGGCTCAAACAACGGGGTTATAGGACTGGAGGTGAGGCAATATCATGGTTTCAGGGTATCATGTGATAGGATCGTAACAGAAGCAACGATACATATGGCTAGCAGAAATAGACAACGGAAAAGTATCGGTAACCAATGTTGAAAGGAACACAGTGGTTCATGTGAGTGATAACTTGCCTGCAAACTCAGTAGCCTGGTACTGAGCTAAAACCTCAGAAGGGGTGTCGTAAGATCGTCTGTATCAACGTCGTCGTCTATTCGAGAAGAAGCAAACAAACAACGCAGAGAACAAACAATCAATAACATGGCATAGTGCACAATCATGGGATGATGCATGACCATTTAATTGATGCATCAAAAATAAACTAGTTGACATGGTAACACAAATTAAATGGACACATATGCAATTTTGAGTTGCATATGAAAAGCCCATGAATTTTGGGTTAGATTATTTGTTTTCCAACTAATCAACAGATGAAGGTGAATTAGTATGATGCATGGATGAGGAAAACAGACAAATAACAACGATAGAATCAAATGGAGTTAAGGTTTACCAATTTAGACATTTATTTAGTAAATTAGGGAATTTTGGTTCCTTAAAGGGATTACACCAATAGTTGTTGTTTTCACCAATTTAAATTGTGCACAATAATTAACAAAATTCATATTTGAAAAGAATACAAAATTTTAGTTGGATTACATGTTTCAAATATTGAAAAAGAAGTTGGGATGAATTTATTATGATTGAAACAATATTAAACAAGTTTTAAATGAATTTAAAACAAGCATGAATTTTATTTGTTCAAAACATAAATTCAAATTCATATTTGAAAAGTTTATACTTTTCTAGGTTGAAAACATATTTTGCATGTTCAAAAATAATTTAATTTGAGCAAGTTATGATTTTATCAATTTTAAATGAATTAAACAAGGTTTAAATTATTTAGGCAATTTTAATTATTCAAATCATGAAACAAAATTTATATTTGAATTGGTGGTTCAAAATGGTATGGAAAACATACTTTATTTGCATGATTTGGATTAATAATGAATTAGTTATGGATTTTAGCAATTTGCAATTGAATTATTTGAATTCAAATTTGAATTGCATTTTGAAAATTCAAAACAGAAAACAAATGCTATAGATAGATAGAAAATTTAATTTAGAGCAGTGCACATATTTTATTTTTATTAATTGGAGTTATGAAATAGAAGTTATTCATTTTTAAAGTTTAGGGGCCAAACTGTAATAAAAACTGGACTTAAAATAAAGAAAAAGGGCCGAAAATGATAGGTGCACCGCGCAGTGGCCAGCCCCAGGCACTGACAGTGGGGCCAGCACCACTGTGGTGCTTAGGTGGATGGCTAGGAGGTGATGTGGCCGCTAGGGTCCATGACGCGTGGGCCCCGCGCGGGTGCGGCCAAGGAAAAAAGGGGAGGCAAATTTTGCCTCCCGCAGGAATCGATCCTGCGATCTGGGCGAGCGAGCGCAAGGGCTCTGCCAATTGGGCTGTGAACCGGTTCTTGTCAGGTAAGGGAGAGAGTTGGGGTTATTGTTCAGTTAAGGATTTTAACTGAACTTTTTGTTTTGCAGGTACGGTTACTGCATCTCGCTGCAGGAAGCGACAGCGAGCGAGGGCGGATGGCGAGTGCGGCCGGCCGCCGGCGGCTGCTGTCCGCGCGGCCGCGGCGCGAGGGGCGGGCGCGTGCTGCCGTGTGGGCCGTGTGCCCATGCGAGAGGAGGAGGGAACGAGGAGATGGCGGGAGGGCGAGCTCACCTCGCTGTCGGGCAGAGGGAGCAGGGGGCGGTCGTCGCCGGAGTTGGGGACGGCGGCGGCGGCTCGGAGAGGCTCCGGGGAAACGGAGGGCATGGCGAGGACGAGGGCGGCGTGCCGTTTCGTTCCCGGCCCAAGCGCGGCCGGGCGGGCACCACGGCGGCGGCGAGTCGCCGGAGAGGGAGGCGGCGGTGAAGGTCTCGGTGGGGGGACAGAGAAACAGGGAGGAGCAGAAAAGAGAGGGGAGGAAGAAGAGATGCGGCGCGAGGGAGAAGGGTAGAGAGAAATTAGGGCAAGGAGGGGAGGAGCTCGAGGTCTTAAAGGCCAGGGGAGGAGCTCGATCACCGTTGCCTCCTCTGAACCTGCTACGTGGACACAGGAGATGGAAGCCGTACGAAGGTAGAAGACGATGGGGGGTTACCGGGCCTTCGGGGCAGTTGGCTGGCCCAAATGGGCTGCAGGCCCTATTCCCCCTCTCCTTCTCTCTTTAATCTTTTTCTCTTATTTATAATTTTTTTGCTGCAAAGGAATTAGAGAGAAAAAGGAGAGGTTTGTGCTAGGAAAATTTAGGGAAAATTTTATAGAGTTTTGTTTTTGGTCACCACATCATAATACCAACTTTGTTTTCCCAAATAAATTTAATTGATGTTATTGTTTGGAAATTAAATGATTTGAGCAATTTGGTATCAACAGAAATAAATGAAAGTTAAGCCAAATAATTAAGTTTTTGATTCCAATTTTAGTGGAACAAATATTTGTTTGTTTTTATAGTTTTTATTTGACACATTGTAACATAACAAGTATGAACAACAATTGAATTTTGTTTTGGAATTCAAATAGAAAACAGATGGAAACAATGAGATCAAATGCAAAACAATGCAAACAAAAATCAAATGAATATGATGACATGATGCAAAACAAAAATAAACAAGAAACAAACATCTAGGGGGAGATTTTCATACTTGGGATGTTACACAGGTGCACACACCCGAGCCCCCCCCCCTTCTCTCCTCCTCCCACTGCACAAGGCGACGCCGAGGCGATCTCATCGCCCGCCTCCCCTCTGGCGATTTCTTCTCCCCTCTCCGTCCATCTCCGCCACCGTGACCTAGCGCCACCGCTTCTCCTCCCTGCCCTCTTCTACGCCTTCTTCTTCGATCTGGTTTTCTCCCTCGGTGTTCCCCGTGGACAACCCCTGCCC
Organism: Alopecurus myosuroides; assembly: GCA_028641055.1. Classification (NCBI taxonomy): domain Eukaryota; kingdom Viridiplantae; phylum Streptophyta; class Magnoliopsida; order Poales; family Poaceae; genus Alopecurus; species Alopecurus myosuroides. The sequence goes on from CM054058.1 coordinate 559,675,143, forward strand.
TAACCCTAGGGTTCGGGTACCCGGGTGCTCCACCACCTCTCCGGTGACCTGGGCTCCTCTAGGTGATCCCTGGATGCTCTTGGAGGCTGAGCTGCTGCTGCTGCTTCCCCACGGTGGCTGTGGTTGCGGATGGTTGCGGTGACGAGGCGCCGCCGCCAGGACGGCCTCCTGGAGGCAACCGCGGCCCGCCGCTGTGCATCGCTCCACCAATTGGCCATGGTCACCACGAAGGTGACCACCTGTAAGTGCCTCTGTTCTCTCTCTGACCCCTACTCTCCCCCTTGCTCGGGAGCCTAGCCCTTGTGCTGGCTCACCCATGCCTTCCCGTGACCTTCTCAATGATCTGGTGATTGATTGGTTGGCTTTTGAATTCACCACATGAGTTATTTGATAATGGAGATATGGAGTTCATGCTTTGTTCTGTGATGAACAATGAATTCTTATTATGCCCCTAATTATTGCTGTTGCTAGATACTGTGAGGTATTACTGGTTGTTGGCCTTGTGCTAATAGTGGAAATTTACTTGGAATATACTCCCAATGTTATTCCTATGAGATGACACCCCTTGGGTTTTCTCCCTGTGATATATTCTTGTTACTGACTATCTGATAACAATTCCTATTAACAAGTAAAGAATTTCTAATGTTCTATGGGTGTGCTAAATTGTTGAGAGGTGTTACTATGAATATCATTCAGAGAATATGCCCTCAACACTTGTTTCCAACTTATTGTTTTTATGTCATGATTCCTTGGTTCTGGGGTATCAGATCCATCGATCTGGTGCCCAGCAACCATGTGTGTGTGTGGCATAATCCAGTGCTCCTGGCTATTGATTTGACTCTAAATCCCTTTGCTATAAACCTTTATATCTTGATTCTTTGTATCAGATGATAAGAACAGAGTACTACTCATGATATCTTTTCCTTCTTTGGGACTTATAAATTAAGAACAGATACTTGCACTAGTTTCCTTTGCCCCAAGCCAATGATGCAATAGTCTGAGGCCCTAATTTTATATAAGTACAGATACTATGCTTGAGCTAGTTGCAAATCTAAGATGTTGGGTTAATTATTGGGCATCTCTATATGCCAACTGGTGGGTGCTACTCTGAACCTTAGGGTTCAGAGGATGTGCCACCATGTCCCTCTTGTGTTTCCAAGGAACATTTGAATTGGTGAGTTGTGTTTGAGGTACCAATTTTGATGGTTCTGGTGCCCAGCAACTACACTATTGATTGTTTGGTTAATATATCTGATAAGAACAGATTAATGCTTGTGGAATTGCCCTTAGGCCCATGATGTTGTTTTGAGGCATTTTTCTTAAGATAAGAACATGTACTATTTTGGCTTTCTTTAATTTTCCATGATGATTTAGGCATAGCAACTCTATGCATATCTGAGAGAACTCCCTCCCCTCTCACTCCTCTCTTCTCAACTTAAAGATGCAGTTTAAGATCCAGGGGCCTAGGTTTATTAACCTGGTGCTGGAGTGAAGCTTTGTCTTCTGGAATCTGATAAATCCTTCTTCTTGTGGCATGCCTGCACCTCCTAGCTGCTTCACCTAGATCCTAGACTAATCTGGGATGTGTTCTTGTTGTCCTAGCAGTACTGGAATTGTTGGTAGATGATTTTGGCTAATTTCGGAAGCATGTGGTGCTGCTGGAATGGGTTCATGTACTAGGGCAGTGGCTTGTACAGCTGATGTCTTGATCTATCCCATGTTGTTCTTCTCACACAGGAAGTTGGGTAGTGTGTATTGTTGCTCTAAGGTGTTCCTGGTGGTGGTATGAGCTTAGAGCTCAAGATGGACGTGTAGGAGATAGAATGGGTCTTTGCTCCTCTTGCTGCACGGCTGTTTGCTTTTTATTAGGCTGTGGTGGTCTTGACAGCACTAAGATGTGCATGGATGTGTAAGTTGTGTGCTTGCGTGCATGACTCAGGATATTTTACCCAAGTAGATGGACTCGACTGGGCTTGGTCTTATCCGATGCTTTCCATTCTTTTTGGCCTGACACTTGTATTACCTGGTACTTGGCCAATGAGGTTATACCGAGATATTTCTCTGATTTAAACAGATGCTTAACTTGACTAAGCCTAACTCGATGATGCGATTAGCAGTGCATCTCACTGCCTAGCTGAGAGTTCTAACCCCCCAATAATCTTATTGTTTTACTTTTCTTTGTTTTTCTTGTTTATTTTTACAGGACCAAAAGATCAATTGGAGGCTGGAACTTTGCAAGAATTAGATTAGGAATTTCTTTTTGTAATTGTCAACTTGTAATAGAACATGTAATTTTCCATTTGTTGAATTATGTAATAACTTTGTATTATTATTTTATTATCAATAAAGTTTATTCTTTTGTAATTTCCTTTTATTGTAAATATGTTTGTAAAGACAATGAACTATTGTTTTAAATTTATAAAGTCTTTATTTTTGTTTTATTAACTCCTTGAATTGTATTCTATCCAATAAAGACTTGAATTAATGAATGACTATCATTTATTTTCTTATACTGTTATTTCTATAACTTTAAATATTTAGTTTCTATTCAAATTCAATTCCATGTCATTCAAAGTAAGAATTCATATCTCCCGACGATTCACCACTTATGGTCATGCCCAAATGCACCCACCTCCACTTTTCTAATCTAAACCCTAAGTTAGGAAAAGATCATGTCGATATCCTTCCACCTTCCCTCTTCGACTCTAAATCCCAAGTCAGATAGTCGACGAATCTGTGATTACTCAAGGGTTAAGGATTTGCAAACATATCACTAGTTGCCACTTTCATTATGATATTGATTTTGAGCAATTACCAATTTGTTCTTATATAACTTAACCTAATGAAACTCTAGTGTTTAATGTCCTCAGAAATAATCTGCTTACAAGATTGATCAGGTCTTGTACTCAAATTATTCTTGTATGACACCGAACACCAGGATTTCACACCCCTCAGTTTATGTCTCCTGATCTTAGCTCCCTCATGGTTTGCTTCTCTTGTAGCCTTGGTCATGCAGGAATGTAGACAAGAGTTTGGAAAGATCACAGACAGTGATCAGGGTTTAGTATTGGTTTAAGAAGGTTTGTTTCCTCGTTCAGGTTCATCCTTCAAGACTGATAAGATCATCCAGTTATACATGACTAACTTGCAGAAGTAAGATCATCAACTGTGTGATTTGGCTACTTCCCCCTCTTTGAGCTCTAGATACCTAGTTGATTTCTCTCAAGTCACTTATAGACTGGAGATTAAGATTGTTGAGAGTTAGTGTTGGTCACAACCAATTATGGTTTGTGTAACCATATGATTTGATTTCTTAAGATACTTCTTATAAAGATCACTCCAATTGTACTCTTGACTAGATAATCTAGACCTATTTAATCATGTCAAGTGAAACATTGGTCACTTTGGTTTGTTTAAACTTTCGCGCCAAAATTTCCCGTACTTTTAGATGCATGCTTTGCAATTGCACATATTAAATTTAGATCCTTATAACTTCCCAAACACTGGGATGTTACATCCCACGGAGATGTTCTTTTCCTCGATGAATCGATCCCATTGTGTCCCATGCAAATGGGTCTTGCTCTGTTCTTTTGACACACGAAAGGTGTACTTCCTCCCATGGGAACTAAACAACACACGCTCGCCTACTAACTTGTTGAATGCTATCCGAGAAGTGCACGGTACAACCTGGCATGGAATAAAAACATAGAAGGATGTAGAAGGATCAACATTTTGGCAATTATTCTTTCATACATGCCATGGAATACCCTGTTAATCAAGCAAAAAAGAAGCAGAAATTACAAAATGTGCATATAAGCAGATTGGTTCTAAAAAGGAACAATTCTTTAATGAAGAAATTTATGTAAAATTGGGGCCAAACTACGAACAACTGGTAATGCCTCATAATAAAAGCACAACCATGTTTATCCAAGAAGTAATTCTACAGCACCAAGAGCAATGCACAATGAATGTGCTTGTACATTGCACAAGATAGTATGGAACCCTCATTGCAATGATATGGTGACACATTTTAATCATCGACTTAAAGGGATCATGCACATTCAAAACAACATCTATAGCCACATCTCTATACTCATTGGCCTCAGGGAACATAGAGACACAACAAGCAGACACAACTTTGCTACACCAGGTGGGCCAGCAAAAGCAATGACATGGCACATATATTTGTGTTTGGTTCTTACTTTTGCTGGCCATGTGGTGGAGACAGTGAGGCATCAGCCAAATATACACGTGTCAAAGTCATCATCATTGACCAAATCAACTCATAAATTGTGCATAGTGATAACAAGCCCCATAAACACATAGGTGATCATGCACTAAAGGGCATCCCTAGAATTCATCGTAACATGCAGTCAGAATAAACACATATGGAACCATGCAAAAAAAATGTAAAACAAGCCTCATAAACACATTGCCAACACTTTCTAGAAGAACGAACTCAATACTGCCACGTATTGTATCTGATCTCCTAGCATTTTTCACGGCCTGCAAACCAAGGGAAAAAAGAGTGCATATAATAGCATGTACGAATACAAATACTCAAATTGTATACACTACAAGGTATTATAGACACTCTCTTTCCCTTTACCATGGCCTAGTTTAATCATCGGCATATCACAAGGAGGACATTCAAGGCAAAGAAAAGTGGAACAAATGAAACTAATGTAAAACGAGCCTCATATATCATTTCCATGCAAACCAAGGCAAAAAGAAGTAACTACAATAACATGTACGAATACAAATACTGAAATTGTATAAAATACAAGGTATTGTAGACACTCTCTTTGCCTTTACCATGGCCGAGTTTAATCATTCACATATAACAAGGAGGACATTCAAGGCAAAGAAAAGTGGAACAATGGAAACTAATGTAAAACTAGCCTCATATATTATTGCCATGCAAACCAAGGCAATAAGAAGTAACTTCAATAACATGTACGAATACAAATACTCAAATTGTATACACTACAAGTTATTGTAGCCCTCTGTTTGCCTTTACCATGGCCTAGTTTAAATCATCGGCATATAACAAGGAGGAATTTCATGGAAAAGAAAAGTGGAACAATAGAAACAAATATAATACGAGCCTCATATATCATTGCCATGCAAAACAAGGCCAAGCGAGTGCCTATAATACCATGTACGAATACAAATACTCAAATTGTATACACTACAAGGTATTATACACACTCTCTTTGCCTTTACCATGGCCTAGTTTAATCATCGGCATATAACTAGGAGGACATTCAAGGCAAAGAAAAGTGGAACAATAGAAACAAATGTAATACGAGCCTCATATATCATTGTCATACAAACCAAGGCCAAGAGAGTGCCTAAAATACCATATAAGAATACAAATACTCAAATTGTATACACTAAAATGTATTTTAGACACTCTCTTTGCCTTTACCATGGCTGTCGTGGTGGTGTCACGGCAGATGCCATGGGATGGCTAAAGATGTGGGGACGAAGGACGCTGGAGGTGCTCGGGGAGGGATCACGCGACGAGTAGCCGCGTGAGGTACGAAGTAAACACTGCAAACAACACGATCTACCCAGGTTCAGGGCCCTCGTGAGGAGGTAAAACCCCTACTCCTGCCTTTCTTTGTGTATTCTGGTGTCTCACCGAGTAGCCACAGTACAATGTTCTTGCTACCGAGTAGCCACCATCCTCTCTAGGTGATGAACTAGGTCAAGAATTAGGTCACCCAGTGTTCGATCCTCACGCAGGAGGCGGCGGGGCACCTTATATACACGGCGCCCAGCCGGATACGTCCAAACATGGACAAGTGTCGACATAGTGTGCACATCGTCATTCTTCCGGGTTCCCGCTGACAGCTTTGGTTCCTAATCTTGGCTGCATCTGGAAAGTCGTTGGGCAAAACCAGGGGACAGACTGGTATCACTGTGCCAAACACAGAGTAGGGCCCCCTTATCCTGCGACGGCCTGCTTCCATGCTGTCACTGTCAAGCAGGCCGGTCCCAGATGAACAGTAGTTCGAATAGTGCCAAGTACGGACCCAGGATACGCGGGATCCTGTGTCAGAACGGCTCCTTTGACTTTCTGGCCCGAGTAGGTTCCCGGAAATTTTACTCGGGCCAACTCTTCTACTCGAATGGACAGAACTTGATTGATATCTCCTTCTGGTCATCTTGAGGTAAGACCGAGTAGCAGTCAACCGGGTAGCAAGTACCGGGTAGGCAGCTACTCGACCAAACCTCTCTTCTGACAGTCGCCTTTACCACTTGCCTTTACCCTACTCGGGGGTAACCCCCCGACAATGGCCTAGTTTAATCATCGGCATATAACTAGGAGGACATTCATCATGTTCATAAATTAGGATACACAAAAGAAAAACAGGTGGAACAATGGATCATGCACAAAAAAAATGAATCTGACCTCAGAATTTCTAAGTACAACAAGTATAGTCACTACTAGCACCTAGCCTCGGTAAATCATTAGCCAAAGTGTTAATAATTGGCCAAAATTGAAATAACCTTGCAAAAATACCAAATCTAAGCCGTGAACCCAAAAAAACCCAAATCTAAGCCTAATCGAGCTGAAGCACCCAAATCGGGTACGGAATTAAACCATAACCTATCAAAATCATGGTGGAAATAGATGAACTAAGCGTGCCGGATATCCCAAACTTAAGCCATATAAAAAAGCACGTCTACGTGAGAAAATACGAAGCAGAGACACAGAATGAACGGTAAAAACATGTAGATCTACCGTGCATGTCGTGCTACGCGAAAAAATCGAGCTCAATCTACAGATCAACGATACATACAAGGGATAAGAGGGTTAGATATCAGCTTACCGCCATTGCCAAAGACCTCGAAGAGGACGGGGTGACGCACGCGGTGGTCTGAAAAAAAGCCGATGAAGATCCTGCCTGCCCAGGGAGGAAGAGGAGGACTAGCCTTTGTTTCCCGCCGAGGATGGTCGTCGCGGTGCTGTCGATGTCCCGGCGGAAGAAAACCTTCCAACGAAGAGAGGGGAAGCTCAGGAAGGCGGTGAGAGAGATAGAGGGAGTGATATGACTAGAAGAGAGAGAGGGGGAGGTGAGCGCAATTAAAGGGCGCGCCTTCGCGAAGGGGTTGACGCGGCGTCTCTGTAACATCCCAGTGTTTGGGAGGTTATAAGGACCTAAATACAATATGTGCATTTGCAAAGCATGCATCTAAAAGTACGGGAAATTTTGGCACGGAAGTTTAAACAAAGCAAAGTGACCAAAGTTTTACTTGACATGATGAAATAGGTCTAGTTCATCTAGTCAAGAGTACAATTGGAATGATATTTATAACAAGTATCTTAAGAAACCAAATCATCTGGTTACACAAACCATAATTGGTTGTTACCAACACAAACTCTCAACAACCTTAACCACAAGTCTTTAAGTGACTTGGAATAATTCATTAGATATCTACAACTCAAAGAGGGGTGAGTACCCAAATCACATAACTGATAATCATACTTTCATAAATGAGTAATACACAATCGAACCATCTCATCAATAGAGGTGTTATGTCCTCTCAAACAATAACTCTTTAAGTTATCAACCAATCACACCACATCTTTCCAAATTATTTAGTAACAACTAAGTTAACCTTTAGACGTAAATAACGAATGTTCAATAGAACACAATAGATACAAACAAGTGTAAACTCAAAACCACAAGTGGGAAATGCAATAATAATTGTATTAACATATTTATCGAATATGTACATATCTCATCATCTATAAAAGAAGTATCTTAATGAAGAAATAAAACTTCTTAAAATACTGTTAAACCTTGATCATTACAAATAATAATCCCAAACCCCTATATCTAAATTATGAATGACAAAGTAACAAAGAGAAGAATATAAAATAAAATCATGACACCAGAGAAAACAAATAACAACTAGGACATAAGTCATTAAAACCCAATAAGCTTTACATGCTCAATGTCTCATTCGTCTTATATAAGTGAGTATCTGAAATCTCAACACATCAATGAAACATTTGATCAACTTACTATTAAGTCATCATTCCATAGGCATTCCACACTTCTATTCTGAAGGGGAACGTAGCATAGAAAACAAAAATTTTCCTACGCGAGGAACACCCGAAAGGCCAAGATCTAATCTAGGAGACGAAGTGTAACGGGCAACAAGAGGGTTAAGGAGAACACATACCCTCGAAGACTCAAAGTGGTACGAGATCAAATCTCGTTGTTGGCGTAGTCGTACTCACACCGATCCCGATAGCGAGAAGATGGCACCGCAATCCGGCGGTGCATCCGTGATCGGTCACACGTACGGTTGATGACGACCTCCGTTCCCTCGTTCCAGCGGGGCGCGGAAGTAGAGGATCCCTCGGAACTCCAGCAGCACGACGACGTGGTGGTGGTGAAGAATCCCACGGTCAGGGCTTCGCCAAGCCGGAGACCATGAAATGGAGCAGCGGGTGGAGGGAAAGGGAAGTGGCCAAGTGTGTGGAGGAGGGAGAGCTCTCACCCTCCTTTTATAGGAGAGGGGGGAGGCAGCCCAAGGGGGGTGCGGCCAGCCCATGGGGGTGCCCCCACCTCTTCCCTCATCATGTGAGTGGAAGCTCCACTCACACCCACTCATGCTCCCATAATTTCCCACTTGGAAAATCCAAAGGTTTTCTTTTAATAAATAAATAAAACCTTTTTATTTCTTTATTTCAGCATTTGTTAATTCTATTAACAAACTTTTGCATATAGCACCTCGAATCATTTGTTAATTCTATTAACAACCATTCGACGAAAAACCCCTTGAACTATTTCAATTTTCCCCGAAACAATTTCGGTGCTGTCCAAAATATTCTTCGATATTCCGTATCCTCTCAAATGCGTCATCGAACCTTAAGTGTGTCACCCTACGGTTCGCGAATAAGATAGACATGATCGAGACTCCTCTCCGATCAATAATCAACAGCGGGATCTGGAGATCCATGATGACTCCTATATATTCAACGATGACTCTCGTGATCGTGTGAACCAACAACGCCGTGAACTATTCCCTTTGTCTCGCGATATTTTACTTGTCCGAGATTCGATCATTGGTATCAACCATACCTTGTTCAATCTCGTTACCGACAAGTACTCTTTTCTCGTTCCCGTGATATAACATCCTTTGTGATCATATCACGTGCTTGCAAGCGGTTTCGATGTGATATCACCGAGAGGGCCCAGAGTATATCTCTCCGTCATTTGGATGGACAAATCCCACTCTTGATCCATGATCCTCAACTAATACTTTCCGAATACTCAACGACACCTTTATAGTCACCCTGTTACGGTGTGACGTTTGATGCCATCAAAGCACTCTTCCGGTATCAGTGATTGACATGATCTCATGGTCTAAGGAATAAGTTACTTCGTGTGTTTGATATAACAATGTAAAGTAAATGACTTGATCGCATTGCTATATTCTCTTTGGGTATATGTTCATCACATCATTCTTCTAATGACATGACCCCGTTATTAATAACATCCAATGTTCATGATCAGGAAACCTTGATCATCTATTAATCAACGAGCTAGTTAAAAGAGAGGCTTTACTAGGAACCATTGTTTGTTTATTAAGCACACATGTATCAACGTTTCCGGTTAATACAATTCTAGCATGAGAAATAAACATTCATCATAAACAAGGAATAAGATAATAACCATTTTATTATTGCCTCTCGGGCATATTCCCTTCAGTCTCCCACTTGCACTAGAGTCAATAATCTAGTCTGTAAGCACTTTAACACATATGGCGTACCAGTGTTATTACCATGCTTCGCATGCGGTAAACATCATCAAAAAGATCTGAACTTTTCAGGTCCTATTGTATTTGCATGTTCTTTGCGTCTACACGCATCACTCATTCTCTAATGAGATGGCTTTGTATATATATGGTCAATTGGTGAAGACTTAATTCCTCAGCTTAAACTGATGTCACTAACATTGTGAAAATGTAGCTTCATAGTGTTAGCATTCTTGGAAATTCACCAAGTTCCGGTGATACCTTAATTCCTCAGCTTAAACTGATGTTACTAACATTGTGAAAATGTAGCTCCATAGTTTCAGCATTCTTGGAAATTCACCAAGTTCAATAAAGAACTCCTTGACACAAAATACGCTTATTATCAGTTGTCAACACAACGATATACTTTAGCCTTTGTTGTAGTATCTGTCACAATATTTTAATTTTGAAACTCTTTCAAATCCAGCATGGAACTTTCTTCCATCCTATTGTGCTACCCTTCATCACATATTTTAATTGAGATAAAATTACTTGAATAAATGACAAGATTATTAGTGTAACATATTACAACTAATATTTTGTCATTACTATATAGGAAAACATATCCTTAGCATTTCTAAAATGACACAAGGATCTCTCCCACTGTCGTCTAATCATCATATGAATTATCCTACTATAACATTTTATAGCATAGGACTCATCTGGTTGTGTACATAGCATGGAAACATGACTTAGAAATCTCAATTTCAATTATGCTCATCATGTGTCAAAACACATGAATCTTGCTCAATTATTCCATGTGACAAGAACTCCTTCTTATCAATTGTATATTGACTTACTTCAATATTTCATCTATGTAATTTGGCTTCAATCATATCAGGCGCTTCAATCCATTTTATATAGATATCGATGCCCAATATCTTCTAAGCCTTTCATCAATATGAAATCTTAACCGTGTTAATTTAAAATACATATTTTCCAATCAACCATATGTCATCTACATAAAGTATTGGAAATAGTCATAACGCTCCCACTTAATTTCTTGTAACTCTACAAGCATCTTTATCATTCATGATGGAATCAAACTCTTTTGATAACTTCATTAAGGTAAAGATTTCAACTTTGTTATGCTCACTTCAACCATTGAAGTGTGCATACCTTTCTAGCAACCTTTTGAATTTTACAAAAATATCAGACTGTGTCAAGTACACATCCTTGATCAAACTTCCTCGAGAGGAGAGTTGGTTTTGTTATTCAACTTCCATATCATAATATGTAATATTTTGCTAGAACTATCCACAAAGACTAAGCATCACTACCGAAGATCAAAATCTTGTAGTAGTGAACTCTTTGAACTTCGTCGAAAACAACTTTTCGATAAGTACAACTTTCAAAGGATGTAGAATCCATGTCTTTGTCGCTATATAGACCCTTTTGCTATCGTTAGGCATCATGCCTATCGAAAAGACTACCAAGTCACATACTTGACATTCATACAAGGATACTATGGCGGATATAATGACTCATAGTCAATTTTACGAAGTCAGGGCCCATCATTTGCTTCCTTTATAAGGTCCAGGTCCTTTTGTTGTCAAAACAACACTTTACACTTAAACCACAAGTTGTTCTAAGTACAAAGTTTTGGACTTTACTGGTACAGTTCGCAAACTCATTTGAAGTATCTACAACGTTTGTAGTGTCTTCTACTTAGTCAAAATAGTAAACCCCGGAACAACTTCCAGTGCTGCGCTACTCTTGATATGATAACAAAGATTCTCTAATCTCATTGAGTTTATACTGTGCTCCCACTCACTTGTTTCGCAAGAACTACTTTCTCGAGAAATCAACCCTTTCTGATAAACAACATTTGTCTTTTGGTTCGGTGATAGGAGAAATACCCAATGTTTTATTTGGGATAACCTTATAAACATATATTTATCCTATTTTGGTTGTAAACATTTTACACATGCTATGCATACCAAAACTTAAGAAAGTGACAATTCGGGTCACTACCCAAACCATATCTTATATGTTGTCAATTTCAGCGGATCATGATGGTGCTCTTTTCAGTGGAAAAACGGTTGTCACTAATGTATAACTACAAAATTATAATGGCAATTTTATTAATCTTACCATGTCAAACAGGGTTTGATTTTGTCTTTTGAATACTCCAATCTAATGTGGGGTATTCGAGAAGTATAAGTTGTAGAACAATTCTGCAACTTCTCAGATGTTTTGCTAAACTTGTAACTCAAACTTTATCCTTTATGATCCAATCATAAAAACTTGATTATCTTGTATATTGATTTTAACTTCATATTAACAACCTTTTGAACCAATTCAAAATGTCAAACTCTGTTCCCTTTAAATAGATATACTCACATATCTACTTAAATCATCGACAGAATTTTATGAAGGAAAAATTATTCCACCATACATGACTACACATAATGGACTATATACATCAATATGTATAATCTCCACTAAATTAGTCGTCCATTCTACTTTGGCCTAAGAACGGAATTCTAGTCATCTTTTGGAAGAGGTCTCACAAGCGTCAATAAAATGACTCCGGAAGTCCATCAATATGGAGTTCCTTCATGTTTTCCTTTCGGATATGAACTAAAATGGTGGTGTCACAATTTAAGTGAAACTCTTCAACGTCTTGCAACGTTTAGCATTTAGTCTTATAGATGTTTACTTTACCAACATGATTTATATTAACATATCCATCAATTATGGAATATATCATAGTTTGAACAATCTCATTTGTTCTCACAAAAGACTAGAACAAAATAACAAATTATTAAGTTCTTCAAATAAATCTTGACTGGTTGGTTCGATACGACAATGAACACAATAACACTTTATTTATGTTCTTGTCATAATCGATTCCACATCTATTACTAGTTCCTTTTAGGCCCTTGTATTTCTTTCATTGCGTTGCTTTGTATGACAACTCATACCAACCAATGTGGTATCAAAATACCAAAAATACTTTGTTAACTAGTAATACATCTATATCTTGTATATCAAGTATATACTCCTGAGCTGGACTTTTCCAGTTTATTCTTTTCTGCCATATATCTATTTGTAATTCTATTTTCAATATTCCCTTTCCTTTATAGAAGAATCATTCAACATCAAACAATGCTAGTCTTACTAGCTCATTTTCTTTGGCGTGTTAGTCATATACTATCACCCATTGAGTCATACTTTGAGTTTGATTGTTCTACTAATATCACCATATTAATAGCATTCTTCTAGATTCCACTCTTAACAATTTCTAAGTAAGGTAAAATACTTTACCCATACTTCTAATCCATCCCATCATAACAATTTTATGATTAAGTTACTATAGCTCGAAGGAAGGGATTTAGAGGATAATTTTGAGCGCCCAACTTCTTGGAATATTCAAACGCCTAGCATCTTCAATCATTGCATATATTCAGATAGTATAAGCAAACATTGTCACGCTAAATTATACTCAGTCATGTTGCCACAAATAAGTTTCTAGATATCAATATATCTTTCACTTGATTGTTTCTGAAAACAATTCTTTTCGGTTCCTAAATCACCTTGATCAACAAAACATTCTTTTGAAGATAAAGTAATACGGAAGCAACCATGACTCTGGATTCTAAGTAGGAATTATTTGCTCTCTAGATTAATCAATCATTAACCACATGGAGCTAGGTAGGAAATACCAAAAATCTACAATAGGACTTAATTTTAAATTTCACTAATACGGTACCAATCTTAAATGGTATTTACCAGATCATAACAGTTATATCTCAATTAACAATCTAAGTGTAAGATAGTTATGAGGATGCCAATGAATACTACAATTTGTGCAAATTCACTTTGATTTGTTGTTCATGATAAATAAGTTCAAGTTAATTCAAAAATTAAACCATGAACTCCCACTCAAAACAACATCCCTCTTAGTCGTCTTTAGTGATTACACGAACCAAATTCACTACACCAAAACCGATCATCACGTGAGATGATGTAGCTTCAAAGGCGAACATCGACATGTTCATCATATCATCCATATGACTCATGCTTTACCTTTCGGTTACGTGTTCCGAGGCCATGTCTGTACATGCTAGGCTCGCCAAGTAGAACCGTAGTATTGCGTGTGTTTCAAGGCCATGTCTGTACATGCTAGGCTTGAAAACACCCGTTGTATGCGAACGTTGAGTCTGTCACACCCGATCATCACGTGGTGTCTCGAAACGACGAACTTTCTTAACGGTGCATACTTTAAGGAAGAACACATTATTATCTTGATATTAAGTGAGAGGGATCATCTTATAATGCTACCATCGTTATCTAAGCAAAACAAGATGCATAAAAAAGAATTAACATCACAGACATCACATGAAAGGATAACGTGATATGATATGGTCCTTCTTGCACTTGATCTCCATCATGTGCATTATGGTATGATCTCAATCATTCCACCGGCGTGGTACCAAGTATCACGGTACCCCAAACTTGATTGTCCATCAATAAGAAGACAACCATATGGATACCTTCCGGTATATCAATAATTTACAAAATAGATCATCTCATAATCAAATTCGTAATATTGACCATGTCACATCACATGCCCAGCAAAAACTAGTTAGACGATTCTAATTTATTTTTGCATATTTTACGTGGCTTAGGGCGAGGATAGAACCGTTCATACCTACGAACATCAACCACAACGTTGATAAACACATTTTTAACAACCCTTCATAGATTAGATCTTAACTATAGTAGGAGAAACAGACACCCGCAAGCCACTTATGCAATACAAGTTGCATGTCAGTTGTGGAACAAGTCTCATGTACGGACATGTAAGGTTAGTCCGGGCCGCTTCATCCCACTATGCCACTAAGATCATAAAATAGTCAAGGAGGTAATAACATGATCATCAACGCCCACATACACCTATGTGTTCTACCCGTACAAAAACATCTCCGCATAGATCCGGCTCTGATACCACTGAAGGGGAACGTAGCATAGAAAACAAAAATTTTCCTACGCGAGGAACACCCGAAAGGCCAAGATCTAATCTAGGAGACGAAGTGTAACGGGCAACAAGAGGTTAAGGAGAACACATACCCTCGAAGACTCAAAGTGGTACGAGATCAAATCTCGTTGTTGGCGTAGTCGTACTCACACCGATCCCGATAGCGAGAAGATGGCACCGCAATCCGGCGGTGCATCCGTGATCGGTCACACGTACGGTTGATGACGACCTCCGTTTCCCTCGTTCCAGCGGGGCGCGGAAGTAGAGGATCCCTCGGAACTCCAGCAGCACGACGACGTGGTGGTGGTGAAGTATCCCACGGTCAGGGCTTCGCCAAGCCGGAGACCATGAAATGGAGCAGCGGGTGGAGGGAAAGGGAAGTGGCCAAGTGTGTGGAGGAGGGAGAGCTCTCACCCTCCTTTTATAGGAGAGGGGGGAGGCAGCCCAAGGGGGGTGCGGCCAGCCCATGGGGTGCCCCCACCTCTTCCCTCATCATGTGAGTGGAAGCTCCACTCACACCCACTCATGCTCCCATAATTTCCCACTTGGAAAATCCAAAGGTTTTCTTTTAATAAATAATAAAACCTTTTATTTTTATTTCAGCATTTGTTAATTCTATTAACAAACTTTTGCATATAGCACCTCGAATCATTTGTTAATTCTATTAACAACCATTCGACGAAAAACCCCTTGAACTATTTCAATTTTCCCCGAAACAATTTCGGTGCTGTCCAAAATACTTCGATATTCCGTATCCTCTCAAATGCGTCATCGAACCTTAAGTGTGTCACCCTACGGTTCGCGAATAAGATAGACATGATCGAGACTCCTCTCCGATCAATAATCAACAGCGGGATCTGGAGATCCATGATGACTCCTATATATTCAACGATGACTCTCGTGATCGTGTGAACCAACAACGCCGTGAACTATTCCCTTTGTCTCGCGATATTTTACTTGTCCGAGATTCGATCATTGGTATCAACCATACCTTGTTCAATCTCGTTACCGACAAGTACTCTTTTCTCGTTCCCGTGATATAACATCCTTTGTGATCATATCACGTGCTTGCAAGCGGTTTCGATGTGATATCACCGAGAGGGCCCAGAGTATATCTCTCCGTCATTTGGATGGACAAATCCCACTCTTGATCCATGATCCTCAACTAATACTTCCGAATACTCAACGACACCTTTATAGTCACCCTGTTACGGTGTGACGTTTGATGCCATCAAAGCACTCTTCCGGTATCAGTGATTGACATGATCTCATGGTCTAAGGAATAAGTTACTTCGTGTGTTTGATATAACAATGTAAACTAAATGACTTGATCGCATTGCTATATTCTCTTTGGGTATATGTTCATCACATCATTCTTCTATGACATGACCCCGTTATTAATAACATCCAATGTTTCATGATCAGGAAACCTTGATCATCTATTAATCAACGAGCTAGTTAAAAGAGAGGCTTTACTAGGAACCATTGTTTGTTTATTAAGCACACATGTATCAACGTTAATACAATTCTAGCATGAGAAATAAACATTCATCATAAACAAGGAATAAGATAATAACCATTTTATTATTGCCTCTCGGGCATATTCCCTTCATATTCAAATCAACATTCAACAAATAAAGTATATATATGGATACAACTAGGGAATAACAACAAGTCATAACCTCTAGTAGAGGAAGAAAATTGAAAACTACGTAACCAATCATGTATTACATAAGAACATATCTTATGGGAAATAAAATAATAAGTGTATGGAAGTATAATAAAAGCATGAACTAACTCTTAATCTAGATCTTGTTATTTTTGGATAGACCAATATATCTTGTTTCCAATCTTCTCAGAGGCATTCTACAAGAGAAGCACTCTCAAGAAAGGAGGAACTACCACAGGAAGATCTTCAAGAAGATTATTTAGAGTGTTCTAGAAGTGCTACTCTAATCTACTATAAGAGTACTTGCAAACTCTTATATCTTGTTATGATCTTATTAACTCTCTTGAAATAGTGTGATATTCCAATGTTAGTGTTATATAGAAGTAGTTTGGTAACAAGACTAATTACCTTGTTAACAGATCACTTTTGTATACTCAAACAATTGAGTGTCATACACAAACAAACAGAAAGTTGAAAAACCTAGTACATCTTAGCCTACTGTATATGATTAGTAATTTGGAGGCAAGTCTGATCCACTTGTTAACAAATTCTTCTTATATGCATATGGCAACCTGATGTCATAAAATAAACCTACATTCTTTTATAATATCTTAATTAAATATTTGCTTGGAACAACTGGTCGTTTTTACCACAAGGGTGAGATAATTGAAGTTGGACACCAAGAGATGAACTACCTGCAATGGACAAAGGTGATAACAGAAGACCACAAGAAGCAACACTGCCTTAGTAAGGGAGCATAAGAAAGTATCTATTGAATCAGTAGGAAATATTAGACAACTTAGAATCTCTATTCCTTGCCAAGCTCAACAGAGAAAAGAAATACATGATAATCTCTTTAATGGAAGCAAGTATCAAGTAAGAAACAATAACAAATCATTGCATCCAAATATCTTGTGTTATGTAAGGTAAATGGAAGCAAGTGCCATGTTTTCCAGATCCTTTGCATACACAAGACTAGCAGATAACAACAAAGAATCATCTGCACATAACCATGTAAAAAATTACATGTTCTAAAACAAACATGAGTTAATATCCATCTTGGAACGTAGGTGGAAAACAAGAATATAAGATTTCAAAGCCACGCATGTTTTCCACTTGATCATGTACCTAAAATAACAAACATGATTAATACACACCTAAGTAAAATGTCAACCAAAATTGCTAAGAGTTCAATTATAAAAATTACAAAGTTTTACAAAAGAAAACAAGTATTTTTACTAACCAAAGTATTTGGTAGGCCTAGGAAGAATATTCCATATTTGTTGAGTTTTCCATAACACATAAAAAAACTACCATGTAGTGTTACCAAATTATTTTCCAAAAGGGATTGTATCCAAATTTGTCCAATTATGAGACACCACCTTGTATCCACATGATTGTAGTGTGTTCTTTTGATAAACATGCTTTAGCATAATTTTAAAGGCATTAAATAAATTAAAAGAAAAGAAAACAACAAAACAACATAATCTAGCACCCTAACTAAAAAATACAAATATTCTTGAAATTCACCAAAATAAAACATGGTGAGATGTAAAATTTGATGAGGAATTCAAATATATTTTTTTATTAATTTTTCTGTTGACAAGAAGACCCTGAAAACAAGGTTTTGTTCTTAGTTTTAAAGACAAAAGGACCTCTCGGTAAAACTTAATTCATTCCGGGGGTTATGGGAATTTTTTTTGTTTTGTCTTCCTCCAGGCAGGCTGTGGGCGTGTCGACGCCGCCGATGCATGGCCACCTCCTGCTCGCGGTCCTCGCGCACGGATAAGAGCTAGGAGGGGAGCCGTGACCCTCCTCCTCACCCTCTCTTCTCCCTCACTCTCTCTCTGTATGCCCCACGGAAGTGCACCGAACCCTAACCCTAACCAATACGGACGCCGTCCATCGCCGTCGACTCTGGCCTCCCCGGAGCAAGCCGAGACCACCGGGAGAACCGGCATGCTTCCCTTCACCTCCCCACCTAGCGTCATTTGCTGGGAAGCCCGGAACCAGACGAATCGACCATCTCCTTCATCTCCGGCCACCGCGGGGAAGAGCTCGCCGCTGGTGATTGGGACCTCCCCGAGCCTCCTCGTTGGCTCCACTGCAACTAGGGTGAGAAGGGAAACCTTTAATTTTGCATTGGGTCGACGTACGCGTGCTGTCGTTGTTGGTTGAGCCTCGCCGCCGCGCCATTTCTCACCGCCGGTGACTCTGGTGACCAATTGGTCACCGCGTCGCTACCTAGTGGTTCGCCAAGAGCCTCTCTAGATCATGGAACAGTTTAATCCAGCCAAAACGAAGCAAATCCACGGATTGAAATCGAACAGAGAAGAATTTGCTCAGAGATGATGCAATGTTGACGTCAGCTTGACGTCATGGCTATTTTTCTTTTTCTTTTCCTTTTATTTTTATTTTAAATCGAATATGACAGGTGGGACCCACCTGTCAATTTAAATAGGGCAAAATAACTAAAATTTGATAAATCAATTACTATTAAAATACTTATCAGAAAAATATGAAAAAAATATGGAAATATTTAGAAAAATAAAATCTAAATGTTTATCAAGTTTTAAAAAATGTTTGATAAAGTATAAAATTAAACATTTTCTGAATTAAATTAAATCATTTTAATTGAGAAAATAATAAATAATTCATAAAACCAGAAAAATACAAGTTATATACCAAAATGCTCCAAATAAAAAATACAATCCACCTATAGTGTTTTCAAAGTCATTTGACCAAGTTTTGATGTGTGCAATATTTGCCTAATCATTTAATTAATTTAAAATTAATAAATTAATAATTTATTCAAATATTTTCATAAAGCATTGACTGATGCTGTTGTTTTGTTATCCAACCAAGTAATAAACGCTTCTACATAAACATGGTAACAATTGTTTGTTAAGTAAAAGTGAAACACATGTAAGTATAAAAGAAGTAATAACCACATCACCACAAGTAATGAAACATCTCACCTAAAACCCGTGTGAATAAGTATCGTATTAAACGTGGCTTACACTTGTAAGATGGGGTGTTTCCCAGGGTATTTCACGATGCATCTCATTAATATGCATGTATCATCTTGCCAGTGTTTTCTGTAGTCCTTACCGGTACTACTATGCTATCTTTCAGATGTCGGATTTTCTACGCGACCCTTTAACCCGAAGACATGGATTATGGTTATTTCAATCTCAGGCAAGTTCATCACTTGCTCATATCCTTTGCAGTACTTCATAACAAACTAATTGGAAAAACTCTATCGTATTACGACCTAGTCTCAAAAGAATGCATGATCCTATTTTTATAATAATATGACTAATTGAATGACTAGCCGAATGGTAGTGTTCTGTTTGGTGGAAGGATGGGACCATGGTAAGATGAATAGGTCAAAGGAAGGTTCCATCTGCATGGGAAAGTATTACCTAGGATTTAACAACAACTGTTGTCAGGATTCTTGCGATGTAAATACCACGTTGACCATGGGTCTTCTATGGGGGTAGTAAGTCAGCTGTGATCTTCTCTCGTTCGCATGTCAACGGACTGCCAGAGACGTACGCTGTAGGTCTTGCGAGACTACATGCACATGGGTGGGAGCCCTTACGTCGCACGGACTCTGGGGTCTATGAGTGTCTGCTAGGGGCGCGTAGATCTCCATCGTGAGGGGTGGAATCAGGCGTTCAACCTACTGGCAGAAATGGGTGGGCATGCGTTGTGCGGAGAAGCACGGTTTGGCTTGGACCAACAACCGGGCCCCACACCTGAGTGGGAGTGGATAGGATCTCAAGCCTGGTTGTGCAACATGGTCTTGGTCTCCCATGGGTAAAGTAACACACCTCTGCAGAGTGTAAAAGGATGTGGCATGGTACCCCCTGTTCCGGGAAGGAGTTGCGAACGTCGTAGGAAAGGCCACTCCATGAAGTTCTAGTCCTGTGAATATCTGGCGGGCATAGTTTCCAGAATTTAAAAGCAACCTCTTGAAGAA
The DNA here is from genome assembly GCA_028641055.1 of Alopecurus myosuroides. Taxonomy (NCBI): domain Eukaryota; kingdom Viridiplantae; phylum Streptophyta; class Magnoliopsida; order Poales; family Poaceae; genus Alopecurus; species Alopecurus myosuroides. The sequence goes on from CM054058.1 coordinate 559,695,603, forward strand.
AGATTTACAAAAACCTTGCATTAGCTTATGACTCTTTTGAGTCTAAAGCTGTAGTTAGTGCATCAAACTATCCTCTATATATCATGAACATGCTGAGTAACGCTCGTTACTTATTCGTTCCCGTTTGACCCCCTGCTTAGAGGTGAAGCCTGATGGAAGTCGTCATCGTGAAGCCATCGCTACCTCATGAAGATAGGTGGAGTCATATATTACTTAGTCGGTGAAGCATCGTCAACAACAACGTTGGAGGAGGAGAAGCTATCAAGGTGTAGGTGGAGAACATTCTCGGACTTAGCTGTTACAAGCCATAGATTAGGGCTGACATCAGCCGTAGTGGATTTAGTTCTGAGCTAGAGTTCTTCTCCAGCTTGGATCTTCGCTTTGTTTCTTTTGATGTTCATTTGTATGAGATCTTCTTGATTCATCAGATAGATTCTCAAGATTTGTAATGAAGTTTGTATTCTATAGTTTTGCATGGTCCCGCTATGTTTCTGTTGTACTACTCTGAGGGATGTAATATTCACAGATAAGTCCTTCTGTGAGTATTATGTCATTGACTTGCGCACTACACACGCAGTGGTGTGCTGGGTCATCACATATGGTATCAGAGCGAAGCGACCTTAGGTTTAAAACCTTTTAGGAGATCTGTAGGTTGGTAAAGACTATAGGAAGCCATCTTATCTAAACCACACTTCCTACAACTATGATGATCATCCACTTGAGAATGATACGATCATATTTTTATAGAATGTTCTTACTCAACTAGAGTAAATATAGTTATCTAATTTCTTTATACCTAGGTATTAGTAGTTAGAAGTTTAGAATGTATCTGTTTTATCAAGAAGAAGAGTTGTGACATAGTCCCAGATAATTAAGTCACAGTGATGATTACCCCATTCTATGAATGCATAGGATGGAGTAGAACATGATGTAGAGTAAGTATAGGAGTCATCAAGAAGGGTTGATTTAGAATCTTGAAGAGTCATTAAACTCTGGTAACTATGGGGTACATGCCATATCCTTAGTTAGCAAGTCTAGAGATGAATCATTATTGTATAGCATAGAACTAGGAGAAGGCATAAGCATTGATGGAAGCTACATTAGTACTCCCACGATGTGATCATCACAAGTAAGGATCAACAGATGCTATGAGAAGCTTATTATAACCAAGATGAAGTAATTCAATTTATGTGGTACTTAGTCCTATATGGAACCAAGTTAGACAACAACTACTATAGGATCATTTTGTCTTGGTTTATTCTATTGCAGTAAGGCATGCAATTGGAGTAATTACCTAGGCAAAGAGTGGTTGTGTAGAATAGGATTACAAGGTACTATATACCTACTTGTAGTGTATAGCATTTAAGAGCCTTGGTACTTGAGATGTTTTACTCTAAGTACTTCTATTTCACAGGCTTTTGGTGCCTGAGTGATAACTGCATTTGGGATTTATTGGATCTTATTTGGATCTTTGATTGACTAGATCTATACATGAATATTGAACTTGATGTGCAAATTCATGTGCAAACAATGAGTTCTTTCTTGATGTTACTGGTCTAGAGGGTATACGATTAGTATGAACGCGGACTGAGTTATCAGCAGATGGAAACAACCACAAAAGATCTGGAAGACGAGGAAGTTAATAAGGCAGAAGCCAAGGAAGCCACTGATGGGAATGGACCACAGTCCATATCATGCTTGGAGTTGATGGCATACTTCATCAACATATGATGAGCTACCACAAGTTATGCCAAGAAAATAACATGAGTAGTTATATCCTAGAAGGAAATATGTAGAAGTTTGATAAATAAACTTATAGAGTCATCCCATAGAAGTTGAAACCCAAAGATATAGAAGGACCATAGGTAGTAACCAGTGGAATAGGTTATAGTCACCTATAGGAAAGAGTTAAAACTCGAGGAAACTCGAAGATATTTTCACTAATAATTGAGTCTAAGTCAATGTACACTACGTTGTACAAGTTTCTTTGAGTAGTATTCCTCTTGAGACCATTAGATTGAACTAAATGGAACCCCACCCATAGACAATATCCAGTGTACCGGAAGAATCTTATTGGTTATTCATAATATGGTGGATATACCAAATCTACTTTGGAAAGTGTGAGAGGTAGGAAACCATACCTATTCATCGGAGAATGAAACTTGGTATCCACTATATGGTGGAAATACCACGTGTTGTTCGTGAGACCATTAGGAGGGCTTAGTAGCAAAACACAGTTGGTATAACAACAAGCAAAGTATTAGATCATAGTGCAAGACAGTGGAAGGTAAACAATCAAGACAAGAGGCAAGACACGCTAAGGTCAACCCAAGAAAACAGATGTGAAGATTCAAAGGTCTACAGAAGTTCTCTCTACCTATCTTTACGTGAGAGAGGTTTAACTTCTAAACGAAGTCTTGTTAAGGGGGAGATACTGTAACATCCCAGTGTTTGGGTGGTTATAAGGATCTAAATACAATATGTGCATTTGCAAAGCATGCATCTAAACGTACGGGATATTTTGGCGCGAAAGTTTAAACAAAGCAAAGTGACCAAAGTTTCACTTGACATGATGAAATAGGTCTAGTTCATCTAGTAAAGAGTACAATTGGAATGATCTTTATAACAAGTATCTTAATAAACCAAATCATATTGTTATCCAACCAAGTAATAAACACTTCTAGCTAAACATGATAACAATTGTTTGTTAAGTAAAAGTGAATCACATGTAAGATTAAAAGAAGTAATAACCACATCACCACAAGTAATGAAACATCTCACCTAAAACCCGTGTGAATAAGTATTGTACTAAACGTAGCTTACACTTGTAAGATGGGGTGTTTTCTAGGGTATTTCATGATGCATCTCATTACTATGCATGTATCATCTTTCCAGTGTTTCCTTTAGTCCTTACCGGGACTACTTTGCTATCTTTCAGATGTCGGGATTTTCTACGCGACCCTTTGACCCGAAGACATGGATTATGGTTATTTCAATCTCAGTCAAGCTCATCACTTGCTCATATCCTTTGCAGTACTTCATAACAAACTAATTGCAAAAACCCTATTGTATTACCACATAGTCTCAAAAGAATGCATGATCCTATTTTTATAATAATATTACTAATTGAATGACTAGCCGAATGGTAGTGTTCTGTTTGGTGGGAGGATGGGACCATGGTAAGATGAATAGGTCAAAGGAAGGTTCCATCTGCATGGGAAAGTATTACCTAGGATTTAACAACAACTGTTGTCAGGAACCTTGCGATGTAAATACCACGGTTACCATGGGTCTTCTATGGGGGGAGTAAGTCAGCTGTGATCTTCTCTCGTTTGCATGTCAACAGACTGCCAGAGACGTACGCTGTAGGTCTTGCGAGACTACATGCACATGGGTGGGAGCCCTTACATCCCAAGGACTCTGGGGTCTATGAGTGTATGCCAGGGGCGCGTATATCTCCATCGTGAGGGTTGGAATCAGGCGTTCAACCTGTTGGCAGAAATGGGTGGGCATCCGTTGTGCAGAGAAACACGGTTTTGCTTGGACCAACAATCGGGCCCCACACCTGAGTGGGAGTGGACCAGCAACATGGTCTTGGTCACCCATGGGTAAAGTAACGCACCTCTGCGGAGTGTAAAAGGATGTGGCATGTTACCCCTGTTCCGGGAAGGAGCTGCGAATGCCGCAGGAAAGGCAACTCCATGAAGTTCTCGTCCTGTGAAGATCTGGCGGGCATAGTTTTCAGAATTTAAAAGAAACCTCTTGAAGAAAGATTTACAAAAACCTTGCATTAGCTTATGACTCTTTTGAGTCTAAAGCTGTAGTTAGTGCATCAAACTATCCTCTATATATCATGAACTTTTTGAGTAATGCTCGTTACTCATTCGTTCCCGTTTGACCCCCTGCTTAGAGTTGAAGTCTGATGGAAGTCGTCATCGTGAAGCCATCGCTACCTCATGAAGCTAGGTGGAGTCATATATTACTTAGTCGGTGAAGCATTGTCAACAACAACGCTGGAGGAGGAGAAGCTATCAAGGTGTAGGTGGAGAACATTCTCGTACTTAGCTGTTACAAGCCATAGATTAGGGCTGACATCAGCCGTAGTGGATTTAGTTCTGATATAGAGTTCTTCTCCAGCTTGGATCTTTGCTTTGTTTCTTTTGATGTTCATTTGTATGAGATCTCCTTGATTCATCAGAGAGATTCTCAAGATTTTATAATGAAGTTTGTATTCTATACTTTTGCCTGGTCCCGCTATGTTTCTGTTGTACTACTCTAAGGGATGTAATATTCACAGATAAGTCCTTTTGTAAGTATTATGTCATCGACTTGCGCACTACACATGCAGTGGTGTGCTGGGTCATCAAAGTCACCCGCGCAATAAAGGTCCGGCCTGGCGTCAGTTGCCGAAAACATTTCACAAAAGAGAAGAAAAATAATTTGAAATGGAAAGAAAAACAATTAATACAGAATAATAATAACTTAACCACAAAATACTCCATCCGTTTGATCTGACAGAATAAAAACAATTTCCCCGATTTTTTTGAAAGACAAAATGCTGATTCAATTTTTTGAAAACCAAGCTTATATGAATTGGATTGATTATTTAGTGATATCGTGCCTTTTTTAGAAATGATTATCTACTTGCTTGGATGTGTTAGGGTGGACACTAGAAAGTCCCAAGACAATGGTATGACCCAACACTTACAAGATTCACTCACGTTTCTCCGTTCCGGTAGCATCGGCCAATAGGGCATGTAAAGTCGAGAGAGAAACACAGAGAGAAAGAAGTCGGGCTCTAAGTAGACATGGAACCCGCCAGAGAGAATCTGACGCCGGTGGAACCCTAACACACATGACACAGTCTAACACACATATGGTATGTCATACCATGGGATTTGGTGGCATTTAAACGATTCGGAGCCCCCTCCGGAAAAACCGTGCATAGCTAGCCCCGCTGGGGAAAAGGAAAAACTGCTGTTCTGGGCCCTCTACGTGAGCCGAAACGGGGTAGCAAAGGGGAACCAACTATTTGGTTGTGTTAGGTTAGGCCCAAGGAACACCCAAGAGAATGTTAGGGTCCACCTCTTGGAAAGATTCCCCTAGTTCCGTCAAATCCGGGAGTTTCGGGCTCTAAGTAGTCCTGGAACACGCTAGAGAGAATCCGACGCCGGTGAAGCCCTTAGAGAGGAAGGGAATCTTGGGAATCCCAGACCCATGCCACACTCTAGCACACATGGTATGGCGTGCGATGGGAATTGGTGGCATTCAGACGATCTAGAGCAACCTCTCCAGAGAAACCATAACCCAGCTGGGGAAAAAGATGGGACTGACATTCTGCTCCATCCACGTGAGCCGGAAGGGGGGTAGCAAAGTGGAACTAACTGTTTGGTTGTGTTAGGTTAGGCCCAAGGAACACCCAAGAGAATGGTAGGGCATACCTCTTGGAAAGATTCCCCCCAGTTCCATCACACCGAGCAGTTTCGGGCTCTCATTAATTAGTCCTGGAACCCGCGAGAGAGAATCTGACACCGGTGAAACCCTAACATAGAGAGCGAGTGAATCTTGGGTATACAAGACCCATGCCACACTCTATCGCACGTGGTGTGGCATTTAATGGGATTTGGTGGCATTCAGACGATACGGAGCCCCCTCTCCGGATAAACCATAGCCCCGCTGGGAAAAAGACAGAATTGTCGTTCTGCCCTATCTACATGAGCCGGAAGGGGTAGCAAAGTGGAAACAATTTCTTGGTTGTGTTAGGTTAGGCCTAAGGAGCACCCAATTCAATGGTAACGGCCACCTCTTGGAAAGATTCCCCCAGCTCCGTCAGATCCGGGAGTTTCAGGCTCTAAATAGTCCTAGAACACGCCAGAGAGAATCCGACGCCGGTGAAGCCCTAACAGAGAGAGAGAGGTAAACTCGGGTATACAAGACCATGACACACTCTAACACACATGGTATGTCATACTATGGGATTTAGTGGCCTTCATACGACCCGGAGACCCCCTCCGGAGAAACCATAGCCCCGATGGGGAAAAAGACGGAACTGTCGTTCTGCCCTATCTACGAGAATCGGAAGGGGGTAGAAAAGTGGAACTAACTGCTTGGTTCAGTTAGGTTAGGCCAAAGGAACACCCAAGAGAAATGTAGGGCCCACCTCTTGGCAAGATTCCCCCAGTTCCGTCACACCCGGGACTTTCGGGCTCTCAGTAATTAGTCCTGGAACCCGCGAGAGATAATACGACACCGGTGAAACCCTAACACAGAGAGCGAGGGAATCTTGGGCATCCAAGACCCATGCCACACTCTAGCACACATGGTATGGCGTGCAAATGGGATTTGGTTGCATTCAAACTATATGGAGCCACCTCTATGGAGAAACCATAGCCCCGATGGGGAAAAAGACGGAACTCTCGTTCTGCCCCATCTACGTCTGCCGGAAGGGGTAGAAAAGGGGAACTAACTGTTTGTTTGTGTTAGGTTAGGCCCAAGGGACACCCAAGTTAATGGTAGGGCACCTCTTGGCAAGATTCCCCCAGTTCCGTCACACCCGGGAGTTTCGGGCTCTCATTAATTAGTCCTGGAACCCGCGAGAGAGAATCCGACGCCGGTTAAACCCTAACACAGAGAGTGAGGTGTAATCGGGTATCCAAGAACATGACACACTCTAACACACATGTTTATTTCATACCATGGGATTTTGTGGCATTCATACGATCCGGAGCCCCCCTCCGGAGAAACCATGCATAGCCCCGCTGGGGAAAAAGGCAGAACTGCCGTTCTGTCCCCTCTACGTGAGCCGAAAGGGAGTAGCAAAGTGGAACCAACTGTTTGGTTGTGTTCGGTTAGGCCCAAGGAACACCAAATAAAATCTTAGGGTCCACCTCTTGGCAAGATTCCCCTAGTTCCGTCCAATCCGAGAGTTTTGGGCTCTAAGTAGTTCTGGAACCCTCTAGAGAGAATCCGACGCCGGTGAAGCCCTTACACAGAGAGCGAGGTAATCTTGGGAATCCAAGACCCATGACACACTCTAACACATGGTATGGTATACCATGGGATTGGTGGCATTCAGACGATCTGGAGCCACCTCTCAGGAGAAACCATAGCCCCGCTCGAGAAAAACACGGAACTGTCGTTCTGCACCATCTACATGAGCCGGAAGGGGGTATCAAAGTGGAACTAAATGTTTGGTTGTGTTAGGTTAGGCCCAAGGAACACCCAAGATAATGGTAGGGCACACCTTGCAAGATTCCCCCAGTTCCGTCACACCCGGGAGTTTCGGGCTCTCATTAATTTTCCTGGAACCAGCGAGAGAGAAATCCGACACCGGTGAAACCCTAACAGAGAGCGAGGTAATATTGGTATCCCAAGACCATGGCACACTCTAACACACATGGATGTCATACCATGGTATTTTTTGCATTTCAACGATCTGAGAGCCCCCTCCGGAGAAACCATAGCCAAGCTGGGGGGAAAGGCGAAACTGTCGTTCTGGCCCGTCACGTGAGCCGAAAGTGGGTAGAAAGTGGAACCAACTTTTTTTTGTGTTAGGTTACGACCAAGGAACACCAATGAAAAATTCTAGGGTCCACCTCTTGCCAAAATTCCCCTAGTTCCGTCAAAATCCGGGAGTTTCGGGCTCTAAGTAGTCTGGAACCCGCTAGAGGAATCTGACGCCGGTGAAGCCCTAACACAGAGAGCGAGGGAATCTTGGGCATACCAGACCATGACACACTATAACACGCATGATATGGTATACCATGGGATTTGGTGGCATTCAACGAGATCCGGAGCCCCTCCGGAGAAACCATAGCCCCGATGGGGAAAAAGACGGAACTATCGTTCTGCCCCATCTACGAGAGCCGAAAGGGGTAGCAATGTGGAACTAACTTCTTGGTTGTTATTTTAGGCCTAAGGAACACCCAAGAAATGGTAGTGCCCACATCTTGGAAAAATTCCCCCAGGTCCGTCACACCCAGAAATTTCGGCTCTCATTAATTAGTCCTGGAACCCGCCGCGAGAGAGAATCCGACGCCTGTGAAAACCCTAGCACAGAGAGCGAGGGAATCTTGGGCATACAAGACACATGCCACACTCTATCACACACATCGTATGGCGTGCAATAGGATTTTGTGGCATTCAGACATCTGCAGCCACCTCTCCATAGAAACCATAGCCCCCGCTAGGGAAAAAGACGGAACCGTCGTTCTGCCCATCTACGTGAGCCGGAAGGGGTAGAGAAGGAAAATAACTGTTTGTTTGTGTTAGGTAGACCCAAGGGACACCCAAGTTAATGGTAGGCACCTCTTGGCTAGATTCCCCAGTTCCGTCACACCGGGAGTTTCGGGCTCTCATTAATTAGTCCTGGAACCCGCGAGAGAGAATCCGACGCCGGTGAAACCCTAACACAGAGAGTGAGGTAATCTCGGGTATCCAAGAACATGACACACTCTAACACACATGTTATTTTCATTCCATGGGATTTTGTGGCATTCATACGATCCGGAGCCCCCTCCGGAGAAACCATGCATAGCCCCGCTGGGGAAAAAGGGAACTGCCGTTCTGTCCCTCTACGTGAGCCGAAAGGGAGTAGCAAGTGAACCAACTGTTTGGTTGTGTTAGGTTTAGGCCCAAGGAACACAAAATAAAATCTTAGGGTCCACCTCTTGGCAAGATTCCCCTAGTTCCGTCCAATCCGGGAGTTTTGGGCTCTAAGTAGTTCTGGAACCCTCTAGAGAGAATCCGACGCCGGTGAAGCCCTTACACAGAGAGCGAGGTAATCTTGGGAATCCAAGACCCATGACACACTCTAACACACATGGTATGGTACCATGGGATTTGGTGGCATTCAGACGATCTGGAGCCACCTCTCAGGAGAAACCATAGCCCGCTCGAGAAAAAGACGGAACTGTCGTTCTGCAACCATCTACATGAGCCGGAAGGGGTATCAAAGTGGAACTAAATGTTTGGTTGTGTTAGGTTAGGCCCAAGGAACACCCAAGATAATGGTAGGGCACACCTTGCAAGATTCCCCCAGTTCCGTCACACCCGGAGTTTCGGGCTCTCATTAATTATTCCTGGAACCAGCGAAGAGAAATCCGACACCGGTGAAACCCTAACACAGAGAGCGAGGTAATATTGGGTATCCAAGACCATGGCACACTCTAACACACATGGTATGTCATACCATGGTATTTTTGGCATTCATACGATCTGGAGCCCCCTCCGAGAAACCATAGCCAAGCTGGGGGAAAGGCGAAACTGTCCGTTCTGGCCCGTCTACGTGAGCCGAAAGTGGTAGCAAAGTGGAACCAACTGTTTTTTGTGTTAGGTTACGACCAAGGAACACCAATGAAAATTCTAGGGTCCACCTCTTCCAAAATTCCCCTAGTTCCGTCAAATCCGGGTTTTCGGGCTCTAAGTAGTCCTGGAACCCGCTAGAGAGAATCTAACGCCGGTGAGCCCTAACACAGAGAGCGAGGAATCTTGGGGCATACCAGACCCATGACACACTATAACACGCATGATATGGTATACCATGGGATTTGGTGGCATTCAGACGAGATCCGGAGCCCCCTCCGGAGAAACCATAGCCCCGATGGGGAAAAAGACGGAACTATCGTTCTGCCCCATCTACGAGAGAGCCGAAAGGGGGTAGCAATGTGGAACTAACTTCTTGGTTGTGTTATTTTAGGCCTAAGGAACACCCAAGAGAATGGTAGTGCCCACCTCTTGGAAAAATTCCCCCAGGTCCGTCACACCCAGAAATTTCGGGCTCTCATTAATTAGTCCTGGAACCAGCGAGAGAGAATCCGACGCCGGTGCAACCCTAGCACAGAGCGAGGGAATCTGGGCATACAAGACACATGCCACACTCTATCACACATCGTATGGGCGTGCAATAGGATTTTGTGGCATTCAGACGATCTGCAGCCACCTCTCCATAGAAACCATAGCCCCGCTAGGGAAAAAGACGGAACCGTCGTTCTGCCCCATCTACGTGAGCCGGAAGGGGTAGAAAAGGGAAAATAACTGTTTGTTTGGTTAGGTTAGGCCCAAGGACACCCAAGTTAATGGTAGGGCACCTCTTGGCTAGATTCCCCCAGTTCCGTCACAACCCGGGAGTTTCGGTCTCTCATTAATTAGTCCTGGAACCCGCGAGAGAGAATCCGACGCCGTGAAACCCTAACACAGAGAGTGAGGTAATCTCGGGTATCCAAGAACATGACACACTCTAACACACATGTTATTTCATACCATGGGATTTTGTGGCATTCATACGATCCGGAGCTCCCCTCCGGAGAAACCATGCATAGCCCCGCTGGGGAAAAAGGCAGAACTGCCGTTCTGTCCCCTCTACGTGAGCCGAAAGGGAGTAGCAAAGTGGAACCAACTGTTTGGTTGTGTTAGGTTAGGCCCAAGGAACACAAAATAAAATCTAGGGTCCACCTCTTGGCAAGATTCCCCTAGTCCGTCCAATCCGGGAGTTTTGGGCTCTAATAGTTCTGGAACCCTCTAGAGAGAATCCGACGCCGTGAAGCCCTTACACGGAGAGCGAGGTAATCTTGGGAATCCAAGACCCATGACACACTCTAACACACAAGGTATGGTATACCATGGGATTTGGTGGCATTCAGACGATCTGGAGCCACCTCTCAGGAGAAACCATAGCCCCGCTCGAGAAAAAGACGGAACTGTCGTTCTGCACCATCTACATGAGCCGGAAGGGGGTATCAAAGTGGAACTAAATGTTTGGTTGTGTTAGGTTAGGCCCAAGGAACACCCAAGATAATGGTAGGGCACACCTTGCAAGATTCCCCCAGTTCCGTCACACCGGGAGTTTCGGGCTCTCATTAATTATTCCTGGAACCAGCGAGAGAGAAATCCGACACCGGTGAAACCCTAACACGAGAGCGAGGTAATATTGGGTATCCAAGACCATGGCACACTCTAACACACATGGTATGTCCATACCATGGTATTTTTTGGCATTCATATGATCTGGAGCCCCTCCGGAGAAACCATAGCCAAGCTGGGGGGAAGGCGAAACTGTCGTTCTGGCCCGTCTACGTGAGCCGAAAGTGGGTAGCAAAGGGAACCAACTGTTTTTTTGTGTTAGGTTACGACCAAGGAACACCAATGAAAATTCTAGGGTCCACCTCTTGCCAAAATTCCCCTAGTTCCGTCAAATCCGGAGTTTCGGGCTCTAAGTAGTCCTGGAACCCGCTAGAAGAATCTGACGCCGGTGAATCCCTAACACAGAGAGCGAGGGAATCTTGGCATACCAGACCCATGACACACTATAACACGCATGATATGGTATACCATGGGATTCGGTGGCATTCAGACGAGATCCGGAGCCCCCTCCGGAGAAACCATAGCCCCGATGGGGAAAAAGACGGAACTATCGTTCTGCCCCATCTACGAGAGCCGAAAGGGGGTAGCAAAGTGGAACTAACTTCTTGGTTGTGTTATTTTAGGCCTAAGGAACACCCAAGAGAATGGTAGTGCCCACCTCTTGGAAAAATTCCCCAGGTCCGTCACACCAGAAATTTCGGGCTCTTCATTAATTGTCCTGGAACCCGCGAGAGAGAATCCGACGCCGGTGAAACCCTAGCACAGAGAGCGAGGGAATCTTGGGCATACAAGACACATGCCACACTCTATCACACATCGTATGGCATGCAATAGGATTTTGTGGCATTCAGACGATCTGCAGCCACCTCTCCATAGAAACCATAGCCCCGCTAGGGAAAAAGACGGAACCGTCGTTCTGCCCCATCTACGTGAGCCGGAAGGGGTAGAAAAGGGAAAATAGCTGTTTGTTTGTGTTAGGTTAGGCCCAAGGGACACCCAAGTTAAGTGTAGGGCACCTCTTGGCTAGATTCCCCCAGTTCCGTCACACCCGGGAGTTTCGGGCTCTCATTAATTAGTCCTGGAACCCGCGAGAGAGAATCCGACGCCGGTGAAACCCTAACACAGAGAGTGAGGTAATCTCGGGTATCCAAGAACATGACACACTCTAACACACATGTTATTTCTTCATACCATGGGATTTTGTGGCATTCATACGATCCGGAGCCCCCTCCGAGAAACCATGCATAGCCCCGCTGGGGAAAAAGGCAGAACTGCCGTTCTGTCCCCTCTACGTGAGCCGAAAGGGAGTAGCAAAGTGGAACCAACTGTTTGGTTGTGTTAGGTTAGGCCCAAGGAACACAAAATAAAATCTTAGGGTCCACCTCTTGGCAAGATTCCCCTAGTTCCGTCCAATCCGGGAGTTTTGGGCTCTAAGTAGTTCTGGAACCCTCTAGAGAGAATCCGACGCCGGTGAAGCCCTTACACAGAGAGCGAGGTAATCTTGGGAATCCAAGACCCATGACACACTCTAACACACATGGTATGGTATACCATGGGATTTGGTGGCATTCAGACGATCTGGAGCCACCTCTCAGGAGAAACCATAGCCCCGCTCGAGAAAAAGACGGAACTGTCGTTCTGCACCATCTACATGAGCCGGAAGGGGGTATCAAAGTGGAACTAAATGTTTGGTTGTGTTAGGTTAGGCCCAAGGAACACCCAAGATAATGGTAGGGCACACCTTGCAAGATACCCCCAGTTCCGTCACACCCGGGAGTTTCGGGCTCTCATTAATTATTCCTGGAACCAGCGAGAGAGAAATCCGACACCGGTGAAACCCTAACACAGAGAGCGAGGTAATATTGGGTATCCAAGACCATGGCACACTCTAACACACATGGTATGTCATAACATGGTATTTTTTGGCATTCATACGATCTGGAGCCCCCTCCGGAGAAACCATAGCCAAGCTGGGGGGAAAGGCGAAACTGTCGTTCTGGCCCGTCTACGTGAGCCGAAAGTGGGTAGCAAAGTGGAACCAACTGTTTTTTTGTGTTAGGTTACGACCAAGGAACACCAATGAAAATTCTAGGGTCCACCTCTTGCCAAAATTCCCCTAGTTCCGTCAAATCCGGGAGTTTCGGGCTCTAAGTAGTCTTGGAACCCGCTAGAGAGAATCTGACGCCGGTGAAGCCCTAACACAGAGAGCGAGGGAATCTTGGGCATACCAGACCCATGACACACTATAACACGCATGATATGGTATACCATGGGATTTGGTGGCATTCAGACGAGATCCGGAGCCCCCTCAGGAGAAACCATAGCCCCGATGGGGAAAAAGACGGAACTATCGTTCTGCCCCATCTACGAGAGCCGAAAGGGGGTAGCAATGTGGAACTAACTTCTTGGTTGTTTTATTTTAGGCCTAAGGAACACCCAAGAGAATGGTAGTGCCCACCTCTTGGAAAAAATCCCCCAGGTCCGTCACACCCAGAAATTTCGGGCTCTCATTAATTAGTCCTGGAACCCGCGAGAGAGAATCCGACGCCGGTGAAACCCTAGCACAGAGAGCGAGGGAATCTTGGGCATACAAGACACATGCCACACTCTATCACACATCGTATGGCGTGCAATAGGATTTTGTGGCATTCAGACGATCTGCAGCCACCTCTCCATAGAAACCATAGCCCCGCTAGGGAAAAAGACGGAACCGTCGTTCTGCCCCATCTACGTGAGCCGGAAGGGGTAGAAAAGGGAAAATAACTGTTTGTTTGTGTTAGGTTAGGCCCAAGGGACACCCAAGTTAATGGTAGGGCACCTCTTGGCTAGATTCCCCCAGTTCCGTCACACCCGGGAGTTTCGGGCTCTCATTAATTAGTCCTGGAACCCGCGAGAGAGAATCCGACGCCGGTGAAACCCTAACACAGAGAGTGAGGTAATCTCGGGTATCCAAGAACATGACACACTCTAACACACATGTTATTTCATACCATGGGATTTTGTGGCATTCATACGATCCGGAGCCCCCCTCCGGAGAAACCATGCATAGCCTCGCTGGGGAAAAAGGCAGAACTGCCGTTCTGTCCCCTCTACGTGAGCCGAAAGGGAGTAGCAAAGTGGAACCAACTGTTTGGTTGTGTTAGGTTAGGCCCAAGGAACACAAAATAAAATCTTAGGGTCCACCTCTTGGCAATATTCCCCTAGTTCCGTCCAATCCGGGAGTTTTGGGCTCTAAGTAGTTCTGGAACCCTCTAGAGAGAATCCGACGCCGGTGAAGCCCTTACACAGAGAGCGAGGTAATCTTGCGAATCCAAGACCCATGACACACTCTAACACACATGGTATGGTATACCATGGGATTTGGTGGCATTCAGACGATCTGGAGCCACCTCTCAGGAGAAACCATAGCCCCGCTCGAGAAAAAGACGGAACTGTCGTTCTGCGCCATCTACATGAGCCGGAAGGGGGTATCAAAGTGGAACTAAATGTTTGGTTGTGTTAGGTTAGGCCCAAGGAACACCCAATATAATGGTAGGGCACACCTTGCAAGATTCCCCCAGTTCCGTCACACCCGGGAGTTTCGGGCTCTCATTAATTATTCCTGGAACCAGCGAGAGAGAAATCCGACACCGTGAAACCCTAACACAGAGAGCGAGGTAATATTGGGTATCCAAGACCATGGCACACTCTAACACGCATGGTATGTCATACCATGGTATTTTTTGGCATTCATACGATCTGGAGCCCCCTCCGGAGAAACCATAGCCAAGCTGGGGGGAAAGGCGAAACTGTCGTTCTGGCCCGTCTACGTGAGCCGAAAGTGGGTAGCAAAGTGGAACCAACTGTTTTTTTGTGTTAGGTTACGACCAAGGAAAACCAATGAAAATTCTAGGGTCCACCTCTTGCCAAAATTCCCCTAGTTCCGTCAAATCCGGGAGTTTCGGGCTCTAAGTAGTCCTGGAACCCGCTAGAGAGAATCTGACGCCGGTGAAGCCCTAACACAGAGAGCGAGGGAATCTTGGGCATACCAGACCCATGACACAATATAACACGCATGATATGGTATACCATGGGATTTGGTGGCATTCAGATGAGATCCGGAGCCCCCTCCGGAGAAACCATAGCCCCGATGGGAAAAAGACGGAACTATCGTTCTGCCCCATCTACGAGAGCCGAAAGGGGGTAGCAAGGAACTAACTTCTTGGTTGTGTTATTTTAGGCCTAAGGAACACCCAAGAGAATGGTAGGGCCCACCTCTTGGAAAAATTCCCCCAGGTCCGTCACACCCAGAAATTTCGGGCTCTCATTAATTAGTCCCGGAACCCGCGAGAGAGAATCCGACGCCGGTGAAACCCTAGCACAGAGAGCGAGGGAATCTTGGGCATACAAGACACATGCCACACTCTATCACACATCGTATGGCGTGCAATGGGATTTGGTGGCATTCAGACGATCTGGAGCCACCTCTCCAGAGAAACCATAGCCCCGCTAGGGAAAAAGACGGAACCGTCGTTCTGCCCCATCTACGTGAGCCGGAAGGGGGTAGAAAAGAAGAAATAACTGTTTGGTTGTGTTAGGTTTGGCCCAAGGAACACCCAAGAGAATTCTAGGGCCCACCTCTTGGGAAGATTCCTATTGTTCTGTCACAGCCGGGTGTTTCGGGCTCTCATTAATTAGTAAAGGAAGCCGCGAGAGAGAATCCGACACGGTTGAAACCCTAACACAGAGAGCGAGGGAATCCTGGCCATCCAAGACCCATGACACACTCTAGCACATGGTATGGTGTGAAATGGGATTTCGTGGCATTCAGACGATCTGGAGCCCTCTCCGCATAAACCATAGCCCCGCTGGGGAAAAAGACGGAACTGTCATTCTGCCCCATCTACGTGAGCCGGAAGGGGTAGGAAAATTGAACTAACTACTTGGTTGTGTTAGGTTATTCCCAAGGAACACCCAAGAAAATGGCAGGGCCCACCTCTATGCAAGATTCCCCTAGTTGCATCAGATCTGGGAGTTTCGGGCTCTAAGTAGTCATGGAACACGCGAGAGAGAATCCAACGCGTGTGAAGCCCTAACAAAGAGAGCGAGGTAATATCGGGCATCCAAGACCATGACACACTCCTAACTCACTTGGTATGTCATACGATGGTATTTGGTGGCATTAATACGATCTGGAGCCCCTCCGGAGAAACCATAGCCCCGTTGGGGAAAAAGGCGGAACAACCGTTCTGGCCCCTCTAAGTGAGCCGGAAGGGGGTAGAAATGTGGAACCAATTGTTTGGTTGTGTTAGGTTAGGCCCAAGGGACACCAAAGAAAATGTTAGGGTCCACCTCTTGGCAAGATTCCCTAGTTCCGTCAAATCCATGAGTTTCGGGCTCTAAGTAGTCTTGGAACCCGCTAGAGAGAATCCGACGCCGGTGAAGCCCTAACACAGAGAGCGAGGGAATCTTGGGCATCCAAGACCCATTCCACAATCTAACACATATGGTATGGCATACCATGGGATTTAGTGGCATTAAAACGATCCGGATCCCCCTCCGGAGAAACCATAGCCCTGATGGGGAAAAAGACGGAACTGTCATTCTGCCCCATCTACGAGAGTCGGAAGGGGGTAGGAAAGTGGAACTAACTGCTTGGTTGTGTTAGGTTAGGCCCAACGAACACCCAAGAGAATTTTAGGGCCCACCTCTTGGAATGATTCCCCCAGTTCCATCACACCCGGGAGTTTCGGGCTCTCATTAATTAGGCTTGGAATCCGCGAGAGAGAATACAACACCGGTGAAACTCTAACACAGAGAGCGAGGGAATCTTGGGCATCCAAGCCCCTTGCCTCACTCTAGCACACATGGTATGGCGTGAAATGGGATTTGGTGGCATTCAGACGATCTGGAGCCACCTCTCCGGAGAAACCATAGCCCCGCCGGGGAAAAAGACAGAACTGTCATTCTGCCCCATCTACGTGAGCTGGAAGGGGGTAGCAAACTGGAACGAACTGTTTGGTTGTGTTAGTTAGGACCAAGGAACACCCAAGAGAATGGTAGGGCACACCTCCTGGAAAGATTCCCCCAGTTCCGTCACACCCGGAAGTTTCAGGCTCTCATTAATTAGTCCTGGAACCCGCGAGAGAGAATCCGACACCGGTGAAACCCTAACACAGAGAGCGAGGTAATCTCGGGTATCCAATACCATGACACACTTCAACACATATGGTATGTCATACCATGGGATTTGGTGGCATTCATACGATCCGGAGCCCCACTCCGGAGAAACCATGCATAGCCACGCTGGGGAAAAAGGCGGAACTGCCGTTCTGTCCCCTCTACGTGAGCCGAAAGGGAGTAGCAAAGTGGAACCAACTGTTTGGTTGTGTTAGGTTAGGCCCAAGGAACACAAAATAAAATCTTAGGGTCCACCTCTTGGCAATATTCCCCTAGTTCCGTCCAATCCGGGAGTTTTGGGCTCTAAGTAGTTCTGGAACCCTCTAGAGAGAATCCGACGCCGGTGAAGCCCTTACACAGAGAGCGAGGTAATCTTGCGAATCCAAGACCCTTGACACACTCTAACACACATGGTATGGTATACCATGGGATTTGGTGGCATTCAGACGATCTGGAGCCACCTCTCAGGAGAAACCATAGCCCCGCTCGAGAAAAAGACGGAACTGTCGTTCTGCGCCATCTACATGAGCCGGAAGGGGGTATCAAAGTGGAACTAAATGTTTGGTTGTGTTAGGTTAGGCCCAAGGAACACCCAATATAATGGTAGGGCACACCTTGCAAGATTCCCCCAGTTCCGTCACACCCGGGAGTTTCGGGCTCTCATTAATTATTCCTGGAACCAGCGAGAGAGAAATCCGACACCGGTGAAACCCTAACACAGAGAGCGAGGTAATATTGGGTATCCAAGACCATGGCACACTCTAACACGCATGGTATGTCATACCATGGTATTTTTTGGCATTCATACGATCTGGAGCCCCCTCCGGAGAAACCATAGCCAAGCTGGGGGGAAAGGCGAAACTGTCGTTCTGGCCCGTCTACGTGAGCCGAAAGTGGGTAGCAAAGTGGAACCAACTGTTTTTTTGTGTTAGGTTACGACCAAGGAAAACCAATGAAAATTCTAGGGTCCACCTCTTGCCAAAATTCCCCTAGTTCCGTCAAATCCGGGAGTTTCGGGCTCTAAGTAGTCCTGGAACCCGCTAGAGAGAATCTGACGCCGGTGAAGCCCTAACACAGAGAGCGAGGGAATCTTGGGCATACCAGACCCATGACACAATATAACACGCATGATATGGTATACCATGGGATTTGGTGGCATTCAGATGAGATCCGGAGCCCCCTCCGGAGAAACCATAGCCCCGATGGGGAAAAAGACGGAACTATCGTTCTGCCCCATCTACGAGAGCCGAAAGGGGGTAGCAATGTGGAACTAACTTCTTGGTTGTGTTATTTTAGGCCTAAGGAACACCCAAGAGAATGGTAGGGCCCACCTCTTGGAAAAATTCCTCCAGGTCCGTCACACCCAGAAATTTCGGGCTCTCATTAATTAGTCCCGGAACCCGCGAGAGAGAATCCGACGCCGGTGAAACCCTAGCACAGAGAGCGAGGGAATCTTGGGCATACAAGACACATGCCACACTCTATCACACATCGTATGGCGTGCAATGGGATTTGGTGGCATTCAGACGATCTGGAGCCACCTCTCCAGAGAAACCATAGCCCCGCTAGGGAAAAAGACGGAACCGTCGTTCTGCCCCATCTACGTGAGCCGGAAGGGGGTAGAAAAGAAGAAATAACTGTTTGGTTGTGTTAGGTTTGGCCCAAGGAACACCCAAGAGAATTCTAGGGCCCACCTCTTGGGAAGATTCCTATTGTTCTGTCACAGCCGGGTGTTTCGGGCTCTCATTAATTAGTAAAGGAAGCCGCGAGAGAGAATCCGACACGGTTGAAACCCTAACACAGAGAGCGAGGGAATCCTGGCCATCCAAGACCCATGACACACTCTAGCACACATGGTATGGTGTGAAATGGGATTTCGTGGCATTCAGACGATCTGGAGCCCCTCTCCGCATAAACCATAGCCCCGCTGGGGAAAAAGACGGAACTGTCATTCTGCCCCATCTACGTGAGCCGGAAGGGGTAGGAAAATTGAACTAACTACTTGGTTGTGTTAGGTTATTCCCAAGGAACACCCAAGAAAATGGCAGGGCCCACCTCTATGCAAGATTCCCCTAGTTGCATCAGATCTGGGAGTTTCGGGCTCTAAGTAGTCATGGAACACGCCAGAGAGAATCCAACGCGTGTGAAGCCCTAACAAAGAGAGCGAGGTAATATCGGGCATCCAAGACCATGACACACTCCTAACTCACTTGGTATGTCATACGATGGTATTTGGTGGCATTAATACGATCTGGAGCCCCCTCCGGAGAAACCATAGCCCCGTTGGGGAAAAAGGCGGAACAACCGTTCTGGCCCCTCTAAGTGAGCCGGAAGGGGGTAGAAATGTGGAACCAATTGTTTGGTTGTGTTAGGTTAGGCCCAAGGGACACCAAAGAAAATGTTAGGGTCCACCTCTTGGCAAGATTCCCTAGTTCCGTCAAATCCATGAGTTTCGGGCTCTAAGTAGTCTTGGAACCCGCTAGAGAGAATCCGACGCCGGTGAAGCCCTAACACAGAGAGCGAGGGAATCTTGGGCATCCAAGACCCATTCCACAATCTAACACATATGGTATGGCATACCATGGGATTTAGTGGCATTAAAACGATCCGGATCCCCCTCCGGAGAAACCATAGCCCTGATGGGGAAAAAGACGGAACTGTCATTCTGCCCCATCTACGAGAGTCGGAAGGGGGTAGGAAAGTGGAACTAACTGCTTGGTTGTGTTAGGTTAGGCCCAACGAACACCCAAGAGAATTTTAGGGCCCACCTCTTGGAATGATTCCCCCAGTTCCATCACACCCGGGAGTTTCGGGCTCTCATTAATTAGGCTTGGAATCCGCGAGAGAGAATACAACACCGGTGAAACTCTAACACAGAGAGCGAGGGAATCTTGGGCATCCAAGCCCCTTGCCTCACTCTAGCACACATGGTATGGCGTGAAATGGGATTTGGTGGCATTCAGACGATCTGGAGCCACCTCTCCGGAGAAACCATAGCCCCGCCGGGGAAAAAGACAGAACTGTCATTCTGCCCCATCTACGTGAGCTGGAAGGGGGTAGCAAACTGGAACGAACTGTTTGGTTGTGTTAGTTAGGACCAAGGAACACCCAAGAGAATGGTAGGGCACACCTCCTGGAAAGATTCCCCCAGTTCCGTCACACCCGGAAGTTTCAGGCTCTCATTAATTAGTCCTGGAACCCGCGAGAGAGAATCCGACACCGGTGAAACCCTAACACAGAGAGCGAGGTAATCTCGGGTATCCAATACCATGACACACTTCAACACATATGGTATGTCATACCATGGGATTTGGTGGCATTCATACGATCCGGAGCCCCACTCCGGAGAAACCATGCATAGCCACGCTGGGGAAAAAGGCGGAACTACCGTTCTAGCCCCTCTACGTGAGACGAAAGGGGGTAGCAAAGTGGAACCAACTATTTAGTTGTGTTAGGTTAGGCCCAAGGACCACCAAAGAAAATTTTAGGGTCCACCTCTTGGCAAGATTCCCCTAGTTCCGTCCAATTCGGGAGTTTTGGGCTCTAAGTAGTCCTGGAACCCGCTAGAGAGAATCCGACGCCGGTGAAGCCCTTACACAGAGAGCGAGGGACTCTTGGGAATCCAAGACCCATGACACACTCTAACACACATGGTATGGTATACCATGGGATTTGGTGGCATTCATACGATCTGGAGCCACCTCTCCGAAGAAACCATAGCCCCGCTAGGGAAAAAGACGGAAATGTCGTTCTGTCCCATCTACGCGAGCCGGAAGGGGGTAGCAAAGTGGAACTAACTATTTGGTTGTGTTAGGTTAGGCCCAAGTAACACCCAAGAGATTGGTAGGGCCCACCTCTTGGCAAAAGTCCCCTTATTCTGTCACATCCGGTAGTTTTGGGCTCTCATTAATTAGTGTTGGAACCCGCGAGAGAGAATCCGACACCGGTGAAACCCTAACACAGAGAGCGAGGAAGCCTGGGCACCCAAGACCCATGCCACACTCTAGCACACATGGTATGGCGTGCAATGGGATTTCGTGGCATTCAGATGATCTAGAGCCCCCTGTCCGGATAAACCATAGCCCCGCTGGGGAAAAAGACGGAACGGTCGTTCTGCCCATCGACGTGAGCCGGAAGGGGGTAGGAAAATTGAAATAACTGCTTGGTTGTGTTAGGTTACGCCCAAGGAACACCCAAGAAAATGGCAGGGCCCACCTCTTGGCAAGATTCCCCTAGTTCCGTCAAATCCGGGAATTTCGGGCTCTAAGTAGTCATGGAACACGCCAGAGAGAATCCGACGCCGGTGAAGCCCTAACAAAGAGAGCTAGGTAATCTTGGGTATCCAAGACCATGACACACTCTAACACACATGATATGTCATACGATTGGATTTTGTGGCATTCATACGATCCGGAGCCCCCTCCGGAGAAACCATAGCCCCGGTGGGGAAAAAGGCGAAACAACCGTTCTGGCCCCTCTACGTGAGCCGGAAGGGGGTAGCAAAGTGGAACCAATTTTTTCCGGAAGGCTGTGTTAGGATAGGCCCAAGGAACACCAAAGAAAATGTTAGGGTCCACCTCTTGGCAAGATTCCCGTAATCCGTCAAATCCGGGAGTTTCGGGCTCTAAGTAGTCTTGGAACCCGCTAGAGAGAACCGACGCCGGTGAAGCCCTAACACAGAGAGCGAGGGAATATTGGGCATCCAAGACCCATTCCACAATATAACACATATGGTATGGCATACCATGTGATTTGGTGGCATTCAGACGATCCGGAGCCACCCTACTCCGGAGAAACCATAGCCCCGCTGGGGAAAAAGACGGAATTGTCGTTCTGACCCCTCTACGTGAGCTGAAAGGGGGTACCAAAGTGTAACCAATTGCTTGATCGTTTTATGTTAGGATCAAGGAATACCCAAGACAAATGGTAGGAACCACCTCTTGTCAAGATTCCCCCAGTTCCGTTAGACCCAAGACAAAGTGTAACCAATTTCGAGCTCTCATTAAGCAGGCCTGGAACCCGCGAGAGAGAATCCGACGCCGGTGAAACACTAGCAAAAATAGCGAGGGAATCTTGTGCATCCAAGACCCATGACACACTCTAACACACATGTGTTGTGGTTGCATTCAGACGTTCCAGAGCCCCCTCTCCGGAGAAACCATAGCCCCGTTGGGGAAAAAGATGGAAATAGCATTTTGGCCCCTCTACATGAGCCGGAAAAGGGGTAGCAATGTGGAACCAAATGTTTGGTTGTGTTAGGTTAGGCTCAAGGAACACCCAAAACAATGGTAGGCTAATTTATTTATTATTAGTAATAGTTTATGTCAGTAATTTATAGATGTCTTCCCATTACCCTTAAATAACATATTTCGATAATGGTTATCTTTTTAGGCTATCCCATGTATCCAACGGCCGGCAATGTTCTCCAGCCAATGTACCAAAATCTCGCGGGCGCAGAAAATTTCGCACCGCCCACCCAAATTATCGACCAAAAACTTTGCCGCCTATGCCGCCCTCAATTTCGAACCTCTCCCTCTTATCTGCCCCCTCGCCGAAATTTACCCTCCTCTTCTTGTCTGAAGTCCCCCTTTCCTCCTAAACCACATCTACTCCGCCCCGGCCTTCCACCTCGCCCTGTAGCTCGCCTTCCCGGGCTTCCACCTGGCTGTCCCCGGTCTTCCACCTCGTCGTGCAGCTTGCCTTCCTGGGCTTCCACCTTGCCGTCCACGCTCGTCCAATCCGCCGCTCAGCTCGCCTTCCCGAGCTTCCACCTCGCTATCCAGGACGCCATCCAGATTTGCCACCTCGCCGTCCAGATTTCATACCTCGCCGTCAAGGTCGCCGTCAAGATATGCGTCCTCGCCGTCCAGGTCGTCCTCAAGATCTTCCACCTCACCTGCCTGGTAGCCGTCAAGTACCTTTGGTCATAGTTTGTTATTTTTGAGCTTGTATAAAGCTTAAGATCACTGCTCCTGCGATCCTATCATACTTAGGTCCATAAATTAGATTACTGATATAATATGGTCAAACAGAAAATTGCATCACTAAGATTTTCTAACACTACGTTGTCACATCCCAATGAAAGATAAGGCTATTTGTAAAGAACATGTATGCGCTATTTATTTTCATTCATTCGCATAAATCATCAATTCTAGACTTATAGTGTAAGCTATGTATTTCCATTTATACCATGTACACCATCTATATAAGGCATGCCTTGCATGATAGCTCAACAATAAAGGTACTTATGTTGTGTGGAACTGCTGGCTTAATTATTGTTCTGCCATGTATTTTGTTCTACTATCCTAATTGATTTGGTACATATGAACCGTGCAGCTTACGAACATTAAAGTCAAGAGTACATCTGGTAGGACATAGATGCCTCCTGGTGGACATGGTTGTAAACGCAAGCGCGTCTATGCCCATTACGAGCATGCAGTTGCCCAAGTCCATCTGTATGCAGATGGCGAACTCAAGCAACCAGTGGTCCAAAACGAGGAGGCAGCTTCCCAAGGCCAGCAGGAAGCTGCCTAAGGCAAGCAGGCACTTGCCCATGGCCAGATGGAAGCTGCCCAACTGAAGGAGGAGGCTGACCACCGTGAGGAGGTAGCCGCCCAATGCGAGCAGGTACCTCCCTACGGTGAGCTGCCCGGTGTGTAAGGCGAGCTGACACCATTCCTAGGCGAGGGGCAAGGTTCCCAAGTCGAGGAGCAAGGTGCCTGCAACGAAGAGCAAGATGACATATCACAGAGATTGCATGCTCTGCAAGGGGCCATCTGCGGAAGGAAATCCAAAATGCAGAATACCAACTCTAGCAATGCCACAATTTCTGTAGATTACCCATGTGAAGACATTGTTTCGAGTGGTGCGACTGGGAGGAGAAGAAACATGTCCAAAGGAAACAGGATATTGTTATTCCTCTGGGAAAGACAAGGCCAGTGGACCCAAAGGTTGCTGCCATGTATGCTACTGTGTGTTCATTAGCTCTGAAGCACACTGTCCCTATCTCCCCCCATTGGAAAGAGTACAAGGGGAGGGAAAATATATTTTTGTCCTACCACGGTCATGTGTCTGTAAGTTTTGTAACCCAACCTTCCAGTTCATTCCATTGTTGTTCATATAACTGAAAAGTGCTCTTTCTTTTGTTTCAGTCAAAGTTTCATCTGAACCCCGAAGACCCTGTTATTCGTCAATCTCTTCTGATGCATCTCAAGAACTGTACAAGAAAAAGACGCCATATTCTGAAGCAAGAATTTTTTGACAGCGTTAGAGACAAGAGTAGAGTTGTACGAACGCCTCCTGATGCAGTTGGACACATGAGCGAAGCAGAATGGTGCAGCCTAGTCGATAACTGGTCCTCAGTCAGGAAATAGGTATTGTCTTTGTTCACTCTACCTTGCCACTATTTCTATTCCATAACCTGGACTGTGTCTAATCAGTTCATACTTCGTTTATGTAGATGGCTTGTATGAACAGGCACTGGTAGAAAATAGGCCTTTAGTCCCGGTTCGCAAAGACCATTAATCCCGTCCGTGCAACCGGGACTAAATATGCGCGACTAAAGGCTCCCCCCTTTAGTCGCGCCTCTTACGAACCGCAATTAAAGGCCCGTCCACGTGGGCGGCTGGCGTGTGCCGGGGGCGGACGAGCTTTAGTCCCGGTTTGTAACACGAACCGGGACTACAAGCTATTTCGTTATTTTTTTTAATTCATTTGGATTTCTAATTATTTTTCACTCCAATTTTCACTCCCTTTTTTTTCACTCCAATTTTTGACTCCCTTTTTTTCAGAATTTTTATTATTTGCTTAGTGTCTAACTACAATTATCTCTAGTCAAATTACTTACTCGTGGTCAAACTTCCCGCTCGGTCACCCATCCTCCCACTACTCTAGCACTAGCACGCTTAACTTCCGAGTTCCATCCCGTCCTGCATCCAAGTGTTTCGCACGCATGTATGTGATACTAGTATCATATCAATCCTATTAACATGTTGGTCGATGCCACATTTCTTAATTGTTTGAATTTCAAATAAATCTTTTAATAAACAAAAGTAATGATGTAATAATAATTTTGAATAAATAAATAAACATTAACTTTTTAATTTGTATTATTTCTAAAAAAATCCGAAAAATAAAACTAATTCATTTTAAAATCTTAAAAATACAAATAATATATAAAAAAATTCAGAAAAATAAAAATAATTCATTTTAAAATCTTAAAAATACAAATAATATATCAAAAAATTCAGAAAAATAAAGATAATTCATTTTAAAATCTTAAAAATACAAATAATATATCTATGGCCTTAAATCTGTCATTGATGACATTGCTTATCGTTTCGGGAAATGTGCTAGATGCCTCTCTATGAAACACGATAAAGATAATTGTTTTTCTTATGGCCACATTGAGAGAAACTGTTTTAGTAAACGGAACTCATCTCATATTTGGGTTCCAAAAAAATGGCTCCGTGTCCCTCCGTGTTAACTCAAGAGTCAGCCGGGGCCGTTACGTCTTCCGTCCCACCTCTCCTTGACAAGGCCACCACCACCTGTCGGTTAACCCCTGACCCTGTCCTCAACGAGCACTCCTCGATTGCCCCCAAAACCATGGCGACCTTCGAGCTCAATCCGGCGAGGTGGGTCCCGCAGGGATTCGAAATCGTCGACGGCGGACCTTCGAGACTCCCTCGCTCCTTCTACACGCCCACAGTTCCTCCCACCAGAGCCCATGAAGCATACTGCATGGCTATCGTGGAACGAGAGCAGTTGCCAGAGGAAGAGCAGTTCTGGAGATTACAGGTTCGTGATTATATCGAACAAACTCTTCAGCGCGTTGTTGAGGATGCGCAGCCCTACCTCTTTGGTACTGGCCTTTTCAAGATGCATAGCCCTGCTGCGCGCACTGCCTTGGTTCAGAACGGTCCCTGTGAGCTTCAGGAGAATATTTTTGTGCGTTTTGTTAATCATGATAATTGCACAGAATTACATAAATCGGCTTTTGGTTCTCGCACTGGCTGGATTATGCTGCTGGGGGTTCCGTTTGATTTCCGCAATGAAAGGGATTTAGCGAATGAGGTGTCTCCTTTTGGAAGATTTCACCATTGGCATCACCTCGATGGTATCTTGGATAGAACTATGGTTTATGTTACTTTTATCTCTCCCCAGCCTGTGCCGCGCGATATTCTATTCGGGAATTTCAGTTCACTAGGAGCAGTGAGAGAATCTTGGATTGCCCCCTGCTATATCCTGTCTGCAGAGTTTGATGAAGTGCTTCCATGTCGTTTGATGGGAACCCGCATCCATTGTCACATCCCAATTTTGGAATACCTGATAACACAGTTGTTTTGCTAATTGCTTGACAATTAAACTTTGATTGTAGTTGTTTGAGTGCAACTAAACAAACTAATTATATAATCTTACATGGCTAAGAAATTGAAAACAAAATATTCAACATATTGTTCCAGGGATAAAAATATTCAACATATTGTTCCAATGACTTTGACAATATTTTCTTAAGTAAATATTGATCAAAGAGTTTTCCAAAAACATATTATGAATCTCGTACTTGTTGAATATTATTCCAAGACCCAAATTAAGAAAGATGAAACACTTAATAAATTTCCATAAAGGATTATCAGAAAAAGAGGCATTCTTAAATGCTTCACCAAAATATTATCAAATGTTTTTCCAACCTTGCAAGATTAAAAACAAAGGTATTGGAGAGCATTGACTTGCTATCTCTATTCACATAAATATTTTGGCAAAGCATTGATAAAGAAAAGCCTAGTGCTTTATTAAATAGAAATTCCAATATTTCTAGAAACAGAAAACTAAAACAAGTTACTATTGGAAACTTTCCTCAAATGATTTGAAATTCATACCATTGCTTCCTTATGTCAAATAAGGAACACACACAAGAGGAGACCAAAAATTGAATCCATTAAAGCCCTGAAAACATGAATTTTCTCCACAGCAACATTTGGGATTTTGAACAAGTTTGTTCTACAAACTTCTTCCAAATGACATGAAATAAATACCACATGCGCTATATCATGAATGAGGATGAAAACCAAAAGGAAACAAGTTTTTGAATTGTTTAAGTTCCCAAAAACCCCTGTTTTCTTCACAGCACCTTTTTGAAATTTGAACAAGTTTGTTCTATGAAGTAACTCAAAATGACTTGAATTTTCTACCACATAAGGAACACATCAAATAAGGAATGTGTGCCAAAAATTATCATTTTTGGAAACTCCTAAGTAGGTTAATAAATTCAATGTCCATTTATGTAAGAATTCAAATTTGAACAACTTTGAATTATAAAGTTTCACCAATTGATCCAATTTTCATATATGTTGTGTATCTCAACTAATTAGAATTTGGGGCAAAAGGATTTAAAATTTAAACTTTGTTTGCCTAGTGAAAACATCCATTTCCAGAGGGAACAGGGACCTACTTGTAATATTCCAAGGACCTAGTTGTAATCCTAGTCACATGGTCATCTTCTTCTTCCTGTAGATGACGAAGTAGCAGGCATGGAGGCCCATGCTCCATTGCCTTCGAGTAGAAGACTCCTAGATAGATAAAACCCCCCCAAGTGGATGCTACCTGCCCCCTCTCTCTCCCTGGAAGTTCCTCTCCCTCTAGATATTTTTTCCAACCAAACCCTAGGCCGAAACACCTCGCCGTCGAATTGGCCACTGCGGAGCTCGCCGCCGGCAGCCGTGTGCGCCATCAGCTCCGCCTTGACGTGCTGACCCTTGCTGCTGAAGGAATCGGGCCAAAGCGACTCGAGGAGGCCGCGCCATCTCCTTCTTCCCCGAGCCCGACGCGACTCCGGCGAGGCATTGTCGCGCCCTCGAGCTTCCTCCTCCTTCCCCGAGTGTTCCAACGAGTTCGTGGTGCATGTGCGTCTCCCGACCCCTTTTCCCCCCTCCCTCTCCCTCTAGAACGACCCCGCGTCGTGGCCGTTGTCCGGCCGCCGCCGCACGCCGTCGCCGCTGCTCTCAGACCCTCTCCCTGGAAACGACGTTGGCCCTAGTTGGTAGACGACGTCGAGAGGAACCCGTATATGCCTTTGATTCGTATAATGATGTGCGGATTCGCAGGATTTTGCTCGCCGGAGGCGTCTCCCGCCGGATGACGCAGTGGTGACGCAGCACTGGCGTCAGGTCTCCTTGACCCCGCACGGACGAAGTCAAACCGGCTGGTGGCCCCGTGTTCGCCTGCGTGGCAGCCGCGTGGAGGCCTGGCCCGCCAGTCAGCCTCTGTGGCTAGCCTCCCTCGCGGTAGAATCAGATCTGGCCGGCCCAGCAACTGGATCTGGCCCAGTCAGTTCCTTTTTCTTTTTTTTTTTCCACAGAATGATACATGTTTGCTTTTGGTCCTAAAAGGCAACTTAAAATATGATTTTGACCAAACTAAAATTTACAGTGGTACCTCAACTAATTCTAAACCATCTCCAAGTTGTAGATCTACATTTGGATGGATAGATTTGAAATGAAAAATGTTTTGGTAACAGCTACCAGAAACACCAAAATGAGCACCATTTTAATTTTACAACTCAGAATGAAGTGAGGCAAATTGCATTGGAAAGCCCTTGAAATTTCCTAACAGGAGCATTTAACCTCGTTTCCAAATTAATTGTATTTTTGAAATGGCATGCAATTTGGTAAAACACCAGAGAGCACTTTGGTGATTTTTATAAATTAATTAAAGATGAATTTTGATGCAAACTCAACTGGATGGTCTTGTATATGTTTAGGGCTATCCAAACCTAGAAGGGTTTAATTTTTAGAGCATCCTAGAAAATTTGGTGGACAGATCCTTGTTTTGCATGTTTCTGCCATTTTGGCATTTTTAGATAATTAATTTGTGTGAGTTATTTTTGTGATGCAATATTGTTTTCTAGCATGTATAAGTTGTGTGAACTTGTTTTATAAGTGTTACTTAACTATTTTAGCATGTTAGAATGTGTGGAATTGAGTGGAGAAGCAATAGGATTTTTGTATTAACATATGATTATTCTCTAGTAATACTTGCATAGCAATTTTTGATTGATTAACTTTGTGTGCAAGTGATTGAATTGTTTTGTTGAGAGATTAGATACAGCACCATGTTGATACTTAGTTTTGTGTTGTTATCACCTCTGATAGCTTGCATTTGATTTGGTATAAAAGCATGAGTAGCTTAATCATTACTATGAGAATGTTATGGAAAAATTCCCTCATGTGTGGAATTTTTGACATAAGAATTTGTGGTTGTAAAACCATATATTTTTGTGCTGTATTCATAGGACCAGTAGCATTTTGATAAGTTTGTTATGAGTGCTTGACTCCTAGATTTTTCACTTGTGTGAAAAACAATAGCATGAGTAGCATTGCCTTGCTTATTTTAGCACCCTGTTATTTTCTGCTAGTATTGTTATTGCACTAGAAGCTTGTTTAGTCTTTTGTTAAATTTTTAGCAAGTGGACCAGAGGCATTGTGACCTCTTAATGCTTTGATATGCTAGTGGAACACCCACTGGTTTCATTGCATTTTTGGTGGAAACATTATTTCCCCCACACTAGATGTGTTTCTTTTATATATGTTTTGAGTAGATCTTTAACTTTTTAGGCTTATTGCTAGATTAATTCTCATGAAACTAGTACCATTTAGGTACTGTTATTTTGGTTATAGAACCTCTAGATACTTGGTGCTTGTGTTTGAAATAGATTTAAATAGAAATGCTTAAAGTCTAAATTTCATACTAAGATATTCATGTATGCTTTTTGTCTTGTTTTCCCTAGGGAAAAATATGAATCTTTGGTATGGAAACCAGAGGATGGAATGTCCTTGTGGCATTATTATCTTAGGGTTTTCACCTCTGATAGGTTTCCTCTTAAGTAGCATAAAAGCATGAGTAACACTTGGATGACTAGGAATTAATCTCCTCACATGTGTAGCATTTTAAGCATAGTTTTTCCTTGTTTCCTAGCTATGCTTTTTATGTTATTTTGTGGAATCCAGTAGCATTTATGGTACTAGTTAGAGGAGTATTTTTCCTCTGCTAGCTTGCACACTTGTGCATAAAATTAACTAGTGTAGCCTAAACTAGTCTAGTATTTTTCCTAAATTTTCTACTAGTATGAGTAGGAGTTTTTGGATGCTTGTTTGTTTGTTTTGAGCACTTTTATAAAAGTGACCAGAGGCTTATTAACCTCTTGGTGAGCATATTTGCTAGTGGAACACCCACTGGTATGTTTGCTTCATGGTGGAATAATAGGTTTGACTTGTTGTCATGAGCTTATTTTACCACTTGGGTAATTTAGCAAATTATGTGTGCTTGCCATAGAGATTGTAGTGGGAATTTTTAGACATCAAAATGTGTTTTATGTGACACCCTACTGTCTAGTAACATGTGCTTTACCCCACTGGTCCATGGTGTTCTTAACTAAAAATCATTGAATTGGCCACACATAAACACTAGGAAAAAAAAGCAGACTTTTCAACTATAGTTTTTTATGCCAATTTTTCTTAAGGGAAAAATTGAGAACTTGGGTGGTATTTCTTGATTGCTTGCTGTATGTATTACTTGTAGCCTTGTTTGTCTTGTTTGGTTCTGAATGTGTGTCCTTTATTCTCTTTTTTACGACGTTAGAAAAACGAAGAGGAAGGAAGTGTCGGGAAGCTCTGTTTCAAGTTCCAGTCACTCCAACAACCAGGGACACAAAGAGATACCAGGCAAGCATCCTGATTGCTTGCTGATACAATACTTACCATTATATCATGCATGTTTTACCTCTGAAGTTTTACAAAAACTTGATTATCAAAACTATTTTTGATGTGGAATTTACTACTATACTATATTATAGGTTACTATCATGCCATTAGTTAAACTTGGTAATACCAAGCCCATAAGCCACCCTATGGTATTTATTACCATCAAATATACTAGTCCCTAAGTGGACACCCTAAAATTGTGATTCTATGAAACAAAGGCTTTACGGAAAAACCCGGAGAAAAGGCGGATCCTTGTTCTCCGGAGGAATGTGGAAGTGGTCATTTTTGAGAAAGTGGTGTTTTCAAAAATGACACATAACCTAGTCTTCGCCGGACAACCTTTACCGTACTGCCACCCTACCCCAACATGGGCACGGGGCTTAACTTGAAGTTTGTTCTTATTAGTGTGTGCTATCTCACTTGCTATAAGGGGCGTCGTACCCTCGAACCGAATGTCGTCAAAACTCCCAATGTTGAGGCATATAAAGTGTGGGATTAATTTTCCCTCCGGATGCATTCATTGAGGCTCCTGGCTAGGCAGGGTGGGACTTGATGCCGGGGAGAACAACTTCAATCGAGAGATAGGCATATTCTAGCTTGAACATAGTGGATGGTTATGATCATATACCTGATGTTTACATACTGTTGTTACAGTCCGTGGTTGTTTCACGGGAGGTGTACTGGATCTGGTGGATGTGTACACCTCTGCAGAGTATAACTTTTTCGAAGAAGCCGCGTCCTCGGATATGGACAGTTGAATGGCCATGTAGCTAGCATTGTGTCAATGTTTTCAAAAAGGGAATTTTGGAAAGGAAGTATTGAACTTGTGAAGTTCGGAAAGGAATGGAAACTTATACCGTGGAGGTATCGTGGATGATGAAAAGTCAGATGATGTTATACAAAACAAAATGTTTTGCAAATAAAACCTTTCTACTCTAAGCAAGAATTCTGGAAACTGATTCCAAGAAGTTTTGCAAAGAGAAAATACTCTTTAACAAAACTTTACAAAACCTCTTGTACATGTGATATCTACAAGAGAAATAAAACTATATATTATTTTTCTTCTGAAGTATCTTCTTCAACGAAGATACAGATAAACCTGACTGCAACTATGGTGTCATCATATATGAACACCATTGATAGTGAACCATATTTATAGCCTACCTATTCCACCATATAAGCATATTTGCATGTTGGTAAGTGAAATGATGGGTGTCTTGCTGAGTACATTCAAATGTACTCATTATGGTTTCGCCCCTGGTATCTACTTATCATTTTGAGAAAGAGCCTCCGAAGGATATCTATGAAGGGAAGTACGGAGTTGACGGCTTTGCGAACTAGGATCGTCTCCGGGTCAGCAGCCTGTAGGTTAAGGCGTGACTTGGGCTCAACTACGTTGTGTTTTATTTGTCTTCCGCTGTGTTTGATAAGTTGCCTGCCCCATGTGGCAGTTGCGTTAAAATTGATCATGTGATCTTTTGTGTAATACCTTTATGTATTCGTGTAATGGATGATGTATTTCTGTGTGCCAACTTTGTATGTTGTTCACGACTGATCTTTCTGGGATCGTGAATGTATGCATACGTAGGGTTTCAGACTGCCGGTCTGGGGTCCTTACAGAGTTGGTATCAGAGCCATCCTGACCTTAGGAGACCTTAGTTAGCATGGACGTCAGATAGGAAAGAAAAGTATTTTTGAGTAAAAACCTATTTACAATCTACATTATTTTTATCTACGGGAATTTTAGTATATTTTCCCTCCTTTGTATCTTTTCAAAAGATTCTAAATGCATATGAAGGGCGTCCTTGAACAGTGGTTCGAAGGGCGGGCCTTACAGAGTTAGTATCTCTCTCGGTTAAGAGTTTATTTCTTACTTGTTTGCAACTGCTCCGCTCTGTTTTTGAAATATCTCTCGTCTTTGAAGTTTTCTGTCCAGAAAATAGTTGGATTTTCAAAAACAGATTGTTGCATAAAGTTTTATCAAAACTTTACTTCTATTTATCTTGTTTTCATACAAAAACTTTTATACTTGCCGATGTCCCGAGAGACCAAAATAATTGCCTAGCTCTACAGTAATGTTGGTCAGAAGTAGATATAGTTCTTCAACCACTTCTAGGATTTTGGATCAGTCTAGTTTGGAGTAATTTAGCGATTACCCCATGAGTCGCCTTCCCCGACGTAGCCCCAATGGAGTCTTGTTTGTGTGTTTTGGCTTGTTTATGTGTGTCCGTAGGACTGTGTGCTATTGTGTGGTGTAGATTTTGGTTCATCTAGGCTTTTATATGTTTGTAGGGTGCTCAAATTTTGCAGATTTGTGCTTGCCCCGCTCTTGTTTTTGAATCGCCTCCTGTTAAATTTTTGCAAGAAAAAATGTTTGTAAAGCATTCAAAAACAAGAATTTGTTGCTTAGACTTATACTTGTTTTCGCTTCATAATGCGACCCGTCGTGAACCACCACCATCTCCCCCACAATTGATGAAAGCACCGTTGTACCTAAAAATAGAGGACCATCAAGCCACACGAGCTGATAGCATTGCTACCAGTGATGCACTCCAACAGTTAAAACTCCAACAACGACAACCCTCATAGAAGAAAAGCGTGAAGAAAACCAACAAATACTGACCAAAACCTCTATGTTTGTCTGTTTGCAAAAGACTCTTTTTACCATGTTGGCTAAATGTCGCACCTTTTTATGTTCCCTTTTAAAAGACCAAACAAGAGAAGTCCCCTTTTAAAGAGTTATATACCTCCCTCCTCTGGAGAAAGGTGCAAAAGAAGTGTTCACATGCCATGATGCGCAACCCCTAAAAAGCCAATCAAAAGAGCACAATTCAATATTCAACGTACGATGACGCTAGTCGTATCTTGTCGGACAAACATGATTATATAGAAAGTTAACAAGACTAACATGCTTGGTCTAATCTTAGGTTGACACCTAACCAAAGCATGCGAACTACTGACAACTCTTTCTAAACCAAGGAATTAAGTGACTTACGACACCTTTTAATCTAGTGGTAAAAAGGAGAAGTCACGAGAAAATAAGACGATGACTTATTCGTTTACTACTCAATAGGATATCGGGTGTATCTACTTTGGAAATCAAAACTTGGTAGACATTGTAGGTACTATGAGATTCGGAGTTTAGAAAATTAAGTGAACGATGAAATGAAATGGTTATCAAGAAAAACAACAGTTTTCCTGTTTTTGTTTCTTTGTGTGCTCTTGATTGAAATAAATTTGTGTTTTATTCAATCTTGCTTCCTAACTTATATGGAGTTGGTAGGACTTGTTATTATGTTGTTTTATTACAATAAATCTACCCTAGAAAGTGTGTGCCTGATTGAAAACTCAAATAAAAATGAAATAGCATTTGTCACCTTCTAGTTAATTATTTGGAAATTTTGTGAGAGCTAGATCTGTGTATACTTTCGTAGTAGATTTTTGTGCTATGTTTTCTTTGAGTCAAGTAACATTTAGGTACTGATATTTTGATGCTTGTACCTATGTTAGCTTGCATGTCTCTTAATAGTAAAGCATGTGTAAGCATTACTATCAGTATGCACTAGTATTGTTTCACTAGATTAAATAGCCTTATATTTTTATCTTGTGTACAAAGTTTTTCATGAGTAACCAGAGGTTTAGTGCCTATTTTTACTTGGTATTAGTGGGCCATAGCCCACTGGTCCCATTGTATTTTGGCTTGAGGATGAAAATCCCCAACCATACACCTGTGTGAAAATAGCATGTTTCACTATGTGATTGATTTCTATTTTCCACCATGGAAAATATAATTGTTTCTTTTCACTTATGCAAATGAGAAGTTTATCTCTTATTAGTAAATACTAATATGTTTAGGTGTGATCCTTTTGTTAGCATAATATTCCTTAGGGGTATCATGTTAAGAAATGTTTCACTATCGTGTGCTGAAATTAAATTGTTCGCAAATAAAATAAATTCCTCTTGATTGGTAGATTGTTTGTGAATGATTTTAAATTGAGTGTATGGATTTTTGAGAAGGTTTAGATAACTTTTCATTAATTTCATAGCTACTGGTTGTGTGAGTTATACCTTGCTTGTTTGCTAGTAATTGGTTAAAGAAAACAGAAATTGCTAGAAGAAATTTCTGCATGTTTAATAGTTGTATCATGGGATTGTTTTGGTGTTTGTGCTTACTAACATGAGTAAGTTTTATGTACTGTTATTAGGTACATTTATATTCATGACTTGCTTGTTTAAGTTTAAACATCATGATAGCATTGTTTGCTTCTTTAGAGCGAAACTAGTTTCACCACTAGAAAATGGTGATTTTTGCTCTAGTATTACCCTCTTTATATTTTATGAGTATATGTGTTGATATAGCATGTTTAGGAAGTTATTACTTCTGTTATCATGCCATGAATTATTTAGTTTCATGTTCTATGGTTATAGGATATGATTATCTCTTATAACATGCTGGTGTAGATTTTTCATACTAGTGTGTTATTTGTGCAGTCCTGTTTTTATGCCTGTGAAATAGGAGTTTCATCTTGTGTAAAGATGGTGTTTTAGAGTATCTTTATGATTGTATTAATTGGTTTTTAGCTACTGGTTGTTTGCTAATTGTTCACGATTGATGGATTCCAAAACCTCTAATAAACAATAACCTAGTGAATAAATAGTCTATTCATCGGTGGTGTTGTTTGCTGGCTTATTGGATTTTGTTAAATGTTTTATCTTAGCATGAGTTATACTTGTGTTATGATTGTGCTTAAGAGTATCTTAAGAATCTAAAACATCCAACTAAAATCATGAACACTTTAAGTGATAGTTGCTGGTGGTGAGTAATACCCACTGCCATGGGTATTATTCTGTCTGTTTATTTTTACCTTAGCAACCTAACCTTTGCACCCACAAGCTATATTTTTAGATTCTTATATACCTTTGTATGAGAGTGGTACACCACTCCATATGTGTTATGTAAGATGTGGGTTATAGCTAGGAACACATGTAATAATTGACGGTACATTTCCAGGTAGTTCTGCACTAACCTTAATTTTTGTTCAAACTAGGAAACAAAAGTTTTGGACCTAACACAGTGCTGGTGTATTTTTTTTAAAAGTGAAAAGAATTTGCTAATTCAGGGATGTACCCCACCTCCCAAGAAAGGTCAAAGGGGGGAAGCGCCTGCACTCCAACGCTAACATTGTGTTTGTTGGCCCTCCCTTAGTCCTCGCTTGTGAATCTCGGGGACGAGATTCTTTTTAAGGGGGGAAGACCTGTCACATCCCAATTTTGGAATACCTGATAACACAGTTGTTTTGCTAATTGCTTGACAATTAAACTTTGATTGTAGTTGTTTGAGTGCAACTAAACAAACTAATTATATAATCTTACATGGCTAAGAAATTGAAAACAAAATATATTCAACATATTGTTCCAGGATAAAAATATTCAACATATTGTTCCAATGACTTTGACAATATTTTCTTAAGTAAATATTGATCAAAGAGTTTTCCAAAAACATATTATGAATCTCGTACTTGTTGAATATTATTCCAAGACCCAAATTAAGAAAGATGAAACACTTAATAAATTTCCATAAAGGATTATCAGAAAAAGAGGCATTCTTAAATGCTTCACCAAAATATTATCAAATGTTTTTCCAACCTTGCAAGATTAAAAACAAAGGTATTGGAGAGCATTGACTTGCTATCTCTATTCACATAAATATTTTGGCAAAGCATTGATAAAGAAAAGCCTAGTGCTTTATTAAATAGAAATTCCAATATTTCTAGAAACAGAAAACTAAAACAAGTTACTATTGGAAACTTTCCTCAAATGATTTGAAATTCATACCATTGCTTCCTTATGTCAAATAAGGAACACACACAAGAGGAGACCAAAAATTGAATCCATTAAAGCCCTGAAAACATGAATTTTCTCCACAGCAACATTTGGGATTTTGAACAAGTTTGTTCTACAAACTTCTTCCAAATGACATGAAATAAATACCACATGCGCTATATCATGAATGAGGATGAAAACCAAAAGGAAACAAGTTTTTGAATTGTTTAAGTTCCCAAAAACCCCTGTTTTCTTCACAGCACCTTTTTGAAATTTGAACAAGTTTGTTCTATGAAGTAACTCAAAATGACTTGAATTTTCTACCACATAAGGAACACATCAAATAAGGAATGTGTGCCAAAAATTATCATTTTTGGAAACTCCTAAGTAGGTTAATAAATTCAATGTCCATTTATGTAAGAATTCAAATTTGAACAACTTTGAATTATAAAGTTTCACCAATTGATCCAAATTTTCATATATGTTGTGTATCTCAACTAATTAGAATTTGGGGCAAAAGGATTTAAAATTTAAACTTTGTTTGCCTAGTGAAAACATCCATTTCCAGAGGGAACAGGGACCTACTTGTAATATTCCAAGGACCTAGTTGTAATCCTAGTCACATGGTCATCTTCTTCTTCCTGTAGATGACGAAGTAGCAGGCATGGAGGCCCATGCTCCATTGCCTTCGAGTAGAAGACTCCTAGATAGATAAAACCCCCCCAAGTGGATGCTACCTGCCCCCTCTCTCTCCCTGGAAGTTCCTCTCTCCCTCTAGATATTTTTTCCAACCAAACCCTAGGCCGAAACACCTCGCCGTCGAATTGGCCACTGCGGAGCTCGCCGCCGGCAGCCGTGTGCGCCATCAGCTCCGCCTTGACGTGCTGACCCTTGCTGCTGAAGGAATCGGGCCAAAGCGACTCGAGGAGGCCGCGCCATCTCCTTCTTCCCCGAGCCCGACGCGACTCCGGCGAGGCATTGTCGCGCCCTCGAGCTTCCTCCTCCTTCCCCGAGTGTTCCAACGAGTTCGTGGTGAGCATGTGCGTCTCCCGACCCCTTTTCCCCCCTCCCTCTCCCTCTAGAACGACCCCGCGTCGTGGCCGTTGTCCGGCCGCCGCCGCACGCCGTCGCCGCTGCTCTCAGACCCTCTCCCTGGAAACGACGTTGGCCCTAGTTGGTAGACGACGTCGAGAGGAACCCGTATATGCCTTTGATTCGTATAATGATGTGCGGATTCGCAGGATTTTGCTCGCCGGAGGCGTCTCCCGCCGGCGATGACGCAGTGGTGACGCAGCACTGGCGTCAGGTCTCCTTGACCCCGCACGGACGAAGTCAAACCGGCTGGTGGCCCCGTGTTCGCCTGCGTGGCAGCCGCGTGGAGGCCTGGCCCGCCAGTCAGCCTCTGTGGCTAGCCTCCCTCGCGGTAGAATCAGATCTGGCCGGCCCAGCAACTGGATCTGGCCCAGTCAGTTCCTTTTTCTTTTATTTTTTTCCACAGAATGATACATGTTTGCTTTTGGTCCTAAAAGGCAACTTAAAATATGATTTTGACCAAACTAAAATTTACAGTGGTACCTCAACTAATTCTAAACCATCTCCAAGTTGTAGATCTACATTTGGATGGATAGATTTGAAATGAAAAATGTTTTGGTAACAGCTACCAGAAACACCAAAATGAGCACCATTTTAATTTTACAACTCAGAATGAAGTGAGGCAAATTGCATTGGAAAGCCCTTGAAATTTCCTAACAGGAGCATTTAACCTCGTTTCCAAATTAATTGTATTTTTGAAATGGCATGCAATTTGGTAAAACACCAGAGAGCACTTTGGTGATTTTTATAAATTAATTAAAGATGAATTTTGATGCAAACTCAACTGGATGGTCTTGTATATGTTTAGGGCTATCCAAACCTAGAAGGGTTTAATTTTTAGAGCATCCTAGAAAATTTGGTGGACAGATCCTTGTTTTGCATGTTTCTGCCATTTTGGCATTTTTAGATAATTAATTTGTGTGAGTTATTTTTGTGATGCAATATTGTTTTCTAGCATGTATAAGTTGTGTGAACTTGTTTTATAAGTGTTACTTAACTATTTTAGCATGTTAGAATGTGTGGAATTGAGTGGAGAAGCAATAGGATTTTTGTTATTAACATATGATTATTCTCTAGTAATACTTGCATAGCAATTTTTGATTGATTAACTTTGTGTGCAAGTGATTGAATTGTTTTGTTGAGAGATTAGATACAGCACCATGTTGATACTTAGTTTGTGTTGTTATCACCTCTGATAGCTTGCATTTGATTTGGTATAAAAGCATGAGTAGCTTAATCATTACTATGAGAATGTTATGGAAAAATTCCCTCATGTGTGGAATTTTTGACATAAGAATTTGTGGTTGTAAAACCATATATTTTTGTGCTGTATTCATAGGACCAGTAGCATTTTGATAAGTTTGTTATGAGTGCTTGACTCCTAGATTTTTCACTTGTGTGAAAAACAATAGCATGAGTAGCATTGCCTTGCTTATTTTAGCACCCTGTTATTTTCTGCTAGTATTGTTATTGCACTAGAAGCTTGTTTAGTCTTTTGTTAAATTTTTAGCAAGTGGACCAGAGGCATTGTGACCTCTTAATGCTTTGATATGCTAGTGGAACACCCACTGGTTTCATTGCATTTTTGGTGGAAACATTATTTCCCCCACACTAGATGTGTTTCTTTTATATATGTTTTGAGTAGATCTTTAAATGCTTTTTAGGCTTATTGCTAGATTAATTCTCATGAAACTAGTACCATTTAGGTACTGTTATTTTGGTTATAGAACCTCTAGATACTTGGTGCTTGTGTTTGAAATAGATTTAAATAGAAATGCTTAAAGTCTAAATTTCATACTAAGATATTCATGTATGCTTTTTGTCTTGTTTTCCCCTAGGGAAAAATATGAATCTTTGGTATGGAAACCAGAGGATGGAATGTCCTTGTGGCATTATTATCTTAGGGTTTTCACCTCTGATAGGTTTCCTCTTAAGTAGCATAAAAGCATGAGTAACACTTGGATGACTAGGAATTAATCTCCTCACATGTGTAGCATTTTAAGCATAGTTTTTCCTTGTTTCCTAGCTATGCTTTTTATGTTATTTTGTGGAATCCAGTAGCATTTATGGTACTAGTTAGAGGAGTATTTTTCCTCTGCTAGCTTGCACACTTGTGCATAAAATTAACTAGTGTAGCCTAAACTAGTCTAGTATTTTTCCTAAATTTTCTACTAGTATGAGTAGGAGTTTTTGGATGCTTGTTTGTTTGTTTTGAGCACTTTTATAAAAGTGACCAGAGGCTTATTAACCTCTTGGTGAGCATATTTGCTAGTGGAACACCCACTGGTATGTTTGCTTCATGGTGGAATAATAGGTTTGACTTGTTGTCATGAGCTTATTTTACCACTTGGGTAATTTAGCAAATTATGTGTGCTTGCCATAGAGATTGTAGTGGGAATTTTTAGACATCAAAATGTGTTTTATGTGACACCCTACTGTCTAGTAACATGTGCTTTACCCCACTGGTCCATGGTGTTCTTAACTAAAAATCATTGAATTGGCCACACATAAACACTAGGAAAAAAAAGCAGACTTTTCAACTATAGTTTTTTATGCCAATTTTTCTTAAGGGAAAAATTGAGAACTTGGGTGGTATTTCTTGATTGCTTGCTGTATGTATTACTTGTAGCCTTGTTTGTCTTGTTTGGTTCTGAATGTGTGTCCTTTATTCTCTTTTTTACGACGTTAGAAAAACGAAGAGGAAGGAAGTGTCGGGAAGCTCTGTTTCAAGTTCCAGTCACTCCAACAACCAGGGACACAAAGAGATACCAGGCAAGCATCCTGATTGCTTGCTGATACAATACTTACCATTATATATCATGCATGTTTTACCTCTGAAGTTTTACAAAAACTTGATTATCAAAACTATTTTTGATGTGGAATTTACTACTATACTATATTATAGGTTACTATCATGCCATTAGTTAAACTTGGTAATAC
Organism: Alopecurus myosuroides; assembly: GCA_028641055.1. Taxonomy (NCBI): domain Eukaryota; kingdom Viridiplantae; phylum Streptophyta; class Magnoliopsida; order Poales; family Poaceae; genus Alopecurus; species Alopecurus myosuroides. The sequence goes on from CM054058.1 coordinate 559,736,237, forward strand.
CAAGCCCATAAGCCACCCTATGGTATTTATTACCATCAAATATACTAGTCCCTAAGTGGACACCCTAAAATTGTGATTCTATGAAACAAAGGCTTTACGGAAAAACCCGGAGAAAAGGCGGATCCTTGTTCTCCGGAGGAATGTGGAAGTGGTCATTTTTGAGAAAGTGGTGTTTTCAAAAATGACACATAACCTAGTCTTCGCCGGACAACCTTTACCGTACTGCCACCCTACCCCAACATGGGCACGGGGCTTAACTTGAAGTTTGTTCTTATTAGTGTGTGCTATCTCACTTGCTATAAGGGGCGTCGTACCCTCGAACCGAATGTCGTCAAAACTCCCAATGTTGAGGCATATAAAGTGTGGGATTAATTTTCCCTCCGGATGCATTCATTGAGGCTCCTGGCTAGGCAGGGTGGGACTTGATGCCGGGGAGAACAACTTCAATCGAGAGATAGGCATATTCTAGCTTGAACATAGTGGATGGTTATGATCATATACCTGATGTTTACATACTGTTGTTACAGTCCGTGGTTGTTTCACGGGAGGTGTACTGGATCTGGTGGATGTGTACACCTCTGCAGAGTATAACTTTTTCGAAGAAGCCGCGTCCTCGGATATGGACAGTTGAATGGCCATGTAGCTAGCATTGTGTCAATGTTTTCAAAAAGGGAATTTTGGAAAGGAAGTATTGAACTTGTGAAGTTCGGAAAGGAATGGAAACTTATACCGTGGAGGTATCGTGGATGATGAAAAGTCAGATGATGTTATACAAAACAAAATGTTTTGCAAATAAAACCTTTTCTACTCTAAGCAAGAATTCTGGAAACTGATTCCAAGAAGTTTTGCAAAGAGAAAATACTCTTTAACAAAACTTTACAAAACCTCTTGTACATGTGATATCTACAAGAGAAATAAAACTATATATTATTTTTCTTCTGAAGTATCTTCTTCAACGAAGATACAGATAAACCTGACTGCAACTATGGTGTCATCATATATGAACACCATTGATAGTGAACCATATTTATAGCCTACCTATTCCACCATATAAGCATATTTGCATGTTGGTAAGTGAAATGATGGGTGTCTTGCTGAGTACATTCAAATGTACTCATTATGGTTTCGCCCCTGGTATCTACTTATCAGATTTTGAGAAAGAGCCTCCGAAGGATATCTATGAAGGGAAGTACGGAGTTGACGGCTTTGCGAACTAGGATCGTCTCCGGGTCAGCAGCCTGTAGGTTAAGGCGTGACTTGGGCTCAACTACGTTGTGTTTTATTTGTCTTCCGCTGTGTTTGATAAGTTGCCTGCCCCATGTGGCAGTTGCGTTAAAATTGATCATGTGATCTTTTGTGTAATACCTTTATGTATTCGTGTAATGGATGATGTATTTCTGTGTGCCAACTTTGTATGTTGTTCACGACTGATCTTTCTGGGATCGTGAATGTATGCATACGTAGGGTTTCAGACTGCCGGTCTGGGGTCCTTACATCCATTACCTGGTCACCTGCAGCAGGATCTTGGTCACTTTGTGCTGCCTCAATATCCTGAACTTGGTTGGAATTTACCTCCTCCAGTGGAAGATCTCCCTAATCAGCAACATGATGATGATGAGATGCAGCAGCAGGACCTGGAAGCTGGGTAAGTTGGAGGGTGGGATCACCACCTCCCCCTTCAGGAATCTAATTCCACTGCGAGCTCTGACTCTGACAATTCTGTTAACCAGAATGTTCTTATGGTCAATATGTTGCAGGTCCACACTGCACATGTTGCACCACCTGCCTCCTGTCTTTTTGCTTGGCCGTGGGTACAGAGGAATTCCCACATGTATGGGCATGTCCTGCCCCCATCCAGGCAATGGTAGATTGTGCTGAAGAAGTTTGTTCGTCTTATTTACATGTCATCTGTCAGGCCCTGTGGACTTTCTTCAAGTCCTTTTTCAATGATTACTGCTGCCACTGTTCCTTTTAAAGGAACTATTTTTCAGTTTACTGCCAGAAGAAGGTTCTTCAAAGCCTAGAGAGCTGCTAGGAAATTGTGCTTTGAAAGTTCTCCTGAATCTTATGTCCCACTGCCCAGTGCTCCTCATAAGGTTATTGATTCCTTTCCTTCACATTCTTCTGATATCCCATCAAAGAAAAGAAGGAAAGGTAAAATGGGCACTCCCTCTGTGGAATCTTCAGTCAGAAGAAGCACCAGGCAAGCTGCTATGCATAATGGTTTCAAGCTAGTGGCAATGCAGGACAACCCACAGCCCAGGAAGAAACCAAGATCTGCTAGGCCTGCTGCAGACAATGTCCCTGCCACTCCTCATACCCCAATTGTTATTCTACAGCAGGTTGGGAGGGCTCTGGAGATTGCTGATGAAGAACTCACTCAGGACAAGCTTGATGTTGTCCCAGATTCTCCTAAAGACAAGAAGAAGTAATAATGTTAGGAAGGCTATTTTATTGTAATGACTTCTGTCCTTGGATGCTCGTGTAATCTTTGGTTATCTATTGGGAGCTTTATATTGTAAAGTCTATGTTGCTTTTGGGCCCTTTTGTGGAATTATCAGTGAACTATCCATATATTGCATCAATGTTTCAGTCCTATCTTGTGTCATTTGTATTTCTGGTAGCTGTCTGGTACAGCTACTTTCCTGAATCAGTCCTTTATTTTAATGGATAATACATCATATTTATTCTTGGATTGGAAAGTTTTGGACTAGAATGTCAGGGGACTTAATGATAAAAATAAAAGGTTACTGGTTTATAACAAAATTGAGGAAAGCCAATGTGCTATTGTTTGTCTGCAAGAAACAAAATGTGAAGATTTTGATCACAGTTTCATTAGGTCTCTTTGTCCTAAGAGATTTGATAAATTTGTGTTCTCTACATCTGTTGGAGCCTCTGGTGGAATTATTGTTCTCTGGAACAGTGCTATTTTTGATGGAGAATTGATTGATTGTTTCAAGTCTGCCATTAAAATATGCTTTACATCTAAGCATAATATTTCTTCCTGGACTTTGATTACTGTTTATGGTCCTTGCAGTGGGTTAGACAGGGATATCTTTGTCCAATGGCTTTATGACTTAATAATTCCTTCACATGAAAACTGGTTACTGGTGGGTGATTTCAATTTTATCAGATCTATGGAAAACAGGAATAAACCTGGGGCTGACATGAATGATATTTTCATTTTTAATGATGTTATTAGCCATCTTGGGTTAATTGAACTTCCTTTAAAAGGAAGATCCTTTACTTGGTCCAATATGCAAGATCAACCTCTTCTTGAGCAGCTTGATTGGTTTTTTACTAGCACATGGTGGACCTTAAACTACCCCAATACCATGGTTATGCTTCTTGCTAAGTCCACCTCTGACCATGTACCATGTGTCATATCCATCTCCACCACCATTCAAAAAACCCAGATTTTCAGGTTTGAGAACCATTGGATCCATCAGCCAGGTTTCATGGATCTTATTGATAGAGTTTGGCTATGGCCTGTTAGGAAAAACAACATTGCTGCCACCATTACTGCTAAACTTAAAAACATCAGGCATGAACTCAAAAGGTGGGGTAGAAATCTCTCTAATCTGAAGATTTTAATTGCCAATTGCAATAAGGTAATTTTGATCTTGGATACTCTGGAGGAGGAAAGGAGTCTTAGCAGACCTGAATTTAATTTCAGAATTATTGTTAAAACACACCTGAATAAGCGGCTCCTCTCTCAATCTGCTTATTGGAAGAATAGATGTACCATCAGATGGGTGCAACTTGGTGGTGAAAATACCAAATTCTTTCATGCCAAAGCTACTGAAAGGTTTAGATTTAATACTGTTGCTGAGATTAAAAATGAAGAAGGGATCTCATTGATTCATCATCATCATAAGGCAGCTGCATTTTGGACATGTTTCAAGAAATAGAATGGGGGTCTCATCTGTCATCACTCAGCATTTAAATCTTTCCAATTTTATAAAGCCTTCTGTTAATCTGGATTGTCTTATTGATCCTTTCACCCCAGAAGAAATTGTTAATGTTATGAAATCTCTTAAGACTGATAGAGCTCCAGGTCCTGATGGTTTCAATGGTCTTTTTGTGAAAAAATGTTGGGATGTGTTAAAAGAAGATTTCTCTCAACTGTGCCATGATTTTCATTCAGGGTGTCTCTCTTTGCAGAGTATAAATGATTCTTATATCACTCTCATACCAAAAAAATATTCTCCTGAGACTGTTAATGATTTCAGGCCAATTTCATTGACTAATACTTGTCTCAAATTTGTCACCAAGCTGATTGCTAATAGAATGCAGAACATTATTTGTGATACTATTCATGATAACCAATATGGTTTCATAAAAGGTAGAACTATCCAAGACTGTCTTGACTGGTCTTTTGAATTCTTATTCCAATGCCAGCAGTCCAAGAAGAAAATAGTGGTCCTCAAAATTGATTTTGAAAAGGCCTTTGATACCTTGGATCATGAAGCTATTTTACAAGTCTTGAGAGTGAAGGGATTTCTAGAGCTTTTTATTTCTTGGGTCAGAGAAATTCTAGCATCTGGTTCTTCCTCTGTGCTTCTTAATGGGATTCCTGGCAAGAAATTTATCTGCAAAAGAGGAGTTAGGCAGGGAGATCCACTGTCTCCTCTTCTCTTTGTTGAAGGAGCTCATTTATTACAAAGCCTAGTCAATAAGGCTTATTCTGATGGTCTACTTTCCTCACCTATCCCAGTTAGAAAATATTTCCCCATTATTCAGTATGGTGATGATACCATAGTGGTTCTACCAGCATGTAAAAAAGACTTGGAGGTCTTCAAGGAAATTCTACAAACGTATGCTGCCTTTACAGGATTGAAAATCAATTTTCACAAATCCTCTATGATACCTATCAATCTGGATTCTGTTGAAATTACTTCCCTGGCTGAGTTTTTCCAGTGTCAAACTGGGTCTATGCCTTTCACTTATATTGGATTGCCCATGGGTACTACTAGACCCACTATTAAAGATTTTCCCCACTAATTGATAGAGTTGAGAGAAGGCTTTCTGCCACTTCCTCTTTTCTTTCCTATGGTGATAGGCTGGTGTTGGTAAATTCTGTATTATCTTCACTACCAACATATTACATGCTTTCTTTGGTTATTCCTGCTGGTGTTATTGAGGTCATTGACAGAGCAAGAAGGCACTGTTTGTGGTGCAAGAGAGGGAAGGACAAAGCTAATTCTCTTGCAGCTTGGTCTATGGTGTGTAAACCTAAAAGGAAGGGGGAACTTGGGGTCCTAAATTTGAAAGTACAAAATTCTACTCTTCTACTCAAACACCTAGATAAATTTTATAACCAGGAGGACCTACCTTGGGTCCAGCTAATTACTGATGCTTACTATCATCAGTTTTTCCCTCATGCTGTGGTTGAATCAGGTTCTTTTTGGTGGAGAAATATTCTGACTTTATCTAAGGAATACAGAAAATTCACTACATGCTCTGTGGGAAATGGTTTCACTGCTCTTTTTTGGGAGGATAATTGGCAGCCCCAATTGCTTAAGATAACCTTCCCAAGGTTATATTCTTTTGCTAAAGATAAGCTTCAATCTGTTCATGAGTTTTTATTACACACAGATTGTATTCAGAACTTCTTTCTCCCATTGACAACCCAAGCAAATGAGGAGTTAATGCTGTTGAAAAGTATGATTATCAATTTTACACTCCAGTCAAGTATTAAAGATCAATGGAGGAGTCCTAATTCATCTGGCAGATTACATCCAAGTTCTTTTTATAAACACCATTTTGATGGTATTCCTGATGATGTACTCTCCTATGGAATTTGGAAGAGTAAATGTCAGTCTAAGCACATATTTTTTGCATGGCTCTTGCTGCATGATAGAATTAACACCAAGGATATGCTGATTAGAAGGCACTGGAATGTGAGTGACTCTTTTGATTGTGTCCTATGTTCTGCACATGTTTATGAAGACTGGAGGCATTTGTTCTTTAATTGCACATATAGTACAAGGATTTGGAACTATCTACAAATTCCTTGGAATCCAGGATCTTCAATTTTTACAATCAAGTCTGCCAAGAAGCATTTCTCTGGTCCCTGCTTTGAGGAGATAGTGATCCTGGCCTGCTGGGGCATCTAGAAACAGAGACATGGTTGGATTTTTAAGAACATCAAACCAAGTTTTAGAGGATGGAAGGCCCTGTTTATCCAGGAAGTCACCCTGCTTAAGTACAGGGTGAAGAGAGATCTCTCTGGTTTTTGACATCATGGATTGATTCACTCCCCTGATTCCCTGTATATAGTGTAAATATTGTAAATAACCTTTTATTATTTTGATAAATGGGGGGGGGGGCTGTGGGGGATTCCCCCACAGTAATGGTGTCAAAAAAAATAGTTGTGATTCCTCGAGGGGAAACAAGTCTTCATCGTTCTGTAGTCGTGGTGGATGAAGGCAGTTGCCATCTGAGCCATCCCGGTCTTGTGCCCGTCCAGCTCATCAAAATGGATCAAGTCCTGAAGATCAATGTAGTGGTCTTCAGGTATCTCAATATTCCAGGTTCGCATCATCTTCTGCTGGTCATTTGTGATATCGACGCTACAAAAGTCGAAACCTTTGTTGACAAGAAAATCCATAAGTTCTGGACATTTCTTTGCACTGAAGCAACAACCAAAATGGAACACATGTTAGATATTGTTGCAACAAGTGTATTCTTTCAATGCAACAACAAATTGAAAATGCAACAACTATCCTACAAGAGATTGTGTGCGTACCTTGCCCATTGGAAGACCAGAACGGTTTCCTTGTAAGCAATCTGGATGACGGCCAAATCCTTTTGATTGGCCGTGTACTCGAGATCAAGCCCAAAGAACTTGTGGTGTTCATCGGCTTCATAGAGTTTGCACAAACGGTCAAGAGCTTCGGGGATGATCTCGCATTTGTTGGTATAGGCGACGTGGAGATTCTTGCCGCATGGTGTGGCCACATGGAGAATCTTGAAGACGGGAGAATCCATGGTGGAGGAAGAAGAAGAGAGGAAGAAGAACAGAGAGCCGCGCGCGCACTGTAGCAATGAGGCCTTTCTGCCTCTCGCTCGCGAATCAGAACCGCGCGGGAGGCGAGCAGTTTGGAACTTTAGTCGCGGGTGGCCAGGCCAACCGGGACTAAAGACTGGGAGGCGAGCACTTCGGACCTTTAGTCGCGGGTGGCCAGGCCAACCGGGACTAAAGCCCTCCGCGCGCTTCCCCAACCGCCACTCAAGACCTTCAGTCGCGGGTCTCCTCCCGAACCGCGACTAAGGACCACTTTAGTCACGGTTCAGACATTTTGGGGACTAAAGGGGGCGTATGGAAGGCCTTTTTTCTACCAGTGAGGCAAAGCCGACAGGCCGTCCAGTTCCATAGCGCCACATGTTCTCGTAGCTACGATGTTTGCTGCGACATGGGGGAAGATGCCTTTGAATTGTTCAAAGCTCCGCACAACAACAAGACACGTGGATTCTTTTCGCCCGTGAAAAGAGCAATTGTAAGACACTAAGAATTCTGTTTATCTCTAGGATCAACAATTACTTCAATAGATTCTTGTAGATACGTACTAATGCTTCCCTTTGTGAATTCCGATGCAAACTCCTGTAGTCAGCTATTTCACCTATGCTTATTATCTCATAGTTCATGCACATGCATGCTGCTTGCTTGTCACCTGCTAGTTCATCTATCCTTGTGAGCTGCTATTTTCATCTATGTTCTATACATGCTTGTCGTCTGCTATTTTCAGCCATGTTTACTTACATGCCTGTCATGTGATGTTTTTCATTTATGTTCCTTACAAGCTTGTCATCTGTGCTTAATTGCTTTTCATCTGCTACTTGCATCTTTGTTATGTACAAGCTTGTTGCATGCTATTTTCGTACATGTTACTTACATGCTTGTCATGATATCAATGTTCCTTACAATCTAGTTCAGCTTCTATTTCATCTAAAGCTTTTACATGCTTTATAGGAAGAAATGCAATATCATATGGTAGAACATACTTCAGTAGATGGCGTTGTCAAGGAACCTCTTTCTGCCACGGAAGCGGTCGCTACCGTGCTGACCAAGAACCGTCTAAAGTCTTCGTTCCTGAATACCATAGGTGGGGTCACAACCAGTGCAAGAGCAACAAAGTGTCAGCTTCACCTTCAATTTGATTATGAGAGAAAACAGAGGCAGGACCTGCAGTCTGTAGTTGATGAGTTGAATCAGGCCAAGGAACAAGCTGATGCAGATAGGATGAAGCATCGACAAGAATTGCTGCGTATGACGGAGGAACACAAAGGTATGAAGATGAGTCAAGAAATGTACAAAACCCTTATTAGTGCCATGTTGGCTAAAGTTCATTCGAGATATGGAACTGAGTAGCCCTTTGTGAAACCGCTTGTTGTCTGTTGAACTGTATTAGACTGCCTTTGCTGGCGAGCTATGTTGTGACCTTATTTGGAATTTATGTATTTGTTGTGTTTGCTTTGCTGTGAAAACTAGTATAGTATTTTTTCATGCTTATGAATACGAGGACACGTGGTACTATATGGTAGGTCCATGAGGCGGCACCTTATTGGATGGAAATCGCGACGAAAAAATCACGTCACGGAAACGTTTCAACGTGGACATACCGTGTTGGTACACGTCCTGGCTCATGATTCGCGACGTCTTACGACAAACTAAAACGTCGCACCGTCGGACAACGTTATAAATTCATCGAGAATAAGCGTGTACGTGGAACATTATGAGAGCGACACGTGGCACCTTATACTGCTTGTACCCGCGACGACAAAATAAACGTCGCACATATTATGACGTCATTAACAGAGGTAACGGTAGCTCCATTCGCGAAGTTTTTAAAATGTCAAGACGATGCTGACGTCACGAAAGGTAGAAATGACGTCAGTGACGCCCGTAACGTTAACGGAAAAACGATGCCACGTGCACACACACTGCGACAAAAAAAAACGTCGCTCCTTGTTGGGCCTTTTGCTGGGCCGGCCAATAGCTCGCGACGGTTTAGTGTTCCTTTAATCGTCGTAGAATCGTCCGTGACAGTCGATCAGGGACGTTCTTACTCCGTCGTGTAAACCATCGCGGATGGCCGTTAGCGACGGTTTGGAGCCCATCTGCAACGTTATTGAAACATCCCAGACCGCACGGAATTCGGTAGTGTATGTCGATGAAAGAGCCAAGAATGATATTTGGGACAAGCTTCAAGAATTTTTCAGACTACCTCCAAACTATGAAGAATTCGGGCCATATGGTAACCCAATTCCGGGATGCAAGGAAAGAAGAGACAGTGTGAAGTCTTGGGCTCTAAGTAAGGTGGCCGAATAGTTCCGGAACCACAAGAATAAATTATACCTGAAATATGTCGCGAAAGGTAACACTCCAGATTTTTCGGAGCATTCGAGAGATTGAGAGGACAATGGAAGGAATTTGAGGACTACAAGAAATCTTCTTTCGCCAAGGAAAGGTCGAGGAAAAATAAGATAAATGCTGAGAAAAAGGTGTACCACCATAAATTGGGGACGGGTGGCTACAAGACTGATGTGCCTAAATGGGAAGTTATGGAGGCGCATATAAGGTCTAGAGGGATCACCCCAGGTACAGATGGATGGACCGACATGGCAAAGTGGTGGTGGTACGGGCATGGTGGGAAGCTGAACCAAGAAACAGGGGAGACAATTTGTCATAAGAAAATTTTGGTACCCTTCGAGGCACTTAATAATAACCAGCGGAGAAGCAGCGTGGCTTCCACGCATGTTGGTGATCATACACTGATGGATGCTGCACCAGCGCTCGCTACCCCGTGGATGATGTCGAAGAGATGAAACAGTGTGAGCTACATCAACCAATGAAGAACTTGTCCTTCAAGGTGGCGGCCGCCACTGATTTACCTTGTCTACCTGGAGCACTCCACCATGGGAATCCGATTCCACTAGCTATGCTTGTTTCACTGTGGATAACCTAGTGCAGGGGTATGAGGACTTAGAGATTGACATCCTTACTCCTAAAAGGGATACGAGATCTCAAGCGCCAAATCATTCTATGGCAGAAGAATTACATTAGATTTCCAGGCTTGGCTCCAAGGCCATTGACTCCGACGAATCGAACTCCACCAACCTCCCCTCATGGTCAACCTCGAAGTCCATCTCCATGTCCAGCGAATCACCTGACGCCTCCCACTATGTCGCGTCCGGCGCGTCAGCCGACGCCTCCCACCATTTTAGCCTCCGACGCATCAGCCAACGCCTCCCCCTATTCCACCCCCGGCGCCTCAGCCGATGCCTACCCCTATTCCACCTCCGACGCCTCCCTCTATTTCACGTCCGGGGCTAAAGCGGAAGAGCATGGCCACCCCTGCGACGTCTAGTAGTACTAAGAGAAAGTATACTCCAAAGCGGCCGATGATACCCAAAGAGCCAAAGCCTCTTGAAAGAAGACCTTATGACAAGACTGATGAGGAAAACACAGCGTATGTGGCTCTCCAAGTGAAGACCCATTTTGCACCGAAGAAGCCCATGGAGAAACATGTATTTGATGAAAAAAATCGTAACATGGGCTAAGGGATTTCTCGAGCAACCACCCAACTATAAGACGAATCTTACATCACACTATGACGGTAAAATTCTGAGAACTGCAAATAAGGCAAAGAAGGGTGGAAAAAGATTGCCCAGTTCGGAGAGCAGAAACAACAATTGCCCCCCCCCCCCGCTCGTAGTGAGTTCTGATATCTACAACGAATATCGAGCCCAAATGGATAAGTACATACAATTATTGAACTCCAGAGTGGCACTTTCATGTAAACAGATGGGTATTTCTGTGTCGGTGTCCCAAGAATGGCAATATATAAAAGGGGAACCTTTGGCTGATGCTAAGGAGGAGCAAGAGCTATCAACACATATGCGAAATCTCCATAGTTGCTATATGAGGCAAACACGGAATAAGGACGCGAAAGAATGGTTTCGGCCAACATTAGACCGGAGCATTGATGGTGTAGGTCTTTTACTCGTTGGGAAACCCCAAGAGGAAGGTATGATGAGCACAGTAGTAGTTTTCCCTCAGAAAGAACCAAGGTTTAATCGACCAGTAGGAGGAAGGTGTAACTTCAGAAGGTTGAAGCAGTTGAGATGGTAGGGCGCACTACCGGTTCAGAAGCAACGTGGAACCTACACAACACAATCAAATCACTTTGCCCCAACGAAGCAGTGAGGTTGTAATCTCACAGGTTTTGCTAAACATTAAGCGGTTAAACATATGGTGTGGAAAACAGTAGGAAAAGTATGAGAGTTGTAAGAAAGAAGTAGGTGATTTATCAGTATGAGGAAAAAGGACCGGGCTCAACAGTTCACAAGTGGTGTCTCTCCGTGAAAGATAAATAACATGTGCGATGAACAAATAACAGCTGTGAGATTGACAGAAATGAAGGTTGCACCGTAGTGCATATGCAAGATATAAAGCTTACTATGTTATTCATGCGGGCATTACAACAAAATACATAGACCGTTATCCAACTGCAGCTATGACTAATAATCCAACCTTGGAATATCATCCGAACAAACGTAGGTATTAAGTTGCAAGCAATAGATAATTGCAGTAAGCAAAGTGTGTAATATAAACAATAACATCATCCTTAGACAGAGCATAGTTGTGTTCTCCCTAATGGCAACAACACATCCTCCACTTGTCACGTTTCTTTCACTCGAGCACAGATGCAAAGGAGGCATGAACCCACTATCAAGCATAAATACTCCCTCTTAGAGTTACTAGAATCTACTTGGCCAAAGCATCTACTAATAACGGAGAGCATGCAAGATCATAAATAACATAAGCATGAAGATAACATGATAGATTGATAATCAGAAGACATAGCATTCAACATTCATCAGATCCCAGCAAACACAACATGTAGCATTACATAAAGATGATCTTGATCATGTTAGGCAGCTCACAATATCTAAACATGAGGTACAAAGTGGAGAGAACAACCATCTAGCTACTGCTATGGACCCTTAGTCAAGGGATGAACTACTCACGCATCACTTCGGAGGAGGGCATGGTGGTGTAGACCCCTCCCTGATGAATTTCCCTCCCGGCAGGGTGCCGGGGGAAGCTCCAGAACCCTCCCGATTTCGGGATGATGATCACGGCGGCCTCGTGTGTTTTTTGGGGAGAAGTGGGATATATCTAGGGTTTAAGCCTTGGGGGGATAAATAGGCGAAAGGGCAGAGGCGGTGGAGTCCAAGGGGCCCCACACCACCCCACAGAGCGGTCAGGGGGGCGCGCCGCCCTATGGTGTGGCCCCCCTGAGGCCCCCCTTCGGGTCTCTTTGGGACTCCGTGGAACCTTCGGGAATTCTAAGACTTTCGGGCTTCGAGTTATCCAATTCTGAGAATATTTCTAGAACAACTTTTTTGAAACTAAAAACAAAAGAAAATAGGGAACTGGCTCTATGGCATCTTGTCAATAGGTTTGTCCAGAAAATCAATAAAAATGCATAAAGTGTATACAAACATGTGAGAAATAACATGAAAACAACAAGGAACATCAGGAACTAGGGATATGTTTATGACGTATCAACATCCCCAAGATTAGTTCCTACTCATCCTCAAGTAGGTAAACGATAAAAACACATAATTTCTAAGGTGACATGCTACCAAAATAAACTTGCTCATCATAATGTAAAAGCATATGTAAGATGAGATCATAGAACTTAAACACAAACATGATAAATAGAACTTTAATAATTAAGCATAGAAATCACCTTGAACCATGAGAAGTTACTCAAATAAAAGATCATGAATAACAATGGAAACAAAGATATACGTTTGTTTCAAGTATAGAAAAAGCATGGCAAAGTGATATTTCGCAAGTCTTTAAGAGTGGGGCAAAACATAAATGCCAGTACACCTTCAAAGCTTCATGAGGAGGACTAGAACAAATAATTAGAGAATAAGCAATATCACACATGAATCAATTAATAATGTTTCTGGGACAAATGCACATAAAAATCAGAATGACAACTATGCTCTCTCAACTGTGCATAAAGTTAGAAGATGGAGACTCAACATAAAAGTAAAATAAAGGCCCTTCGCAGAGGTAAGCATGGATCACTCATATGATAGATCTTTTATTTTATTCATAGAGGTATTAAAAGTTTGACACTCCTCTCATCCATCTTACACAAACCATGGGTAACCGAATCCTCGGGTGCCTGCCAACAATCAAATACCATGAAGGAGTGTCGATATTTTGGGAGGCGTATGCTAATGTCAATGAATGGTAAACAGAAAATACAGTACGTCGCAAGCCAACTAGATTTCACAAGAGAGGCTCCCATATGAAGGACGCAACTGGTGTAGAAGGTCATCCCTCTTTCTCTTTTTTGTACACAATTATACTTTGACTAATAAATCAGGGGACAAAAATAGTGAAGAGATTTTGTGTGTATTAATTTGGGGCTGGGCACCCTGCTGCCAGCTCTCCTATAAATTGGATAAGTGGATGAAGCCACTAGTCCAGGGTGTGAAATCCAATCAACAAGTGAGATAAATATTCTCTATTTATGTCCTCATGAGCAAAAACAGGAACACAAAGCAGGAATAATTTTGAAGGTTTTAAAGGTAACACTTGAGCAGTTTACTTGGAGTGGCCGTTAATTACCACATGTAGGTAGGTATGGTGGACACAATGGGAATACTTTGGTTGTAGGGAGTTGTATGCACGAGTAGAATTCCTTACACAGTACAGGTGGAGGCAAGCAAAAGACGGGGAGAGACAAATCAAGAGAGCATAAGAGCCATAATCATGCATAGGGACATAAACATCATTAATCAAAGCATAAGTGGTACCAAAAATTTCAAAACTAAAAGATCATAGATGCTATTACTGGTTCATAGTCATAAACATGGTGTGAGCATGCTCCAAGTCAACCAAATAAAACATTCAGAGGAGAATACCGCAAATTAATGCTTCAATATGACAAGACCAATCCATGATTCTTTCAAAGGCACATTAAACACTCTTAGCTATTTGAGGCTAATCATGCTCCTAAATAACCACAAGGCTTTAAAACTAAAATAACATCTAGCATGATATGAAAAAGTTCTAGCCACGGTCAATACAAGCTTCCACTTGCACCGTTAAAAATTCCACTTCAAGCAGCAGTTTCTTTTCCCAACAAGTACCATACAAAATATGTTTTAACAAAAAATACTCTAGATACTACAGCAAGAAAATATGATAGTACTCACATAAAACTACTAAAAATAACAGCTCTGAATAAGTGATGCAATGAAAACAAGAGCTGAATAGGAATTTTTGCAGTAACTATAAGAAAAACTAAGAATACTAGCATAGCGAGTATTCAAACGAAAAAGCGGAGCGTGTCTCTCTCCCAAACAAGGATGCTAGGTACAATGATATTATTGAACCAAGGAAACAAAACAAAACAAAGGAAAACAAAAGAAGAAAAAGAAAAACAAACAGACGCTCCAAGTAAACTTTATATGATGTGACCGAATAAAAATATAGTTTCACGAGAAGTGACCTGATAGATAGTTGATGAAGAAGAGGATGCCTTGGGCATCCCCAAGCTTAGATGCTTGATTTTTCTAAAAATATGCTTGTATGAAGCACGGGGGCATCTCCAATCTTTGACCTTGCACTCTTCTTGATCATATATATCACCTCTTCTCTTGACACTTGAAAACTTCCTTCACACCATACTCAAACAATAATTCACATTAGAGGGTTAGTGCAACAAATAAAAAATCATCGGTTCTGTATGGAACAAGTTCTATTGATACTTTTAAACATGATGTACAGCCACTGATGTTTCGTGAAGCAAAGAAATCCACTCAACATCGCAAAAGAGCTAATGCAAGAAAAATGGCAGAATTTGTCAAAAACAGAACAACCTATAAATTTGAATTTTTTCGAGGAACTTACATTGCTCAAATCGAAAATCCTAAAGAATTAAAAAGTTGCGGAATTAGCCGAGGAATAAGCAAAAAAAATTCAGGTCATTCTGATCTAAATGGAATTTTCACGATTTTCGACGGTGGACAGCAGAATTTTGTTTTCTACGCAGAAATCTGAAAACCAACTCCAACTCTCGTCAGAAACTTTACTTTGCAGTACTAAAACATGAAAAGAAAGATAGAAAGGAGTTACTACATAAGTATACAATCCCTTGACTAGAAAAAAACGGATAAAAACAAAGGAAAAATAAAACCATGGGTTATCTCCCAAGAAGTGCTTTTCTTTAACGCCTTTTAGCTAGACCTAGAAAAATGGAATCAGGTGTTTTCAAGTGAAGAAGAATCCAAATCAATAATTTCCTCCAAAACACCACTTGTAGCAATTGGTACTTTAGGTACCTCTGAAGATGATTCAACATGCAAATCACTTTTAGTTTCATTAAAAGTTTTATTAATTTTAAGCACATTAGGGTGTTTTGGTTTAGACACCTTGGGGACATGCATAAATTTTTTCTCTTTTCCCATAGAAGTTTTCTCCCTCTTCAACTTAAGATAAGATAAATTTGAGCTTAAAGTTTCCGTAGCCTCCTCTAATTTACCAATCCTCATGTTTTGACTATCATGTATATTGCTAGCCTCTAAAACAGTAATTATCTTGTTGATACTTACTATTGATTCATTAAATTTTCTAGCATTGTCAAGAAAAATTGGAAAAAAATTCTCCATAGAGTATAGTGTTTTAATAACATCATCTGAAGTGATCTTAGTTCTAACAACCTTAGTAGGTGGTGTTCCAACTAAACTTTCAATTAAATTACAGGCTTCCAAAGCAGGAGTTCCTAGAAAATTGCCACATGTAAGAGTGTCTAGAACATACCTATACCATCTAGTAATGCCAACATAAAAATTCCTAAGAAGGATTAAAGTGGGGTATTTCTTAGTGCATCTACAATGAGCATCAGTTATTATATACCAATCATCTTTCAAATTTTCTCCCCCTTGTTGTTTAAAAGAATGAACCTCAACTTCAGGAACACACATTTTAGCAAGAACTAAAACCGGATAAAAAACAACTAGAATAAGAACTAATTTTTTTTGTGTTTTTTATAAAGAGTAGCAAATAACAAAAAATAAAATACACTAAGCAAAACAAAAACAAAGTAAAGAGATTGGAAGTGAGAGACTCCTCTTGAAGAAAATCCTCTTCCTCCCCGGCAACGACGCAAGAAATTAGCTTGATGTGCGTGTAACACACGTTTGTTGGGAGACCCCAAGAGGAAGGTATGAAGAGCATAGTAGCAAGTTTCCCTCAGAAAGAAAGCAAGGTTGAATGGACCAGTAGGATAAAGAAATCTCTTCCGAAGGTTGATGCAGCTGAGGTGGCAGGGCGCACTACCGGTTCAGAAGCAACATGGAACCTACACAACACAATCAAATCACTTTGCCCCAACGAAGCAATGAGGTTGTCAATCTCACCGATTTTGCTGAAAACAAAGAGGTTAAAAGTATGGTGTGGAAAATAGTAAATATTTGCAGTAGATGAAAAGAGAATAATGATGGAAGTAGGAAAATAGTAGCATCAGTATGAATACAGAGATTGCAGTGGTTGTATTATCAGTATGAGGAAAATGGACCGGGGTCCGCAGTTCACTAGAGGTGTCTCTCCGTGAAAGATAAATAACATGTGTGGTGAACAAATAACAGCTGGGCAATTGACAGAAATGAAGGCCGCACTGTAGTGCATATGCAAGACATAAAGATTACTATGTGATTCATGCGGGCATTACAACAAAATACATAGACTGTTATCAAACTGCATCTATGACTAATAATCCACCCTCTGAATATCATCCGAACAAACGTTGGGTATTAAGTTGCAAGCAACAGATAATTGCAGTAAGCAAAGTGTGGAATGTAAACAATAACATCATCCTTATAAAAATCATTGCTGTTTTCTCCCTAATGGCAACAACACATCCTCCATCCGTCACGTTTCTGCCACTCGAGCACAGATGCAAAGGAGGCAAGAACCCACTATCGAGCATAAATACTCCCTCTTGGAGTTACTAGCATCTACTTGGCCAGAGTATCTACTAATAACGGAGAGCATGCAATATCATAGATAACATAAGCATGAAGATAACATGATAGATTGATAATCAGAAGACATATAATTCAACATTCATCACATCCCAGCAAACACAACATGTAGCATTACACAAACATGATCTGGATCATGTTAGGCAGCTCACAAGATCTAAACATGAGGTACAAAGTGGAGGGAATAACCATCTAGCTACTCCTATGGACCTTTAGTCAAGGGATGAACTACTCACGCATCACTTCGGAGGAGGGCATGAGGGACATATAATTTGAAGGGAATATGCCCGAGAGGCAATAATAAAATGGTTATTATCTTATTCCTTGTTTATGATGAATCTTTATTTATCATGATAGAATTGTATTAACCGGAAACTTTGATACATGTGTGTTTCATAAACAAACAATGGTTCCTAGTAAAGCCTCTCTTTTAACTAGCTCGTTGATTAATAGATGATCAAGGTTTCCAGATCATGAACATTAGATGTTGTTAATAACGGGGTCATGTCATTAGAAGAATGATATGATGAACATATACCCATAGTGAATATAGCAATGCGATCAAGTCATTAAGTTTACATTGTTATATAAAATATACGAAGTAACTTATTCCTTAGACCATTAGATCATGTCAATCACTGATACCAGAAGGGTGCTTTGATGTCATCAAACGTCACACCGTAACAGGGTGACTACAAAGGTGTCGTTAGGTATTCGGAAAGTATTAGTTGAGGATCATGGATCAAGAGTGGGATTTGTCCATCCAAAATGACGGACAGATATACTCTGGGCCCTCTCGATGATATCACAACAACACCGCTTGCAAGCACGTGATATGATCACAAGGATGTTATAGCATGGGAACGAGAAAAGAGTACTTGTCGGTAATGATATTGAACAAGGTATGGTTGATACCAATGATCGAATCTCGGACAAGTAAAATATCGCGAGACAAAGGGAATAGTTCACGACATTGTTGGTTCACACGATCACGAGAGTCATCGTTGAATATATAGGAGTCATCACGGATCTCCAGATCCCGTTGTTGATTATTGATCGGAGAGGAGTCTCGATCATGTCTATCTTATTCGCGAACCGTAGGGTGACACACTTAAGGTTCGATGACGCATTTGAGAGGATACGGAATATCGAAGAATATTTTGGGCAGCACCGAAATTGTTTCGGGGAAAATTGAAATAGATCAAGGGGTTTTTCATTGAATGGTTGGTAATAGAATTATCAAATGATTCGAGGTTCTACATGCAAAAGTTTGTTAACAGAATTAACAAATGCTGAAATAAAGAAATAAAATGTTTTATTTATTTATTAAAGAAAAACTCTTGGATTTTCTAAGTGGAGTTTTAAGGGAAAATGAGTGGATGTGAGTGGGGCTTCCACTCACATGATGAGGTAAGAGGTGGGGGCACACCCATGGGCTGGCCGCACCCCCCTTGGGCTGCCTCCCCCTCTCCTATAAATAGAGGGCATGAGCTCCCTCTCTCTCTCTCACACTTGCCCACCTCATTTCCTCTCCGCCCGCTGCTCCATTCCATGGTCTCCGGCTTGGCGAAGCCCTGACCGTGGGATTCTTCACCACCACCACGCCGTCGTGCTGCTGGAGTTCCGAGGGATCATCTACTTCCGCGCCCTGCTAGATCGAGGGACGGAGGTCGTCATCAACCGTACGTGTGACCGATCACGGATGCACAGCCGGATTGCGGTGCACGTCTTCTCGCTATCGGGATCGGTGTGATTACGACTACGCCAACAACGAGACTTGATCTCGTAACGCTTTGTGTCTTCGAGGGTATGTGTTCTCCTTAACCCTCTCTTTGCCCGTTGCACTTCGTCTCCTAGATTAGATCTTGGCCTTTCGGGTGTCTCTCCCGTAGGAAATATTTTGTTTTCTATGCAAAGACCCCTTCAGTGGTATCAGAGCCGGATCTATGCGTAGATGTTTTGTACAGGTAGAACACATAGGTGTATGTGGGAGTTGATGATCATGTTATTACCTCCTTGATTATTTTATTATCTTAGTGGCATAGTGGGATGAAGCGGCCCGGACTAACCTTACATGTCCACGTACATGAGACTTGTTCCACAACTGACATGCAACTTGTATTGCATAAGTGGCTTGCGGGTGTCTGTTTCTCCTACTATAGTTAAGATTAATCTACGAAGGGTTGTTAAAAATGTGTTTATCAATGTTGTGGTTGATGGTCGTAGGTATGAACGGTTCTATCCTCGAAAGCCCTAAGCCACGTAAAATATGCAAAAATAAATTAGAAGCGTCTAACTAGTTTTTGCTGGGAATGTGATGTGATATGGTTAATGTTACAAATTTGATTATGAGATGATCTATTTTGGAAATTATTGATATACCGGAAGGTATCCATATGGTTGTCTTATTATTGATGAACAATCAAGAGTGGGGTGCCATGGTTCTTGGTACCACGCCGGTGGAATGATGGAGATCATACCATAATGCACATGATGGAGATCAAGTGCAAGAAGGACCATATCATATCACATTATCCTTACATGTGATGTTTGTGATGTTAATCCTTTTATGCATCTTGTTTTTCTTAGATAGCGATGGTAGCATTATAAGATGATCCCTCTCACTTAATATCGAGATAATAATGTGTTCTTCCTTAAGTATGCACCATTTAGAAAGTTCGGCGTTTCGAGACACCACGTGATGATCGGGTGTGAAAGACTCAATATTCGCATACAATGGGTGTTTTCAAGCCTAGCATGTACAGACATGGCCTTGAAACACACGCAATACTACGGTTCTACTTGGCGAGCCTAGCATGTACAGACATGGCCTCGGAACACGTAACCGAAAGGTAAAGCATGAGCCATATGGATGATATGATGAACATGTCGATGATTGCCTTTGAGGCTACATCATCTCACGTGATGATCGGTTTTGGTGTAGTGCATTTGGTTCGTGTAATCACTAAAGACGACTAAGAGGGATGTTGTTTTTGAGTAGGAGTTCATGGCATAATTTTGAATTAACTTGAACTTATTTATCATAAACAACCAATCAAAGTGAATTTGCACAAATTGTAGTATTCATTGGCATCCATAAAACTACCTTACACTTAGATTGTTGATTGAGATATAACTGTTATGATCTGGTAAAAATCATTTAAGATTGGTACCGTATTAGTGAAATTTAAAATTGAGTCATGTTGTAGATTTTTGGTATTTCCTACCTAGCTCCATATGGTTAATGATTGATTGATCTAAAGAGCAACCAATTCCTACTTAGAATCTAGAGTCATGGTTTCTTCCATATTACTATATCTTCAAAAGAATGTTTTGTTGATCAAGGTGATTTTGGAACTGAAAAGAGTTGTTTTCAGAAACAATCAAGTGAAACGTATATTGATATCTAGAAACTTATTTGTGGCAACATGACTGAGTATAATTTAGGTGACAATGTTTGCTTATATTATCTTAATATATGCATTGATTGAAGATGCTAGGCGTTTGAATATTCCAAGAAGTTGGGCGCTAAAAATTATCCTCTAAATTCCTTCCTTCAGCTATAGTAGCTTAATCATAAAATTGTTATTATGGGATGTATTAAAAGTATGGGTAAAGTCGTTTACCTTACTTGGAGATTGCTAAGAGTGGAATCTATAAGAATACTATTAATATGGTGATATTAGTAGAACAATCAAACTGAAAGTATGACTCAATGGGTGATAGTATATGACTAACATGCCAAAGAAAATGAGCTAGTAAGACTAGCATTGTTTGATGTTGAATGATTCTTCTGTAAAGGAAAGGGAATATTGAAAATAGAATTACAAAAAGATATATGGCAGAAAAAGAAGATAACTGAAAAAATCTAGCTCAGGAGTATATGCTTGATATACAAGTTATAGATGTATTACTAGTTAACAAAGTTTTTTGGGTATTTTGATACCACATTGGTTGGTATGAGTTGTCATACAAAGCAACGCAATGAATAAATACAAGTGCCTAAAAGGAACTAGTAATAGATGTGCAATCGATTATGACAAGAACATAAATAAAGTGTTATTGTGTTCATTGTCGTATCGAACCAAACATTCAAGATTTATTTTAAAAACTTAATAAGTTGTTATTTTGTTCTAGTCTTTTGTGAGAACAAATGAGATTGTTCAAACTATGAACATAATCCATAATCGATGGATATGTTAATATAAATCATGTTGGTAAAGTAAAAAATCTATAAGACTAAATGCTAAACGTTGCAAGACGTGAAAGAGTTTCACTTAAATTGTGACACCACCATTTCAGTTCATATCGGAAAGGAAAACATGAAGGAACTCCATATTGATGGACTTCCAGAGTCATTTTGTTTTGAACAAATTGACGCTTGTGAGACCTCTTCTAAAAGATGACTAAAATTCCGTTCATAGGACAAAGTAGAATGGACGACTAATTTAGTGGAGATTATACATATTGATGTATATAGTCCATTATGTGCAGTCATGTATGTGTATTAATTTTTCCTTCATAAAATTATGTCGATGATTTGAATAAATATGTGAGTATATCTATTTAAAGAGAACGGAGTTTGACATTTTGAATTGGTTCAAAAGGTTGTTAATATGAAGTAAAATCAATGTAACAAGATAATCAAGTATTTATGATTGGATCATAAAGGATAAAGTTTGAGTTACAAGTTTAGCAAAACATCTGAGAAGTTGCAGAATTGTTCTACAACTTATATTACTCGAATTACCCCACATTAGTTTGGAGTGTTCGAGAGACAAAATCAAACCTTGTTTGACATGGTTAGATAAATAAAAATGCCATTATAATTTTTTAGTTTGTACATTAGTGACAACCGTTTTTCCACTGAAGAGAGCACCATCATGATCCGTTGAAATTGACAACATATAAGATATGGTTTGGGTAGTGACCTGAATTGTCATTTTTCTTAAGTTTTGGTATGCATAGCATGTGTAAAATGTTTACAACCAAAATGGGATACATATATGTTTATAAGGTTATCCCAACGAATCCATTGGGTATTTCTCCTATCACCGACCAAAGACAAATGTTGTTTGTCAGAAAGGGTTGATTTCTCGAGAAAGTAGTTCTTGCTAAATAAGTGAGTGGGAGGACAGTACAAACTCAACGAGATTGGACAATCTTCGTTACCATGTCAAGAGTAGCGCAGCACTGGAAGTTGTTCTAGAGTTTCCTATTTTTACTAAGTAGAAGACACTACAAATATTGTAGATACTTCAAATGAGATTGCGAACTGAACCACAAAAGTTCAAAAACTTTGTACTTAGAACAAGTTGTGGTTTAAGAGAAAAGTGTTGTTTTGGCAACAAAAGGACCTGGACCTTATAAAGGAAGCAAATGATGGGCCCTGACTTCGTAAAATTGACTATGAGCCATTATATCCACCATAGTATCCTTGTATGAATATCAAGTATGTGACTTGGTAGTCCATTCGATAGGCTTGATGCCTAACGATAGCAAAAGGGTCTATATAGCGACAAAGACATGGATTTTTACATCCTTTGAAAGTTGTATTGTATGAAAAGTTGTTTTCGACAAAGTTCAAAGAGTTGACTACAACAAGATTTTTATCTTATGTAGTGATGTTTTTAGTCTTTGCAGATAGTTCTAGCAAAAGTTACATATTATGATATGGCAGTTGAATAACAAAACCAACTCTCCTCTCGAGGAAGTTTGATCAAAGATGTGTACTTGACACAGTCTGAAAGTTTTGTAAAAATTCAAAAGTTTGCTAGAAAGGTATGCACATTTCAATGGTTGAAGTGAGCATAACGAAGTTGAAATCTTTACCTTAATGAAGTTATCAAAAGAGTTTGATTCCATCATGAACGATAAAGATGCTTGTAAAGTTACAAGAAATGAAGTGGGAGCGCTATGACATATTTCCAATACTTTATGTAGATGACATATGGTTGATTGGAAAATATGTATTTTAAATTAATACGGTTAAGATTTTCTTATTGATGAAAGGCTTAAAAGATATTGGACATCGATATCTATAAGAGATGGATTAGATCACCTGATATGATTGAAGCCAAATTACATAGATGAAATATTGAAGTAAATCAATATCAAAATGACAAGAAGGAGTTCTTGTCACATGGAAAATAATTGAGCAAGATTCAAGTGTTTTGACACATGATGAGCATCATTGAAATTGAGATTTCTAAGTCATGTTTCCATGCTATGTACACAACCAGATAAGTCCTATGCTATAAAATGTTATAGCAGGATAATTCATATGATGATTAGACAACAGTGGGAGAGATCCTTGTGTCATTTTAGAAATGATAAGAATATGTTTTCCTATGTAGTAATGACAAAATGTTGGTTTTAATATGTTACACTAATAGTCTTGTCATATATTCAAATAAATTTATCTCAATTAAAATACGTAATGAAGGGTAGCACAATAGGATGGAAGAAAGTTCCATGCTGGATTTGAAAGAGTTTCAAAATTAAAATATTGTGACAGATACTACAACAAAGGCTAAAGTATATCGTTGTGCTGACAACTGATAGTAAGCGTATTTTGTGTCAAGGAGTTCTTTATTGAAATTGGTGAATTTCAAAGAATGCTGACACTATGAAGCTACATTTTTACAATGTTAGTAACATTAGTTTAAGCTGAGAAATTAAGGTATCACCAGAACTTGGCGAATTTCCAAGAATGCTAACACTATGAAGCTACATTTTCACAATGTTAGTGACATTGGTTTAAGCTAAGGAATTAAGGTTTCACCGATTGACCATATATATATGAAGTCATCTCATTAGAGAATGAGTGATGCGTGTAGACGCAAAGAACATGCAAATACAATAGGACCTGAACAGTTCAGATCTTTTTGATGATGTTTACCACATGCAAAGCATGGTAATAACACTGGAACGCCATATGTGTTAAGTGCTTACAGACTAGATTATTGACTCTAGTGCAAGTGGGAGACTGAAGGGAATATACCCGAGAGGCAATAATAAAATGATTATTATCTTATTCCTTGTTTATGATGAATGTTTATTTCTCATGCTAGAATTATATTAACCAGAAACGTTGATACATGTGTGTTTAATAAACAAACAATGGTTCCTAGTAAAGCCTCTCTTTTAACTAGCTCATTGATTAATAGATGATCAAGGTTTCCTGATCATGAACATTGGATTTTGTTAATAACAGAGTCATGTCATTAGAAGAATGATATGATGAACATATACCCATAGTGAATATAGCAATGCGATCAAGTCATTAAGTTTACATTGTTATATCAAATATACGAAGTAACTTATTCCTTAGACCATGAGATCATGTCAATCACTGATACCGGAAGGGTGTTTTGATGTCATCAAACGTCACACCGTAACAGGGTGACTATAAAGGTGTCGGTAGGTATTCGGAAAGTATTAGTTGAGGATCATGGATCAAGAGTGGGATTTGTCCATACAAAATGACGGAGGGATATACTCTAGGCCCTCTCGGTGATATCACATCAACACCACTTGCAAGCATGTGATATGATCACAAGGATGTTATATCATGGGAACAAGAAAAGTGTACTTGTCGGTAACGAGAGAACATGGTTGATACCAATGATCGAATCTCGGACAAGTAAAATATCGCGAGACAAAGGGAATAGTTCACGACGTTGTTGGTTCACACGATCACGAGAGTCATCGTTGAATATATAGGAGTCATCACGGATCTCCAGATCCCGCTGTTGATTATTGATCGGATAGGAGTCTCGATCATGTCTATCTTATTCGAGAACCGTAGGGTGACACACTTAAGATTCGATGACGCATTTGAGAGGATATGGAATATCGAAGAATATTTTGGGCAACACCGAAATTGTTTCGGGGAAAGTTGAAATAGTTCAAGGGGTTTTTCATCGAATGGTTCTTAATAGAATTAACTAATGATTCGAGGTGCTATATTCAAAAGTTTGTTAATAGAATTAACAAATGCTGAAATAAAGAAATAAAAATGTTTTATTTATTTATTAAAGAAAAACTCTTGGATTTTCTAAGTGGATTTTTAAGGGAAAATGAGTGAATGTGAGTGGGGCTTCCACTCACATTATGAGGGAAGAGGTGGTGGCACACTCATGGGCTGGCCGCACCCCCCTTGGGATGCCTCCCCCTCTCCTATAAATAGAGGGCATGAGCTCCCTCTCTCTCACACACTTGCCCACCTCATTTCCTCTCCACCCGCTGCTCCATTCCATGGTCTCCGGCTTGGCGAAGCCCTGACCGTGGGATTCTTTACCACCACCACGCCGTCGTGCTACTGGAGTTCCGAGGGATCCTCTACTACCGCGCCCCGCTGGATCGAGGGAACGGAGGTCGTCATCAACCATACGTGTGACCGATCACGGAGGCACCGCCGGATTGCGGTGCACATCTTTGCGCTATCGGGATCGGTGCGAGTACGACTACGCCAACAACGAGACTTGATCTCGTAACGATTTTTGTCTTCGAGGGTATGTGTTCTCCTTAACCCTCTCTTTGCCCGTTGCACTTCGTCTCCTAGATTAGATCTTGGCCTTTCGGGTGTCTCTCGCGTAGGAATTTTTTTTCTATGCAACGACCTCTTCAGAATTTCCCTCCCGGCAGGTTGCCGGGGATAGCTCCAGAACCCTCCCGGTCTCGGCATGACGATGACGGAGGCATCGGGTGTTTTTTGGGGAGAAGTGGGATATATCTTGGGTTTACGCCTCAGGGGGAATAAATAGGCGAAGGGGCAGAGGCTGTGGCGGCCAGGAGGGCGTGCCGTCCTATTTCAGGACTCCGTGGAACCTTCGGGAATTCTAAGACTTCCGGCCTTCGAATTATCCAATTCCAAGAATATTTGCAGAACAACTTTTCTGAAACTAAAAACATCAGAAAACAGGGAACTGGCTCTGTGGCATCTTGTCAATAGTTTAGACCAAAAAATCGATAAAAATGACATAAAGTGTATAGCAAACATGTGGGAAATAACATGAAAACAACATGGAACATCAGAAATTAGGGATACGTTTATGATGTATCAAGCATCACTACAAATCTTACTCCATAAACATTGATATGGTGGAATTGTTTCAGTAATTTAATCTGCGCTCCCTCGACAAATCGATCATGGCTTGCTATGTTTTATAAGTGATTTATTAAATTAATTATGTCTTTTATCTTTCTATCCTCACTATATTCTTTTGTACGATATTACGCAAAATGAAGTTGCTCGAATGCAAAAGCAAGAGTTTCTTCGAAGTTGGGTTCATTGACCCATATATCGTCAATGACCATGTGTTAAAGCACCACCCCGACGACATGGACAATGACCTGTACACATTTAAAGTTGAGCAAAACTTTGTTTCCGAAATACTATTTCCTTTCGACTTTTAGTGGGTGTTTTTGTCTTTGGACACATCTATAATTTTTTTGCTTACTTGATGTTAAGTGCAATTGATAAGTTATTCACGTCTTCTTATGTAGACGTCCGCATATTTTACTAGATTCTACTAAACACTAACCTTGAGAAGTCCCATGTTGAAGTCATGGACTCATTAAATAGGAACCGAGACCCAGTGGAAAGGAATGAAAGCAATGCTACAGAGGTAATTTCAATCAGTATCACATTATATGGGCCTATATTTCACGTTCATTTCCTGGTATCAAGTAATTAGTAACTCCTTTGTTCATTTTCCTTGTCGAGCAGGTGGTGGAAATGGTTCACGAGGTGAATTGTAAGATGAGCTAACTTTTAAATTAGTGAAGGGTTTGCAGCAGCCACCTGGGACTAATTTATGTGGATACTACGTCTGCAAATACATTCGGTCGTTGACCACTGAGCGGAGACATAATACGAACACAATTAAAGTTCGTAAACAATATTCATAGTTATATTTAACTACCACATATATGAATTGTGTTGTGTTTGAGCCAACTTATATATCATCTTTATCTCCTTATATTACAGATCATGAATATACGGCAGAACCTCCTACCAGACGAGCGACTACGAGGAATCCAAGAGGAACTAAGGGGATTTCTGATGTTGGAGGTGATTGATAGAAAAGGAGAACATTATATGCAGGACGATGAACTCGATTTAGGTGAAACACGATAGTGAAATCATGTTTCAACTCAATTTGATATATATGTTCGAAATTGTATATGTATTATATATATAGGAAAATGGTTCAGTACTCCTAGGTGTACATACTCTCACGTGCAAATATACCACATACATGAACTATATATACCTCTTTATTAATTTTAACATACTCTATTATTTAATACTACATACCCCAAAATGAATTTTATGAAAAGGTTCATTTGATTGGACATATTTTATATTATTTGTGCAAATACTGCTTTTCTGTACGTATAAATGGTATACTGAAAAATCCGAGGACTTCGCAGATATTTTTTCCATACAAATTGTATTGAGATATGTTATAATAATTAATGAGGTATATCATACTTTTTCGGTCTGAGTATGTTTATATACAATATCTAAGATACTCCAAAACAAGTTTCGTGAACATTATAGAATTGAACATGTAGTTTGCACTATATATTCAAAATACCGCTATATATGTACGTATAAAAGGAGCATGTTGAAAAATTACACATAATACATAAAAAATAGTATATATACTGCCGAAATAGTAATATATACTGCATACTACCTGTCCATACTCTCCGGTATGATAGATACTACATACATCATACTAAACACATGTGGGTGTAGCTACACCTGGGAGTAGCCTAAATTTGTCCTATATATATATATATATAGGTAAATTAACATACCTATTGTTATATATACGTACTACATGTGCAAGGTATAAATACCCAAGGTATCCATGGTGTCTACATACCTAAAATGTACGATATTTCATACCGGTGCCCGGGCACCATGGTGCCCCATTTGAGCTTCCTATATATATATATCGCGCTATTAATTTGGCACCCAGGGTGCAGAATAGTTATTCTACACTCACCCTGTATCTTTTGAACCGTACATGATTTTTACGTCACGTAATTTTTGCCATATTCCTTATGTTGAGAAGAACGTAAGAAAGTTATACCTGACATAAACCTTTTATTTACGTGATGCTACAAAAAAAATCAAAAAAATACAGGTTTTGTACGTTGTTTTTATGACTTTTATGTTGCTATGACTCATATTTTTCTCATTTTTACTGCGGCAGAGAAACGACTGAAAACTCTACCGTGACAGGAAACCTTTTAGTTCCGGTTTGTGTTACGGGTCGGGACTAAAGGTCGTCCAGCCCGCACCAGTAGAAACAGCCACGTGGAGGTCCTTTAGTACTGGCTCGTGAGCCAACGGGACTAAAGGGGGGGTCTAGTTTCGATTGGCTAGTCCCGGACCCCTTACGGCCCTAGACTAGAGGCACATTTTCTACTAGTGACCATTGAGCCAGTTGCAGAAAATATTAGCAACGCTTTTTGGTGGATATAAGTTCGACTCTATCTGAATGGCTGACCATATAGATCTAGCAAAATTGCAATAAAAGAAAATGTATTTAATAATCTCATCCTGAGGACAAAAGACACACGAGTTGTTTCCTCACTACTAGGAAAATTGCTATAGGAGTGATGATACCCGTGACGCACATCACATTTTGCACGTCACGCCTATTACCCGCGGCGCACCACGTCTCTGCGCGTCGCGCCTAAAGGCATAGCCGCGGCGCACCAAATGAGAGCCACGTCGCGCGTATGTGTGGGGCCGGGGTGGCGAGCCTCCGAGGCATACCCGCGACGCACTGTACCTGTGGTGCGTCACGGCTATGTGGTATAAAGCGCGGCGCACGTTCCTTCGCTGCGCCACGGATTAGATAGACGTGACGCACCTTGGGCTGGTGCGCCACGGCTACGGAGAGTACAGGCCTACAGGCGCCGTTCCCCTCCTTCCTTCGATCTCTCCACACCACACACACACCAACACTACGCACCGCGCGCCGCCCTTCTGCATCGACGCGCCGCCGCCCTTCTGCATCGACTAGGAGGAGCCGCGGGGGAGGAGGACGAGGAGCGCCGCCCTTCTGCATCGACACCGGCCGTCTGCCTTGAAGGGTAAGCCCCCTCTTCTCCCTCGCGCGCGTGCCATCGCCGCCGGCGGCACTCTCTGCTCCGGCCACCTCCAACCTAGCTAGGCGCATAGGGTAGGTCGCGTCGATCGTAGATACCAGATCCACGATGCCAAGTACCATAGGGTGACCCGCGGCGTCCTCAAGATCTTCCTCGAGAACGTCATCCGCGACGCCGTCACCTACACCGAGCACGCCGCCGCAAGACCGTCACCGCCATGGACGTCGTCTACGCCCTCAAGCGCCAGGGCCGTACCCTCTACGGCTTCGGCGGCTAGAGGCCCCTCTCCTTCGTTGGCGTCGGCTGCTGCAGATGCAGATGTGTTTTCGTCCGTCTGTGCTCACGAGACATCCAACCAAGAAATCTTAGATGCAGTCAAATCCACCCTGTTATAGTTCTTCTGAATTTCGCCAATGTTTTGTTGGCCCGCTGTTTGTAAGAACTAAATTATGAATGCATATGCTTTTGGCAAATTGAGATTCAAAACAGTGATGCATACCCGTTACCGATTTCTGCCTAGATCTTATACGCTAGCTACTGATGTTTTAAGATACCAGCGTGTTACCTCCCATTCTGTTTCTGGTTGTAAGAACTGAATTATGAACGCATATGCCTTTGGCAAACTGAGATTCAGAGCAACCATACATTTCTGCTCGGTTACCGATCTATTTTACACTAAGTGAATAGATCTCTGTCTATACTTTTTTTTAAGCTACTAGGATGGAGGGAAACACACTAAGTGTAAATTAAAGGTTGTTTCCTGCTGTCAGAGAGCAAAACCATGTTTGTCATTTTTACAAGGCGGCCATGAGGAAGCTAAGATTCGGTAACGAGAAAAATCATCCAGCATGAATTACAAAAATCGATGCTTTTTTGAGTAAACTTGGACAGGGGGATACACTGAGGTATATTAATCTAGAAGAGCTGTGATCATTGGTTTAAGATCTATCTCTGCTTCCCCCATGATATCGTCGGCAGAGAAAGTGTCATGGTCATACACTTCCTGGAATTAGCGAGATTATGTGTTATTTAGACGGAGTGAAAAATAATACATTGTCTGCTTCGTTATTGAGCAGGGTTTTATCAATGAATTTCTTCTCTCCCATATTTTTCTACTTTTATGGTGAACTATTATTTTACATTACTGACCAGGTTTGATCTTGGATATTTTCACCAAGGAGTTGAAGTTCATTTTTAAATTCTCTTACTGTTTTGAAAAGTACTAAAGTTGCTTAACAAAATCATGCTTGGAAAATAAAATTTAGAGAATTTTAAAGGCCTGAAAACAAACCCAACATTCAGCTAACCTCTCTGTTTTCTTAACACTTAGCAAAAATTCAGTAACTTTTCAGCAAGCCAAGACAGCAGGACCAACCTTGGTACCCAAATAATCCTAGTTTCCTTTTCTTTTCTCTTAAATGGTATCTGTAGGCATGCAAGTTTGTGTTTATATAAGCATATCTGTAGGAATTCCATTAAAGTAGATAGCGTCACTTTCTGCATTTGTTTTCTGATAGGTAGGTTCTGTCATTTGTCTTTGTTTTGTGCTAGCTATGCTCCTCTAACCTCTATGTGTACTTTCTTAATTAAATAGAACATGGCTTGCGAAGTATGTCGGTCTCGATGTGCCGAAGGACGATTCACTGGGGCTTCTTTTATGCTTCAACCACGACGGTGACGTTGATTCGTTGGTAATTAACAATTCTTTTTATGTTAACTTGTTCTTTCGTTTTACTATCTAGCTTGAGACTTGTGTTTATTAACAAAATATTCTTTATATTTCTTTTTTAGATTCTACCATGCAATATTCGCGAAGAATTCAACGAGTTAGTTGGCAGTAACGTGGATTTCAATGTTCACGGGACCACCTACATTCTTCGAGTGAAAAAAGAAAGAACGAAGACCTACTTCTGCGGGCCACAATCGCAGGCTATCATCGCCACGTACAATTTAAGCGGAGGTGATTACATTCACTTCTCTATGGAAGGACCGCAACCTCGCATCAAAATTGTGTATATGGGCGGGATTGCGAGCGAGGATGGCGGGAGTGAGGAGGAAACTGAGAACACCGAGGATATGGACACTGAGGATGATATGGACGAGGAGGACCCATGGAAACATGTGGTGGTTGCTTAAAGAGCGAATCTTAGCGAGTTTGAGAAGGACCGTGTCCTTCAGAAACTTGCCCAGATAGATAGCTACATCGGGTCCCTTTCGTGCATCGCATCACCAACACTAACATCTCCAATGGACATGTCATGGTATGTTTCTTAACACTTTCTTATTCGTATAGTTGCTTATGTTCTTAACACTTTCTTATCCGGTATTTGACATTGTGCTTTTATTATTTCTTGGAATTGTGTGTTGTAGAAAATACCTATGGCGGTAGCGGACAGTGCTGGCATGGAGCATAAAGGTACCATTGGAGTACGCCGTGGAGAATCAGGACCTGTCACCGCAGTTCCGATCACCAGGGATAACGCTGATGGTCGGGTCATCCTCAACTCTCAAGCATGGAGGCAGTTCCATTCCGCAAGAGGTGGTATGGAGGTTGGCCGAGCTATTCTGATCACCATGAGGAATAGTGACATCGCCAACTTGGACATGATGATGGTCATCGACTACATCCGCGCCCGCTAGATAGATTATGTGGTGATGATCGAAAATATGTAATATGGTTGTTTTCGAGACTAACTCCTGGATTTATTAGTAGTATATATGTTTGTTTTCTAGACTATGTAATATTTCTGCTATGAAAATTTATTCTATCAATTGCATAACTGTGTTTGAGCTATTGATATTCTTCTGTATTTTGTGTACTGACATTCTTCTGTATTTGAGCTGTATATACCTGTATAAATACGGTACTGCCTTTTTTAAAAAAATACAGCATAGAATAGCCGTGACGCACCTAAATTACTAGCCATGGCGCACCTTCGGAGTTAGGCGTGACGCGCCACGCAATAGCCGCGGCGCACCGTGCCCGTGCGTCACGGGTATAAATAGGCGCGGCGCACCTGCTAGGTGCGTCACGGCTAAACCCATAGGCGCGGCGTGATAGCCGTGACGAGCCCAGGTGCGTCACGGATAAGAAAAATGGTGCGTCACGGGTAAGCTTTTCCCTAGTAGTGCCTTGCCAATTCCGGCTAGAAAGGTTATCCCTAGTAAGAATAACTCCTCAATGAAGATATCATGTAAACACTTTACTTTTCAATGGAATCTTCATCTTTCACATCTTTTTAAAATTAACAACTGGAATCTCAGGCTCCACTAATGCTTTGTACATAGAAACCACCGAGAATTTGCCATTCTCATGGAGGTTCCACCGAAATCTATCAGATCCTAGCGTCAACTGCACCGAAGCAAGACCATGTACCAAGGCATTCCAATATGCTTTTCTAGGACCAAACAGACTTCTTCTGAACGACACATTAGGTGGGAAGGATTTCGTGACCTTAGCAAGCGTATAGCTTTTATGACCCACAATGCTATACAAAGCCGGAAAACATTCTAGGGAAGTGCTATTACCCATCCAAATATCCTCCCACAACCTAACTTCCAATCCATTCTGAATTGAAAAAGACCCATGCGGAAAAAGTATCTTTTGGTGGCCATAATACCAGCCCAAAAGCAAGAGTCCCCCATCTTCCAGTAAACCTGAGATAGCGCTTGTGAACCCACATACTTTTTTCTTACGAGGGTGTGCCAAACCCCATTCTCAGTTAATAGCTTAAAATGCCACTTACCAAGGAGGGCTCTATTCTTGACCTCAAGGTCATGAATCCCAAGACCCCCTTCGTCTTTAGGTCGGCAAACCACACTCCACTTAGTCAAACGGTACTTTCTTTTTTCATTATCCCCTTGCCAAAAGAATCTTGACCAGAAATAATCCAGTCTTTTCAGGACACCTTTTGGCAATTGGAAGAAAGAAATCGTATACAGTACCATATTGCTAAGGACTGGATTTATTAGTACTAATCTTCCCCCTAAGGATAATAATCTACCTTTCTAGTTGTGTAACCTAGCCTGTAAATGTTCCTCAGCCAATTTCCATTCAGCATTTGTGAGTCTCCGATAGTGGATCGGAATACCCAAATATTTAATAGGAAATTGTCCGTGTGCACATCCAAAAAGCTCGGCATACTGAGAAAGATCATTTTGTGCCTCACCGAGTCAAAACAATTCACTCTTATGGAAATTTATATTTAACCCCGACAAATGCTCAAACGCTGAGAGGATTAACTTCAGGTTTTTGGCTTTTTTGATATCATGATCCATAAATAGAATTGTATGGTCGGCATACCGAATCCTCTACATGCCCTCCATGGCTTGGCCACAACCGCCACCTGCGATGACCTCTAGCAAACCTTGTACATCTAATCCTATTGCAAATTCAGAAAAGACATATGTTTGTTCAGTCAAAAGAATTTGAAATGCACAGACACCATATGTATTGTTGGTGATAATATAGTAATGCTTCGGATAGCTAAAAATCGTGAACAAGAATTCACATACACGCAGGTAAACTAAATTAGAATGTGACATAGACAGGTATGATTTCGAAGAAAGAGAATATAAGTCTAGTAGGGAGTTGAATAATACACATTATGTATTTTATTTGTATTTTCATTAAAAAATACATGTATTGTTATTTTGAAGATCTCATATGTAAAAAGCGAATTAATAACAAGAAAATCGTAAGAGATACATTTCAAGAGGCAGTCCGGATATACTTTCATAATAGTCATTAAATATGTATTTTCGTAATTAGAATGATTTGGCCGAGATCATCAATATATATAGAAATAAAGGATGAAACATTAACTTGCAATTTAACATGAAGATCGACTTGGTCCTCTCATATTTTGTTTTAAATGAAGGGTCCTCCAAGATTTGATGGTGCCACTCTTTATATACCATCTTAAGGACATAGTTTGAGAAATATTCGAGCAGAAGGAATTTAGAGTTGTAGGAGCAATAGGAAATAAGGAAACCACTCCTCATGGAACATATCAGGAACAACAGAGGGGCTCTATGCTTGGTAGTTTTTCTGATGATGTCTACCACTTTATTATCATGTGATGCGACCGGTAGGAACAAAGGTACACTCAATTCTTTCATACCGGTGCCCGGGCACCATGGTGCCCCATTTGAGCTTCCTATATATATATCGCGCTATTTGGCACCCAGGGTGCAGAATAGTTATTCTACACCCACCATGTATCTTTTGAACCGTACATGATTTTTACGTCACGTAATTTTTTTCATATTCCTTATGTTGAGTAGAACGTAAGAAAGTTATACATGACATAAACCTTTTATTTACGTGATGCTACAAAAAAAATGAAAAAAATACACGTTTTCTATGTTGTTTCTATGACTTTTATGTTGCTATGACTCATATTTTTTCATTTTTACTGCCGCAGAGAAACAACTGAAAACTCTACCGTGACAGGAAACCTTTTAGTTCCGGTTTGTGTTACGGGTCGGGACTAAAGGTCGTCCAGCCCGCACCAGTAGGAACGGCCACGTGGAGGTCCTTTAGTACTGACTCGTGAGCCAACGGGACTAAAGGGAGGGTCTCTAGTTTCGATGGGCTAGTCCCGGACCCCTTACGGCCCTAGACTAGAGGCACATTTTCTACTAGTGACCATTGAAACAGTTGCAGAAAATATTAGGAACGCTTTTTGGTGGATATAAGTTCGACTCTATCTGAATGGCTGACCATATAGATCTAGCAAAATTGCCATGAAAGAAAATGTGTTTAATAATCTCGTCCTGAGGACAAAAGACACACGAGTTGTTTCCTTGCCAATTCCGGCTAGAAAGGTTATCTCTAGTAAGAATAACTCCTCAATGAAGATATCATGTAAACACTTTACTTTTCAATGGAATCTTCATCTTTCACATCTTTTTAAAATTAACAACTGGAATCTCAGGCTCCACTAATGCTTTGTACATAGAATCCACCGATAATTTGCCATTCTCATGGAGGTTCCGCCGAAATCTATCAGATCCTAGCGTCAACTCCACCGAAGCAAGACCATGTACCAAGTCATTCCAATATGCTTTTCTAGGACCAAACAGACTTCTTCTGAACGACACATTAGGTGGGAAGGATTTCGTGACCTTAGCAAGCGTATAGCTTTTATGACCCACAATGCTATACAAAGCCGGAAAACATTCTAGGGAAGTGCTATTACCCATCCAAATATCCTCCCACAACCTAACTTCCAATCCATTCCGAATTAAAAAAGATCCATGCGGAAAAAAGTATCTTTTGGTGGCCATAATACCAGCCCAAAAGCAAGAGTCCCCCAGCTTCCAGTAAACCTGAGATAGCGCTTGTGAACCCACATACTTTTTTCTTACGAGGGTGTGCCAAACCCCATTCTTAGTTAATAGCTTAAAATGCCACTTACCAAGGAGGGCTCTATTCTTGACCTCAAAGTCATGAATCCCAAGACCCCCTTCGTCTTTAGGTCGGCAAACCACACTCCACTTAGTCAAACGGTACTTTCTTTTTTCATTATCCCCTTGCCAAAAGAATCTTGACCAGAAATAATCCAGTCTTTTCAGGACACCTTTTGGCAATTGGAAGAAAGAAATCGTATACAGTACCATATTGCTAAGTACTGGATTTATGAGTACTAATCTTCCCCCTAAGGATAATAATCTACCTTTCCTGTTGTGTAACCTAGCCTGTAAATGTTCCTTAGCCAATTTCCATTCAGCATTTGTGACTCTCCGATAGTGGATCGGAATACCCAAATACTTAATAGGAAATTGTCCGTGTGCACAACCAAAAAGATCGGCATACTGAGAAACATCATTTTGTGCCTCACCGAGACAAAACAATTCACTCTTATGGAAATTTATTTTTAACCCCGACAAATGCTCAAACGCTGAGAGGATTAACTTCAGGTTTTTGGCTTTTTTGATATCATGATCCATAAATAGAATTGTATGGTCGGCATACCGAATCCTCTACATGCGCTCCATGGCTTGGCCACAACCGCCACCTGCGATGACCTCTAGCAAACCTTGTACATCTAATCCTACTGCAATTTAGAAAAGACATATGTTTGTTCAGTCAAAAGAATTTTAAATGCACGGACACCATATGGATTGTAGGTGATAGTATAGTAATGCTTCGGATAGCTAAAATCGTGAACAATAATTCACATACACGCAGGTAAACTAAATTAGAATGTGACATGGACAGGTAAGATTTCGAATATTCCAAGGAAAGAGAATATAAGTCTACTAGGGAGTTGAATAATACACATTATGTATTTTATTTGTATTTTCATTAAAAAATACATGTATTGTTATTTTGAAGATCTCATATGTAAAAAGCGAATTAATAACAAGAAAATCGTAAGAGATACATTTCAAGAGGCAGTCCGGATATACTTTCATAATAGTCATTAAATATGTATTTACGTAATTAGAATGATTTGGCCGAGATCATCAATATATATAGAAATAAAGGATGAAACATTAACTTGCAATTTAACATGAAGATCGACTTGATCCTCTCATATTTTGTTTTAAATGAAGGGTCCTCCAAGATTTGATGGTGCCACTCTTTATATACCATCGTAAGGACATAGTTTGAGAAATATTCGAGCAGAAGGAATTTAGAGTTGTAGGAGCAATAGGAAATAAGGAAACCACTCCTCATGGAACATATCAGGAACAACAGAGGGGCTCTATGCTTGGTAGTTTTTCTGATGATGTCTACCACTTTATTATCATGTGATGCGACCGGGAGGAACAAAGGTACACTCAATTCTTACTCAGAAAATCTCGAGTAAGTAATGCAATTTGTACGACATATTCAAATACTAATGGGGATGTTGTATCTCGTTGTGGGTAGGTACTACTCTTATGGATTATTATTGTACACCTTATCCACAATGTCGAGAAGCGCGAGACGGAAATTCCCTGTGTCGGTATAGCTGTTACGGGAAGGGTTTCAACCCGGACGGGAGCTACTGTTCAGATACTTCTTGTTGTTGTGCAATTTCTTGAAAATGTAAGGGAAGTGATGAGCGCTATGTAGTGAATTTCAATAAACTTGATTCTGGCTTTACTATGAAACTTCATTATTTCGTCGATGGAATAGCAATTCAGTTTCTGTGATGTGGAAAACAGTTTGTTAATTCTCATCCGTACGATAGTTCCGTATCGCCCTTTAAAAGCTTAAAAGTGTTGGTCTGACAATGAGATCAGACGAGACAAGTTAGCTACAATGATCAAGTACCTGACAGTGACGTATTATAATCTGCACAAACAAAGGCAAGATAATGTCAGCCTTGGAGTGTTCGAAGCTGTGATGGATGCGTTTTGTGGCCGAACAGTGGTTGGTGCTGCTAGTGACAATTTCAAGCCAGCCGGCCAGCCGGCCACGAACGGCACGGCACGGCAGACATATACTATAATCGTCTCCGGCGTCCTATTTATGGACGCAAAGACCACCGGAGAGACAACATACAGTGAGTTGAGAGATCCTTGCTCAGATGGGATCGGGGGACTGGGGCCCGGTGCTGGTGGCGGTGGTGCTCTTCGTGCTGCTCACGCCGGGGCTGCTCTGCCAGATCCCTGGCAACGGCGGCCGCGTCGCCGCGTTCAACAGCATGCGCACCAGCTACGCCGCCATCGCCATCCACACCGTCATCTTCTTCGGCTTCTGCGCCATCTTCATGATCGCCATCGGAATCCACCTCAGCTCCGGCTAGCACCTGCCACCACCTTGTCCCGTTCCCTTCTTCTTCGTCCCTGTGTGCACGCTTGCCTGGCTGCAGTTTTACAAGCTAGGTAGCTAGAGTAAGAAAATGTTCATCTGGAATTTCGGTGTTATTATTGTCACAGTTGTCATCCGTTCTTCAGCATGTGATTGATTTGATTGCAAACGCATGCATAAATAGACAAAAACATGCGAATTGATCAAGAGCAGCACGGAAACAGAAACACACATACATATATAGGAAATTGGTTATGTATAACTGGATGTACGTACTCTCATCGTTCAATATACCACATAGAAGAAAAATAGAGGTACGGTCACTGGTAGCACCAAACCCCCCCCCCCCACCCCCTTTAATCCCGGTCGTTTAGGGCCTTTTGTCCCGGTTGCCCAACCGGGATGGGGCAGCCGGGACAAATGCCCCCCTCCCCATTTGCCCCGCTTGTGTTAAGAACCGGGATGAATGGGTCGTCCACGTGGCGGCTGAGGGTTGGTCCCTCGCCAGAACCATTTGTCCCGGTTCTTATGAGGAACCGGGATGAAAACCCTCGATGCCGCGGCAACATTTTGGCCGTTTCTCTGCAGCAGAAAATTAGATTTTTTCTTTTTTACTATTTCTTGTTTTCCTTTTAGGTTTTGCTCCGTTATATTCTATTTATTAGTGGGCGCCGGGGGAGGGGGGGAGTACCGTCGTTGTTGTCTGAGATCATTAATATGTACAAGGGCCCTCGAGGGATGCGGTCGGGGCAACCTCCGCCGTAGTGGGCACCGGGGGAGAAGAGGCTGCCCACATTGATTGGGAAGCGGGCGCGACGCTCTTTTTCTCACTGGCGCGGGGGGTCCTGAGCCACCATGATTTTTTATTGTATTTCATTTTAGTAGAATATACAAGTATATATGGTGATCGCATTATAATATAGTTGAAAAATATACAAGTAAGTACGTACCATGACTCGAATATACAAGTAAGTACAATGCATCAAGGTACTCTTTCTCATAAGTACTCAAATACACCACCACATGCATCATGACTCGAATATACATGTAAATACTATGCATCTAAGAATTTGAGTCTCAAGTTGTGAAAGAGTGATAGTATGCTCCTCCTGGCTTCAGGACCTCCGCATATAAGAATCCGCAAATTTCCTCTTGAATTGCTCGTATGCGATCCCTTGGTAGAAGACCGTCCCGCAGCCATTCGATCTAATATAAAGAAGAGTGGTGAATATATAAGGGACTGTCAATAGATGGTAATAAGATAAAAGCGATGGTTGACGTACATGAAGGTTTTCAAAGTCTCTGCATCTGGTGTATCTTCTGACTTCTCATACACGTCCAGGAAGCATAGCAGGTTGACGCAGAGATTCTTCGTCATGTGCATCACGTTGATTGAAGAGCGTGCCTCTAGGACTTTCCAATATGTTAGCTCTCAAAATATAGATTTCTTCTTCTACATGGGTGCGCGCTTATCAGAGCCGTTCGGAACAGTTTGGCTGCCATCACCCTTCCCAAAGATTACTTTTAGGTCCTTGACCATATCGAATACATCATTACGACTACGGAGGTCAAACTTCTTCCGGAATTTGCCTCACCTCTGAAATGCTTGCTTTCTTTCTTTCTTACGAGATGCTTGATCGGAAGAAATCTACGATGCCCCAGGTATATAACCTTCTTACATTTATCCAAATATACACTATCAGTCTTATTTAAACTGTGTGTGCATGCATTGTATCCCTTGTTTGTATGTCCGAAAATATTACTAATGGCAGACCAATCATTGATGGTTATGACAAGCAGCGCCCGTATGTCAAATGACTTTTGTTTGTTCTTATCCCACACACGTACACTTTTTTGCCCCCACAAATGTAAAAATTCCTCCACTAATGGCCTTAGGTAGACATCGATGTCGTTGCGAGGTTGCCTCGGACCCTGGATGAGCACTGGCATCATAATGAATTTGTGCTTCATGCACAATCAAGGAAGAAGGTTGTAGATACATAGAGTCACGTGCCAGGTGCTATGACTGGAGCTCTTCTCTCCGAAAGGATTAAAGACATCTGTACTTAGACCAAACCATAAGTTCTTGACTCTCCTGTAATTAATGTCCGGGAAGTCTCTCTCAATTTTTCTCCACTACGACCCATCAGCAGGGTGTCTCAACTTGTCGTATTTCTTATGGTCTTCTTTGTACCATCGCAACAACCTGGCATGCTCTTTGTTTTTAAACAGTCCTTTCAACCGTGGTATTATAGGATCATACCACATCACCTTTGCAGAAACCCTCTTACGGGGTGGCTCGCCGTAAACATCGCCAGGGTCATCTAGTCTGATCTTATACCACAGTGTATTCCATACCAGACAATTATCCAAATTCTGATACTTCTCACCGCGGTAGAGGATGCAGTCATTAATGCATGCATGTATCTTCTGCACATCTAATCCTAGAGGGCACAGAGCCTTTTTTGCTCTGTACGTACTATCAGGCAATTCGTTATCCTTTGGAACCTTCGGCTTCTTTATTTGAAGTAAAATCTCAAATGCCTAGTCAGTCACACCGTTCTGTGCCTTCCATTTCAGCAACTCCAGTGTGGTACCCAGCTTTGTGCTGCCATCTTCGTAATTCGGGTACAACAACTTTTTCTTATCATGTAACATGTCGTCCCACTTCAACCTCTTCAATTCACTTTCGCAGTATTCCCTTGCGTCAACAATAACTCGACCAAGATCATCATTGGGATCATCTGATGCTCGTTCTTGATCTCCTCCTTCATCTGCATTGTCTTCCATTGCAGTATCACCGTATTTAAGGAACATAGGATCCTCTTCTTCTTCATTGTCTTCCGTCAAAACCCCTTTTTCTCCATACTTGGTCCAACAATTATAACTGGGCATGAAACCTCTCTGAAGCAGGTGGATGTGAAGTACTCTCAAGGAAGAGTGCTCCCTGACGTTCCGACAGTTAACACATGGGCAACACATAAAGTTATTCTCTTTGTGAGCATGAGCTACACGGAGAAATTCATCCAGGCCTGCCTTATACTCGGAAGTGAGTCGGTCACCGTACATCCATCGCTGCCGTGCATCCAGGTGCATCGTATAATTAAGTTTATCAAAATAACTTTACAATAACATCTTCAATGGCGAAATGACCACAGTACATCGACAAATATAACTTTTTTGTATCACTTAAAGATGAAAAGGACAAGTTTGCTAACCTCGATCGAAGATACCATTATCTATGAACTTAAGTGTGGCTCGGGTTTTTCGTCAAACACCTCGAGTGCATAGTAAAAAAACACACACTAGAACCCACCTCTCTCGCTCCTCCAAGCTAAAAAAACAGAGGGAAGGGGGCTGGGAGGCAGTATATGTACGCAAGGGGGGCATTCGTCCCGGTTCCTGGCAAGAACCGGGACCAATGCCCTAGCGTGTTCCACGTGACGTGTGGCGAGGCATTAGTCCCGGTTCTTGCTAGGAACCGGGACGAATGCCCACTAAATAACCGGGACCAATGCCCCTGGGGCGATATCGCTGCCCCGACCGGAACAACCGGGACCAATGCATTGAATTGGTCCCGGTTTTTTGTGCAGCCGGGACTAACGCCGTTTCTAGCTCAGAATGAAGGGGGGTTCTACTAGTGGGTGCAGATGTACGGTGCAGATCGACATGATTCGGGTTTAAAAACTCAAGTTTTTTACATGCATGAACACATCATAAGCAGCATTTTCATCCTCTGATTTGTTGATACAGTGGTGGAACAAACAGAGCTTCACTCTCTCACTTGGATTGAATATCCACTCTCACACACACATTACAATTCACAGAGAGGGATACATATACATGATTGAGGGAGTGCGTGGATGCGCACGCAGAGGCATGCGCACGTGCATGCGTGGCGTCTTGACTGGGTGCTCCCAGAGAATAGGACTACAAGTAACTACACACGGTACAATTTACAGAGTCGTGATGACTAACACCCCCCCCCCCCCCAGTCCGAACGTCGGATGACACGATGTGAAGGCTGGTTCGAAATTCTACAAACACGGAGCTGGCCAGTCCCTTAGTGAACATGTCGGCGAACTGCGACGAGGTGGGCACGTGAAGAACTTTTGCTTCTCCGAGAGAGATCCTATCTCGAACGAAATGTAAGTTAATCTCGATGTGTTTCGTCCGCTCGTGCTGAACAGGGTTCGAGGAAAGGTAGACCACACTTATGTTGTCGCAAAAGACAACGGTCGCGAGGCATGGCGGACGGTGGAATTCTTGAAGCAGCAACAGGACTCGGTGACACAATTTGCGAAAGCTCGGTATTCCGCCGAAGCATTGTATTGAGAGACGGTGGCTTGTCGCTTGGAGGACCAGGAAACTAGATTGTTGCCGATGAAAATGCACAAACCCGATGTTTATTTCGGACTGTCACGGCACCCTACCAGGAGGTCGAGGGATGAGCTGCGGTATAGCTGGAGACCGAGGTGGGCGGTGCCTTTGATGTACCGCAGTATGAGTTTGATGAGTTGAAAGTGCGGGTCCCTAGGTGCGTGCGTGAACAGGCACATCTTTTGGACGGCATAAGCGATGTTGGGGCGAGTGAGGGTAAGTTATTGCAAGGCTCCAACAAGGTTGCGGTTTAGGGAGGTATCGTAGTAGGATGCACCGTCAGTGGCAGAGAGTTTGGAGCGTGTGTCAATGGGAGTGGATATCGGTTTGCAGTGGGACATGTGGACACGCTCAAGGTGGTCAAGTGCATATTCTTGTTGAGAGAGAAATGTACCGTGTGTGTTGCGGATCAAGTTTATGCCAAGGAAGTGGTGGAGGGCACCGAGATCACTCATGGAAAATTCAGATTGGAGGGAGTGGATGATGGAGTTTATTAGAGTGTGAGAGTTAGCGGTGAGAATAATATCATCGACGTATAGGAGGAGACATGCACTGGATGATCCTTGGTGGAGTATGAACAAGGAGGGGTCACATTTCGAGGCTAGAAATCCGATTGATCGTAGCAACTGTGTGAAATGATAGAACCAAGTGCGTGGAACCTGTTTTAGGCCATAGAGGGATTTTTGGACTAGGCACACGTTGTTGGGAAAGGGGAGATCAAGGAAACCTGACGGTTTTGAGCAGTAAACGGTTTCATGGAGATTACCGTTAAGGAAGGCATTTTTCACGGCAAGTTGATGCATGAGCCAGGAATTGGAGGTGGCAATGCTCAAAACCACTCGGATGGTGGCCGATTTAACCACCGGGCTGATAGTTTCCTCGTAGTCGATTCCGGCTTGTTGTGTGAAGCCGCGAAGGATCCATCTCGCTTTGTACTATGCCAAAGTGCCATCAGGACGGATTTGCTGGTGAAAGATCCACTTGCCCGTCACGATGTTGACCCATGCAAGTTTAGGCACTAAAGACCAAGTGGCATTCTTAATCAAGTATTTATATTCATTAAGCATTGCATTGTGCCAATGGGGATCACAGAGAGCAGTTTTGTACGTGGAGGGTACTGGTGATGGAGAGGATGTGGTGGTGTTGAGAGATAATAGGCGGCGGGGCATCAAAAAGCCATCCTTGGCGCGGATCATCGTACGTTGTGGATTTTGGGGTGGTTAGGTGGGGAATCAGAGGAGGTGGGTGCGTCAGTGGAGCTCCTCGTGAGAAATGATTGTGGAGATGATTGGGGGTGGGCGTGGCAGTCGAGGGAGATGGTGTGGGAGTGGACGATGCCGAGGTGGATCGCGGGCTAGATACCGAGGTGGATCGGGGAGAAGGGGGACCGCACGGAGTTCAGTGAGGATTTCGGTCGTATGGGGTGTGGCACGGGGTGCTGTGGGCGGTGGTGTAGCTTCCGTGTACGGAAAGTGAGTTTTGTCAAAAATGACGTGACATGAAA
Source organism: Alopecurus myosuroides (assembly GCA_028641055.1). NCBI lineage: Eukaryota > Viridiplantae > Streptophyta > Magnoliopsida > Poales > Poaceae > Alopecurus > Alopecurus myosuroides. The sequence goes on from CM054058.1 coordinate 559,780,090, forward strand.
CTATGGCTTTGTGCTGAAATATCCAAACATCGTTATCCCTTGTGTTCGCGTGGGAATCCGATGAACACACAAGAAGAGGATCGAGGTGAGAGTTTTTTGGCAGACGTGACGCGTGCATTGGGAAAGCAGAGGCAGAGAAAGGATCGTAGATGATCATATGACGGGTGCTGGCCGAAGAGAGCAAAATGACGTGTGAGAAGTTGGATGGAACGGGACGGGCGGAGATTGAGTAAAGTGGTGGCAGTGTGCAAAGCTTCGACCCGAAAGGGTGGTGGGCTATTGGCTTGGATGAGGAGAGTACGAAGAATGTCGTTTGTGGTTTGTATGGGTCATTCGGCCTTTCTGTTTTGTGATGAGTTGTGTGGGCAAGAAAATTGAAAAGAGCTTTCCACGTGCGGAGAACAAGTTGCGCAAGTGAAAGTTGAGGAATTCGCCACCATTTTCGCATTGTACTTTTTAAACGGTGGAAAGAAATTGTGTTGACACAAAAGAGAGAAAACATTGGAGAGTTGGTGTGGTTTCGGATTGGTTTTTGAAAGGGAACGTCCAAGAGTAGTGGGAGTAGTCATCAAGAATGGCAAGGTAATATGAATAACCAGAGAAACTAGGGACGGGGAAGGTCCATAAATCACAATGAATCAATTGAAAAGGTGTTGAGGTACATAAGGTAGAAGAAGAAAAGGGTGGTGTAGCTTGTTTGCCTAATTGGCACACCTCACAAACGGATGGTGGTGTGTTGTTATTACATGAAGGTAAAAACTGAGATAATTGAGAAAGTGCACGAGGTCCCGGATGGCCAAGACGTTGGTGCCAAAGCTCCCAGAGGTGGTGGCGATGAGGGACGTGGAGGCTTGCGGTGCGCCAGGGAAAGGGTAAAGATCGTCGGCACTATTGCATGAAAGAAGTGTAGTCTTGGTGGCTAGATCCTTCACAGAGAAACCAAAAGGGTCAAAATCAATTAAACAAGAATTATCTCTAGTACATTTACGGACGGAGAAAGGTTTGCAACCATAGAGGGTGAGACAAGCACATTGTTAAGAGAGAATGTGCGATGAGGGGAGGGGAGTAGGGCCGTGACAGAGGTAGAGAATGCGAGACGTGATCCATTTTTATGGATTTCCTAGGACTAACCTATTACCAGGATACCATAGCGCTGGTTCCTGTTTTTTGCTGTTTTTAGTTTCAGGAAAGTTGTTCTGGAAATATTATACGAATTGAACGAAACGAAAACCCAGGGTCCTATTTTTCTGTCACGTACATGGAGTCTGGAGGAGACCTAGAGGGCGCCACACCATAGCCCCCCCCCTTGGTCGCACCACTAGGTGGTGTGGACCCCCTGGCCACCCAGCAACTTCGCTCTTTTGCCTATTTATACTCCTTCTTGGGAAAACCCTAAATACCCGAGCCTCCATCCACGAAAATTTTCGTAGCCGCCGTCACTCCCCGGCAACACGTCGGGAGGGGAAATCATCACCGGAGGGCTCTACATCACCATGCCTACCTCCGGAGTAATGCGTGAGTAGTTCATCCTCTGACTACAGGTCCATAGCAGTAGCTAGATGGTTGTCATCTCCTCTTTATTCCACCATGTTTACATCTTGTGAGCTGCCTGATAGATCCATTTTCTGTTATTCATCTATATATTTCATGTTATGATACATTACTTATGTTATTTCATCTTATTTTGCATGTTTAATAATTATGGGAGAAGAAACACAGGAACCAGAAATCTGATTGAAAAAGCACGGCAGAGATACCTTATTTCAATAGATCAGAAGAGGAGGAGGATACCGGAGGAGTCTTAGAAGTTCTTAGGAGGAAGTGAGACAGAAGGGCACCCGGAGGAGGCCCACCTGGGGCCACACCACCAGGCGGCGCTCCCCCCTTGGCCGCGCCTAGGGGTTTTCTGGCCCCCATGGCCTAGTCCTAGGTGCCCCCTTTCGCGTACTTGACCCCCATCGAACCCTAAGCCCGGGAACAATGTCGAAGAATTATTCCGTCTCCTCCTCGGGGCAGAAAACACTAGAAAGAGAAAATCTCTCTGACAGGGAGAAATCTGCCGGAGAAATTCCTTCCCGGAGATGGGAAATCGTCGCCATCGTCACCGTCATCACTCCGGGCTTCATCGAGATCATCATCAGCATCATCATCCTTATCATCAGCACCATCACCGCCACCATCCACCTTCATCCTACTGTAACAATTAGGGGTCTTTATGATTGCTCTTCATTAGATCTCTCTCCCGGTGCGGCTTACTTGTTAGTAGTTGATGCTTGTGAGATTTCTCGGTGTTTACACTTTATAACTAGATTGTTATTGTCCATTAGATCACCTCTGATTATGATCCATATGATGTCTCGTGAGTAGTTCATTTAGTTCTTGAGGACATGAGAGAAGTCACGATGTTAGTAGTGAAGTTATGTTGAAGTAATATCTCTCGGTTTATTATTTAAGTTGTGGTGCTATTCTTCTAGTGGTGTGATGTGAACGTCGACTACATGATACTTCACCTTTATGGGCCTAGAAGAATGCATTGTGTATTTGGCTACTAATTGTGGGGTTACCGGAGTGACAGAAACCTAAATCCCCGTTAGGAAAGCAATGCACGAGGGAGTGTTGGATCCCGGAGTTTAAGGTTTTGGTTAGATTTATCTTAATTACTTTATTGTATTTGCGGATGCTTGCGAGGGGTATAATCAGAATTATGTATTAGTCCTAGTAGGACGGTGCATTAGCATAGGTTCACGCACACAACATTTAACGAACCCATAAATATTAATCAACTATATGAAGCAGAAGCACCTGACGAAATTCCCATGTGTCCTCAAGAACGTTTGGCAATTATAAGTAGAACAATCGGCTTGTGATTTGCTCTCGAAAGGATTGGGCCACTCGCTGAAATATTATTTACTGTTTTTTATTTACTCGCACTTTATTTATTTGCTATATCAAAAACCACCAAAAAACCGTTTGCTAGTGTTTACAGTGAATCATCTATCCAACCTGCTTGTCAACACCTTCTGCTACTCGTTGGGTTCGACACTCTTATTTATCGAAAGTACCATGATACACCCCCTATACTTGTGGTTCATCAAGACTATTTTGAAAGTTTTCAATATATTTTTTGCAATGCTCAAATTGCTCAGGAGCACGACAACACTTATATCATTTTCAAGAAAAGAAATTTGTTTAAGTCAAGTGTGGTGTTGACGGATACACATTATTTATATCAATTATATTTTCACTGAATAATAAAAGTATCTTTATTTTGGAGATTTCTCAGCTCAAGAGCTAATTAAGGACAATCAAATCCCAAAAGATATGTTTTACGAGGTCGCAAGTATATTCTTTAATGACATTAATTAATTTTTGTATGCAACGAATAAGTGAAACAAATTATAAGTTTCACAGTTTTAATAAGAAATATAATTATGGTATTTCATAGTATTAATATTCCAAATATGGAAATATGGAAGGCATTTAAAACAAGTTGTCTACTACAAATATGCCTTTATAATGAAATCCATAAAAGATATTCCAGTATATCTCAAGTTATAATCATATGGTTAACCCTCTAAAATTTTCTCCTAAGTGACAGCCTGCAAGATTTCATCGTGCTTCTATTTAAATACAACCATGAGATCATAGTTTCAGAATATTCAAGCAGAATGAATATAGAGCTCTAGGAGCAAAACGAAATAGGAAACCATTCCTGATGGAACTTATGAAGAACAACACAAAGGTTATATTCTTGGTAATTCTTCTATGATGTCTACCACTCTTTTTCAGGGTCTTGCAACCGGGAGAAACAAAGGTACAATCAATATTTATATCGGACTAATTTTATACGATGGTGTAACTCCTACAATGTGTACTACATATGCTTTTACTTACGGGTATGCTACACTTCGTTGTGGGCAGATCATGGTGTAATGGAAGCAGACCTCATTTGTACACCTTTTCCATATTATCGACGAACACCAATGGCAGGCGGTAATAATAAGTGTCAGTATAGCTGTTTCTTGAGGGGTTTCAGCAACCACAAGAGCTACTGTTCGGAAGGTTATTGTTGTTGTTCAATTTATTGACAACTAGTAAACGTGCCCGTGTGTTGCAACGGGAGAGAAATTTTTGCATTGTAGAGGTACATGAGGACATATAAAGATAATTCACGAGCATAGAAAGAAATAACCACAAAATATCCAAATCCAAAAATCAATAAAATTATATATTTTAGTTAAATAATAATTTTTTAAAAACCTATAATTAACTTATTGGGAAGAATTCAAATGGCAACTTTTTTTTTCAGATTGCTCGCACGACATTATGGCATCAAAACTTTAGGTTGAAGCATTTTTCTTAAGTTCTTTAAGTAAATTATAATCTACTCCTATATTTCGGGTTTCCTTGTAATATATGTAGTAATATATTTGCCGCGCTAGTGCTCTCCCATGTGCATTCACAAAGAAAAAAATAGGAAACTTTAAAAAAAAACATATACTAATTTTCGATTTGTCCAAGAGGGACAACTTGTAGGCAGCAATAGCCTAATTTAGTATTTGTCCAAGAGAGACTATTTATGTGCTGTAGTTGGATCGTAAACGATAAAATATTCTCCTTTCGCAAAGTTATGAAATTTACGTGCACAAATCTGAATCCTTGCTCACCTAAAATTGAAAGTGTGATCTCTGCTGCATAAATGTATCCAACAACGGTTAATTCTCGACTTCTCGTGGTACTACCACTTATGCACTTGGCTAGTCTGAGATTCTTGGAAAATAAAGAAATGTTTCTTAAAATAACTTCAGACACTTCCAAGAGATCGTACATGCAAACAATTTAACGGTGGAACAAAACATGCTGTAGTCCCAGGCGTTGACGCACACGAGCACCTTGTAAGTCTCGCTCGAAGCGCCTTACCCCAACCCGTTGTGCCGGTGGCAAGGCGAGACTGATGAGGGGTGGTGGCATGAATAGAAGCATCCATGGATTAAACAGGGGTATGCATTGATCCGTCTCATCTCCCATGGACTTGGGGCTCAACCACGCAATTGTTCTAGTAAATTGGAACAACTAAAGGCAATGTCCCCATCGATGAGGTGAGGACGCGGTTCACTACGACATGTGGATGCGGGCGACTGAAATAGGACGGCTTTGGATCGCCGTTGCGGTATCTGTTGATCAAAATTTCTAGAGGACGACCAAGAAGTGATAGTATGTCGTAGAGATGATAATGGAGCCGGCGTACCAAAACGGAGTTAATAGCATAAAACCACCACATTTCTGCCTAAATTCCGAAAAACCACCACTTTACTTTTATTTCACCAAAATTCACCACTATTCTGCCAGACTTTTGCAATTCGGACTGAACTCGAATTGAGAGAGGATTGATACGATTTCTGACAAGTGGGACCCATTTGTCAGCGCCGACGTGGCAAAAAAAAATTCTGAGCTGGACTGGGTCACACGTGGGTCCCATATGTCATACACACAATAATCACAACTACAAAAAAAAATCAAAAATTTCCGAATTTTTTTGAAACTGAAGTGTGTAAGCAGTGCAAATTTCCAGAAAAAAAAAATAGAAAACAATTTCAACAAATTCCGAAAATAATCACAGGCGTAGATGACAATGATTCGCACATCCGTGCAAATTTTCATGCTAAAATGACTTTTCTGCTGGCCTGTGCAAAAAAGACAAATTTTCAGATCAAAATTTGCACGGGTGTGGGAACCATACGCATCTATGCTCGTGATGTTTTTCAGAATTTTTTTAATTAGTTTTCTATTTTTTTATTTTTTCGAAAATTTGCACGGGCCGATAAAAATAAATAGAAAACGTTCAAAAAATTCCGAAAATAATCATAGGCAAAGAATAGTATGGTCCGCACACCCGTGCAAATTTTCGTACAAATATGACTTTTCTGCTGGCATGTGCAAAAAGGACAAATTTTCATATCTGAAAATTTGAATCTCAGATCTGAAAATTTATCTTTTTTGTACAGGCCAACAGAAAAGTTATTTTAGCACGAAAATTTCTACGGGTGTGCGAATCATAGTCATCTATGTCTGTGATTTTTTTGAATTTTTTGAAATTATTTTCTATTTTTTTATTTTTTTGAAACTTTGCACGGGTTACACACTTTGGTTTCAAAAAAATTCGGAATTTTCTTTTTGTAGTTGTAATTATTGTGTGTATGACATGTGGGCCCCACGTGTGACCCAGTCCAGCTCAAAAAAAAATTTGCCACGTCGGCGCTGACATATGGGTCCCACTTGTCAGAAATCGTGTCAATCCTCTGTCAATTCGAGTTTAGTCCGAATTGTAAAAATCTGGCAGAATAGTGGTGGATTTTTAGGAAATAAACGTAAAATGATGGTTTTTCAGAATTTATGCCGAAATGTGATGGTTTTATGCTATTATCTCTGCCAGAACGTGGCCAGAAGCGGCAATCGGACATCGCGCTTGGAATAGCCATATCGATGTTGTTTGCGGGGTAGAGGTTTCGCGGTGGCGGCCATGGAGCTAGAAGCCCGGGCCCCGGGGAGGCGGTGAGGATACGGAGGAAGCGCTGGCAAAACACAGCGCAGCGCCGTGCGGCTGATCTGAGGCGGCTAGTGGTCGTCGTTTTCTTCGAGGTGCGGCGGCTCGTAGCCCTCGTTTTCATGTTTGCACGTCTTCCTCATTATCGAAAGGGGTCGGAGTGAGCAGAATACGGAGTACGACGTACGTGCAGTTCGATCGGAAGCGCGCTCGGCCGTACCACGGCTCATGGGGCGCTAGCGGTGACCAGAGACGTGCGAGGCGGACTGGCGGGAGAGTATGCTGGTCCCGATCCGGGTCGTTGTGGTCGATTCCTTGCAGTCCGGCCGGCGGCGTGGTCGAGCTCCTCGTCGTCGCCTTGCCATCTCCCACCGATCGTCTTGGACTCTCGAATCCTACGATTCTCAGCCATAGTCGCTCTCGTGCTTTCTAGCCGCCGCCGCCCCGCTGCTTGACTGCTCTCCGCACGGCTTGAAATTCAGCTGCGTGTTGGGAAGATACACCATAGCGGCGATTAATAAGGAGAGCAGGGTCTATCTTCGGGCGTCGATTCGTTGCCATAGTTGGAGGCGGCACCATAACAAAATCGTGAGGTGCTTTGCGGAGGTCCTTGACGCGCGCCTCATGTCCTTCCGGCTAGCGTTTGCCGCCTGCAATCATGGTCTGGTGTTGTGGCGATGGCCGCCAAACCCCAAGGCCAACGATCAAGTCCGTGACGACGACGGCAATGGTGATAGCCTCTTTATTTTCATGGACATAATTTGTTCTCGAAGTAATCCACGCTGCGCCTACCCGGTTCTAGTTTGATTCGTTCTTCCTCGGATCATGGAGAAGAAATAAAGTCGCATTGTCTGTTTTTGGAGAAGAAACAACGTCGCGTTGTATGTTTTACACGTGTTGCCAAGTCAACCTTCTTGTATTCATGTAGGAAACGTTCTAGCCTCAGCTATATGAACACAATTGGGCCACTCCGCCTACGAACCAACAATCGATCGTCGGAACATCAAAGGAACCCAGCCAACAAATCACAAAACTAACCGAGCTGTTTTGAATTAGGAGTGGGCATTGTTATGTAATTATATGCAACTCTAATCTAAGTATATAATTTTAAATAACGTACCAACCAACCAACCAACCAACCAAGAAAGCCTTATTGCTTTTGTTATTAAAGGTAAATATGACAGGGACGCACTAGTGGAAACAGGGGCATTAGTCCCGGTTGGTAAGTCCCATTTGTCCCGGTTGTGCAACTGGGATGGGCAGCCGGGACAAATGGCCCTCCCCCATTGGTCCCGGTTGTGCCAGAACCCGGGATGGTTAGGGATGGCCCACGTGGCGAACCTGGCCAGGGAGTTCGTCCCGGTTCGTGTTAGGAACCGGGATGAATGACTACTCTGCAAAAGCTGTATTGTGTCCACTTTCTCTGCCGCGGCAGGATTTTTTTTTCGTTTTTTTTTTTAATTTTCGCTCCTGTCTCGCAATCCCCAACCGGCCTCCCCTTCCCCAACCGCGTCCACTGGCCCACGTATTTAATTAAGCCCAGTGGCCATATTTTGGTCAAAGGCCCGACTGGCCCGCGTCTTTTATTAAGCCCACTGGCTACATTCGGTCAAATGGGCCATTCGCCAAGCGGGGGTCAAAGGGGCCACTGGCCGGCGACTAGTGGCTGGCTCGCCAGGTCCTTAAAGTAAGACCACAGCCGAGCGCGGACAAAGGGCCCACTGGCCGCCTCGTCCTCCCGCGGCTCCACTTCCCCGCGCGCGTGGCCACGAACGGCACGCCTCGGCTTCCCCGCGCATTCATGGCCGCCTGCAACCGCCGCCACGTTCCGGCCACCAGTTGGCATGCCAGCCCCGCCCGGGTCCTTTTTAAAAGGCCCCCGCCGCCCGTACACCCCAGTCACCCAGGCCGTGGCCCAGCTCACCCAACCCTAGCCGCCATGTCGTCCCGCCGCTGGTTCAAACGCCCGAAGAACGAGCACGAGGCTGGGTCCTCGAGCGGCGCCGGCCAGAGAGGCGCGCGGGGGAGGCCTTCGGCTTCGGTCCGGGAGGCGTCCGGATTGGGGGGCAGCCGCGCGTCCCCGCTCCACCTCCGGCAGCGCGCCCGCCGCCTCGCGCCGCGCCGGGCAAGCGGTTCCGCCGCTATGTGCGGAAGGAGGAGGCCGAGTGGCACTGGGAGCACGCCACGCCGGTGTTCTGGCCGGACGTCCACCTCCCGGACGGCTGGCACCTGAACCCGCAGCGCATCCCCGTGCCGCCGGCCCCGACCAATGAGGCCGCGCGCGAGGAGATTGACCGCCGGCGCGCGCTCCTGCCGGCCCACCTCCTCAGGGACCGCGCGTACGCGCGCAGCTCCCCCTGCTGGGCCGTCTGGTTCCAGCAGGAGCACGACCAGCGCCGCCGTTCCTACATCCCCACGGCCCCGGAGGAGGACGCCCACGACTACCCCGCGCGACCGCCCGGCAGGGAGCCGGAGCTGTGGCTCGAGGAGGACATCCCCGCCGAAGAGGAGGACCCCACTGGTAGAAAATAGGCCTTCCATACGCCCCCATTAGTCCCCAAAAGTTTTGACCCGCGACTATAGGGGTCTCTAGTCGCGGTTCGGGAGGACACCCGCGACCAACAGACTGGGCCCAGCGCGCTCGGTCCACAGCTGGCGGACGGGAGGGGCTTTAGTCCCGGTTGGCCAGACCAACCGGGACTAATAGGTCCCCAAGGCCTTTAGTCGCGGTTGTCCAGGCCAACCGGGACTAAAGGCCCATCCCTATATATAGGGCTCAGGTGGCTGCACTTAGCCACATTTTGTGTCACTTCTACTCACAATATTCACAAGGGGTGGTGGGTTTGCTTTTTGCTCCTCCTATGCACACAAGGTGTTTGATGAAATGCCCGAGAGCATGAAACACACATGATATGAAGTGTCCGAGCCGCACTTGAGCGTTTTCATTTATTTTACCTCCGCGATCGCGGTTAGCAACTTGAACCTTTCATTTATTATTTCCAGCTAGTTAGTTTAACAAATGCATGATGGTTAATTATATACTTTATATAATAATAATGCAGATGAATCGGCAGTGGATGTACGGTAACCGACTCTCCGGCGAGTTCACTACGGGTTTGAAAGATTTCCTCGTAGTGGCAAATGCGAACAAGCAGCGAGGTTTTATTATCTGTCCATGTGCTGAATGTAAGAATGAGAAGGGTCACTCCTCCTCAAAAGTCGTTCACATGCACCTCCTTCGGCACGGTTTCATGCCAAGCTATATTTGTTGGACCAAGAATGGAGAAAAAGGGGTTAGAATGGAAGAAGATGAAGAAGAGGATGATATCGATTTCAACTATCCTGACGCTTTCGGTGATACTTTCATGGAGGATGATGCCGAAGGTGGGGAAGGGTTTGGTGAAGGTGAAGAAGAGGCACATGATGACCCCGCTGATGATCTTGGTCGGATCATTGCTGATGCACGGAGACGCTGCAAAACTGACAAGGAGAGGGAGAATTTGGATCGCATGTTAGAGGATCACACGAAGTCGCTGTACCCAGGATGCGACAATAGTCTGAAAAAGCTGTGCTGCACACTGGATTTGCTGAAATGGAAGGCACGGGAAGGTGTAGCTGACTCATCATTTGAAAATTTGCTGAAAATGTTGAAGAATATGTTTCCGAAGAATAACGAGTTGCCTGCCAGTACGTACGAAGCAAAAAAAGGTTGTCTACCCTCTAGGTTTAGAGGTTCTGAAGATACATGCATGCATTAACGACTGCATCCTCTACCGCGGTGCATACGAGAATTTGGATGAATGCCCTGTATGCACTGCATTGCGTTATAAGATCAGAGGCGATGACCCTGGTGACGATGTTGAGGGCGAGAAACCCAGGAAGAGGGTTCCCGCCAAGGTGACGTGGTATGCTCCTATAATACCTCGGCTGAACCGCCTGTTCATGAGCAAAGAGCATGCCAAGTTGTTGCGATGGCATAAAGAGGACCGTAAGTCCGACGGGGAGTTGAGACACCCCGCTGATGGAACGCAATGGAGAAAAATCGACAGAGAGTTCAAAGATTTTGCAGCTGACGCAAGGAACATAAGATTTGGTCTAAGTACTGATGGCATGAATCCTTTTGGCGAGCAGAGCTCCAGCCATAGCACCTGGCCCGTGACTCTATGCATATACAACCTTCCTCCTTGGTTGTGCATGAAGCGGAAGTTCATTATGATGCCAGTGCTCATCCAAGGTCCGAAGCAACCCGGCAACGACATCGATGTGTACCTAAGGCCATTAGTTGATGAACTTTTACAGTTGTGGGGCAGACCTGGTGTACCTGTGTGGGATGAGCTTAAAGAAGAGGAATTTAACCTACGAGCGTTGCTTTTTGTAACCATCAACGATTGGCCTGCTCTCAGTAACCTTTCGGGACAGTCAAATAAGGGATACAAAGCATGCACGCACTGCTTACATGAGACTGAAAGTGTATTTTTGGATAATTGTAGGAAGAACGTGTACCTGGGTCATCGTCGATTTCTTCCCCGAAATCATAACGTAAGAAAGAAAGACAAGCATTTCAACGGCAAGGCAGATCACCGGCCGAAGCCTGCGGAACGTACTGGAGCTGAGATATTTGATATGGTCAAGGATTTGAAAGTCATCTTTGGAAAGGGTCCTGGCGGACAATTAGTTCCGCTGGGAGTTGACGGGCCGGTACCCATGTGGAAAAAGAAATCGATATTTTGGGAGCTACAGTATTGGAAAGTTCTAGATGTACGCTCTGCAATCGACGTGATGCATGTTACGAAGAATATTTGCGTGAACCTGCTAAGCTTCTTGGGCGTGTATGGGAAGACAAATGATACAAAGGAAGCACGGCAGGACCAGCAACTTTTGAAAGACCCAGATGACCGGCATCCGGAATGGTTTCAAGGTCGTGCCAGCTACGCTCTTACCAAAGAAGAGAAGGTCATTTTTTTTGAATACCTGAGCAGTATGAAGGTCCCGTCTGGCTTCTCGTCGAATATAAAGGGAATAATAAACATGGCGGACAAAAAGTTCCAAAACCTGAAGTCTCACGACTGCCACGTGATTATGACGCAATTGCTTCCGATTGCTTTGAGGGGGCTCCTCCCGGAAAATGTTCGAGTAGCCATTGTGAAGCTACGTGCATTCCTCAATGCAATCTCTCAGAAGGTAATCAGTCCAGAAGATCTACCACGGTTACAGAACGATGTGGTCCAATGTCTTGTCAGTTTCGAGTTGGTGTTTCCACCATCCTTCTTCAATATCAGGACGCACCTCCTGGTCCACCTAGTCGAAGAGATTTCCATTCTCGGTCCTGTATTTCTACACAATATGTTCCCCTTCGAGAGGTTTATGGGAGTATTAAAGAAATATGTTCGTAACCGTGCTAGGCCAGAAGGAAGCATCGTAAAGGGCTATGGAAATGAGGAGGTAATTGAGTTCTGCATTGACTATGTTCCTGACCTTAAGCCGATTGGTATTCCTCAATCGCGGCACGAGGGGAGACTAAGTGGAAAAGGCACGATCGGAAGGAAAGCAACGATATGTATGGACGGTCATTCTATGACTGAAGCACACCACACAGTTCTGCAAAATTCGAGCTTGGTGGCTCCGTACTTCGAGCAACACAAGAATATTTTACGCTCGGACAACCCGGGAAGCCTGAATCATGGATAAGAAAGGCCCACATGGAGACTTTTGGCAGTTGGTTGCGAAAACATTTAATGAATGACAATGATGTTGGAGATCAGCTGTACATGTTGGCCAAGACACCATCTTCGACTATACGACTTACCAAGGGTACGAGATTAATGGGAATACATTTTACACGATCTCCCAAGATAAAAAAGAGCACCAACAAAACAGTGGTGTCCGCTTTGATGCAGCAACCGAGATTGGGCAAAAGGTCACATATTATGGTTACATAGAGGAGATATGGGAACTTGACTATGGACCCTCCTTTAAGGTCCCTTTGTTCCGGTGCAAATGGTTCAAGCTAACAGGAGGTGGGGTAAAGGTGGACGAGCAATACGGAATGACAATGGTGGATTTCGACAATCTTGGTTACCTTGACGAACCATTCGTCCTAGCCAAAGATGTCGCTCAGGTTTTCTATTTGAAGGACACGAGTAGCAAACCGAGGAAACGGAAAGATAAGAAAACGATCAGTACATCATGCGATGATCCAAAGCGCCACATTGTTCTTTCAGGGAAAAGAAACATCGTGGGAGTGGAGGACAAGACAGACATGTCAGAAGATTATAATATGTTTGGTGAAATTCCGCCCTTCAAAGTCAACACTGACCCAAGCATTAAGTTAAATGATGAGGATGCTCCATGGATACGGCCAAATCGTAAGAGAACAGGGACACAAGGGAAGAATTGATGTGTAATAATGTATTGTGTACCGAACTTTTTTGAATGGATGATGTGAATTATATTATCTCTGATGTGTTTAGGACTAACTCCTTTGCAAAATATTTGAGAAAACGAGTGGAAAGCATGGAAAACAGAAGGTTACTTAAATGTCTCAAAACCTTGTGAGATAAAATATCTGATTTCATAACTTTTATTAAAAACAGAAAACAGACGCGCTAGCGCGCCGCAGTGTCGCTGGAATACAAATTGTTTTATTAAAAAGAGAGAACATACGAACACTACTCCTCGTTGTCGTCGTCGGGGAACTCGTCGGTGACCTCCTCCGGGTCATCGTCGTCGGCGAACTCGTCGGTGACCTCTTCGTCGTCGTCGGAGGTGCATGATGGTATGTCCGAGATAGGCCCCCACCTCGGATCGTCGGAGGCCCAGACTTCGCCGGCGCGGTCGGCCCGACGAAGCTCTTGCAGCGCCCTCGTCCTCGCCTCCCGAGCGGCATCTAACGCGAGGTGGCGTTCGAGGCGGCGCTCCGCCCGCTCAGCCGCGCGGGTCTGCCAGAGCTCCTCGTCGGCGCTCTCCTCCCCCGGGTTGTTCCGGTAATACTCGCGGACGACGCGTTCTTCCCTGGCGTCGACTAGGCCCTGAAACGCGCGGTGACGGAGGTGGAGGTGGTCGGCGGCAGTGACGATCTGCGGCTTCGGCGCCCTGGCCTCCGCTTCCAAGACGGTGTGGCAGTCGTTGAAGTTCATCAGCGACCGCGGTCGGTTGAGGCGCCAGGCCGCCGCGTCCCAGGCGCGGGCGGCCTCCGCTGCCGTCGCAAAGGAGCCGAGGGGGATGCGGTCGTCCCCCCAGCGGATATCTGCGCTGAACATTCCGTTCTGCCGTGCTCGGACGCCGCGGAAGCCGGTGGTGTTGTTCCTCCTCGAAGGCATGGTGGAAGCGCGACGGTGCGTGGAGAGGAGAAGACGCGCTCGAGGCGCGACAGTTTATACCGCGCCCTCCTGGCCACGCGTCACAACTCCCGCGCCACGCATCGCAACTCCCGCGCCACGCGTCACAACTCCCGCGCCACGCGCCACCCTAACACAACCAAGCAAATATTTGCACATTACTACCCGAGCTCAAAGTGAACACTGACCCAAGCATGGATGGATGTGTTAAAGGGGGGGTGTAGAACAAAACAATAGGTATCACCATCATACAGCCCTACCGTGGCTACTCGGTGCAATATGCATACCAAATGCACGGTAGGACATATGATGGCGAATCCTGATGTTTTGTATTTGCTCGATAAACTGAATATATGATGTATCAAACCTTAAAGGGGGATGTAGAACAAAACAATCGGTATCGCCATCATACAGCCCCACCGTGGCTACTGGGTGCAATATGCATACCAAATGCACGGCAGGACGTATGATGGCGAATCCGGATGTTTTGTATTTGCTCGATGAACTGACCGGTGTATGAAGGTGGGCTATATATGCCTAGGCAGGAGTATGACTAGCAGATATCAGATCATGCATCTATGCTCTCCGTTTAGGTTTAGATCCACTCTAGCCATTATGTACTGCCTTTTTTATCTATATATATATATATATTCAAGATGTGTGTGAATCTTTATGATTAGTTTTATTTTTCTGAATTTTCTGATATATTATTTGTATTTTTTTGATTTTAAAAAGAATTATTTTTAATTTTCTGAATTTTCTGATATATTATTTGTATTTTTAAGTTTGGGAAAAGGAAAAATATTTGAATAACCACGTTTAGTCGCGGTTCGTGTCACGAACCGGGACTAAATGCTCGTTCTGCGCGGGAACGAAAACGCCGCGAAAAATTTCACCTTTAGTCCCGGTTCGTGACACCAACCGGGACTAAAGGCCCGCGGAGGGTACCCCGGGGGACCTTTAGTCCCGGTTGCTGTCACGAACCGGGACTAAAGGCTGGACCTATATATGCGCGGTGCCTTCCTGCCCCAAAATTCTAAGTCCCAAACCCTCGCGCCGGCGCCCGCTCGTCTTCTGCCTCATCGCCGTCGCCGTCGCCCGCTCGTCTTCTGCCTCGTCGCCGTCGCCGTCGCCCGCGCAGAGGACCGCGCCGTCGCCGTCGGCGCGCCCTTCTCTCCACCGCCTCCACCCTGCTCCGCCCCCGCCCCGTCGCCGTCTCTCCGGTAGGTTCCCCGCGGGCCGTCGCCGTCGCCCTCGAACCAACGCCATCGAACGGCGCCATCGAACAGTGGCCGTGGCCTCCTCCCCATCTCCGTTCCCTGCCCCGTGGCCGGAATCGCCGGAATCGCCGGAGACCCGAGAGCCTAAACTACAACCGTCGGCCACCGTGTGACGCCAGGGGTGACGTCATGATGACGTCACCCCGCCACTGTTGGCGAGATTTTTTTTTTGATGACGTCATCGTGACATTGAGCCTCTCGTGATACAAACTTACTGAAATGTGAATACATATGCACTAACGCGCGCGACTCTCTTTCTTATTTTAGCCCCCGGCCGGATCGAGTACGACAACGCGTGGAAAATCCAAGGCGATGAAAGATTCCGAAATATATACCATCGAATCAGTCGGTGTAACCGGCAAGCCCCTACAGCACACCACAAAGTTTATCAACCAATGCGGAGTCATTGTTAGAGACACTGTCCCGATCACCGTCCAGGAATGGAAGGAGCCAAAGAAAACACGTCTTGGTTTCAGTTATGTCCACAAGAGAACGAAAAAGGAGATGTTTAGAAAGCTTATGGTACATTTCATTCTACCTCCGGAATACCACAAAAAGATGAATTCGGTGAGGAGGTTCCGGGTGGACGTCAGAGGAGGAGGCTAGTCAAAGAGTTCGCTCTTCAGAAGATGGCCGAAGCATTCCGGAACTTCAAGAAAAAATTGTTCCGTGAATATGTCAGCAAGGGAAAGACTCCGCTTTTCACTGGACAACATGAGAAACTGAGAGATGATTGGACAGGATTTGTGACGCAGAAGAAATCGGAGCATTTCAAGGAAATGTCGAAAAAAAATAAGGCTAATGCGGATAAGAAAGAGTACCATCATGTTATGGGGCCAAGAGGATACCGCGTTTCGGCGCCTAAGTGGCAGGCGATGGAGGACGGCCTGAGGGCAAGAGGAATCCCTCTAGGTACAGAGGGATGGGACGAAAGAGCCAAAATGTGGTGGTACGGGCATGGGGGATCGCTAGACCCGGAGACAGGGGCGTGTGTTCATCGGCAGAAAACGTTTGCTCCCACAAAAGACCTTGTTGACGCAATGACCAAAGCTCAAAATGGCTTGATCAGGTTCAACAGAGAGAGAGAGACCAACTGACCCATGCCCTCGGGAATCCTGAACACGGAGGACATATACGAGGCAAAGGCAAATTGCCGTGGAAAGTAGGGTTTTCCCAGGAGGGTGACCCGTACTGTTACAGAAGCCGTAAGAGAAATATGGACCGGGCTGCTGTCGAAGCTGCAGATCTTCTGTCGAAGCTTGCAACGGAAGTTAGTGAGTTAAAGCAGACCGTGGCGGGAATAGTTGAGAAAGAAACAGCGGCGGCTGCAGGGCCGCATGAAGAACATGCAGCGGATCAGCGGAGAAGCAGCGTGGCTTCCACGGAGGCCCTGCCTGCAGGTGCTAATGCACCGATGACCGAGAGTCGTGCACCGGAGCCTCACTACCCCGTGGATGATGTAAAGGAGATGAAAGAATGTGATCTGCATTATCCCGTGGGGAACATTTCCATGAAGGTAGCTACAGGCAGTGCTTTACCCTATACACCTGGAGCACTCCATCACAACAACCCCATTCCATATGACTATGCTCGTGTCACGGTGGAAGACATAGTCCAAGGGTTTGAGGACCTGGAGATTGACATAGCTACACCCGAAGGGGAGAGAAGACTTGGAGATATGAAGCGCCAGTTCATTCTATGGAAAAAAAGTACATAGTGTTTCCAGGCGAGACGCCAAGGCTAACAAGTCCACCCCCCTCCGATGGTGCAGGTGCTGGTGGTGGTGCTGGTGCTGGTGCTGGTTCACCTACGCCTCCTTCACGCCATTCGACGCCGTCCTCCGATCCACAATCTCCGGCGGGTAAGCAGCCGTCAGCCCCCATTCCTCCTCCGGCGGTTAAGCAGCCGTCGCCCCCCATTCCTCCTCCGGAGGATAAGCAGTCGTCGCCCCCCATTCCTCCTCCGGAGGATAAGCAGACATCGCCCCCCATTCCTCCTCCAGCGAAGAAACAGAAGCAGGCGGACAGCAAGGGAACCCGCTCTTGGACTATTAACCGGGAGCGTTATGTACCTAAGACCACACGGGTACCGGAGCCATCATGAAGCCTATCCCCCAAGGCCTTGGGAACTTAGTGATGCTGAAACCAAATTGGTCGTGAAGGCTGACGTTGAGAAATGGAAGGCCGTCAGAAAGCGCTAAAGGAGCCTGAGCCCAAGGATGTATTCCCTCGAGTGTAGACAAGTGGGCTACGGGTTTCTTGTCGACACCGTCCCAAGCCGAGAAGAATTTGCCTAAAGACTATGATATTGAACTTCGTAAGCAAGCAAAAATATTGGAGGAGAAAGCAAAAAGAAAAACAGCGGGAAACAAGTTGACCACCTCGGGATGCAGAGTAAACAATCGATCCCCCCGCTCATAGTGAAAGCCGGTCCGGAACAGGACCCCGAGGTCATAAGAGCTGTGGCAGCAATGGGATTGACTATAGCTACTGCCATGGAAATGCGTCCGAGGCCGGTATGTCTCTTCGTCTCTTTTTAGGCCTGGACGATGCGCCAATGGCTGAGGTAGCATTACAATATGAGAAGAAAGGGCCTCTCGTCGAGCCTACGCAGGAAAAGGATCTACCACCACTAATGCAAAGTCTGCTACGTTGGTACAAACAATTCATATCATGGACCGACAAAGAATTTGTGTATGTGGATGTTACAGAGATGCATCACACAAAAAAGTACACTGTACAAGTTGAGATGAGTGAATTGTTCCAGCTGTTCAATCTGCGCGAGCTCGACAAATCTATCCTGAGTTGCTACGTTCTGTAAGTGATTTATTTCTACCTCATCTCGTTCTTCATTGTCTACACTATATATATATATATTTATATATATTATATATTGTCCTAATATATTGTTGCGTACGCTATTATGCAGATTGAAGATTTGGGAATGCAAAATAAGACTCATCCATGATGTTGGGTCATTGACCCACAAATCATTAATGGAACTATGTTAGAACGTCACCCCGAAGACGTGGAGAAGACTTGTACAATTTTCTTATAAAGCATGAACTCAAAAGTTATATTCTATTTCCTTACCATTTTGGGTGAGTGTTTCTCTCATGTTCCATTCTCTTTTGTTTACTCCATGCATGGTATGTCTAATCGATAAGTTATGCATGACTGTGCATGTAACGTGTCCGCAGGTTCCACTGGATTCTGCTAAAAATTGAACTTGACACCTCCACAGTTTTTATCATTGACTCTATGAATTCAGATACAAATCTTTGGGTCAACATGGGAAAAATGATGCAAAGGTAATTATTTTCAATCATTTTCGCTCTATATCGATCGGTCTCTTTTGTTCATTTCCTAATATGCAGTAGGTAATAACTCCCTTGTTCATTTAATTTTATTTGCAATGTAGAGTTTGGAGACGGTTCTCACATGAACATGTCGGTGGATTCAAAGATCAGCTACAATTTAAAAATGTGGTCAAAGGTGTGGATAAGCAGCCACCGGGGACCGGTCTATGTGGATGCTATGTCTGTGAGAACATACGGACAGAAATCTCTGAGAGGAAGAAGGACGAGACCACGCGGAGGAGTCTCAATAACTTGCGGAGGGCGCTTACTCCAGAAGCTCGCTTCCGACCAATTCAAGAGGAAATAGCAGGTTTTTTCCTTAGGCATGTCATCGATTCCAAAGGAGAACACCATACGTCCACCGACGATAACTATTATACGCATCTGCAGCCCCGAGTACTTTGAAACTTGTTCGAATTTGTGTATGGTCATCCATCTTAATTGTGTAATATGGAAACTTGTTCGAGGTTGTATATGGTCACCGATATTGAATATATATTATATATTCCTATTGAATTTCCTTGTTTGAAATTTCATATATATATATATATATATATATATATATATATGCATGTATATAGTAGCGTAAAATATATATATGTGTACTGAAACTTCATCAAAATTAAAATAAAACACAAAATAAAATATAATAGAAATAAAACAAAACAAATTAAAAAGAAACCAGGTTTAGGGGGACTAAAACCCTAAACCTGCGCAGGTTTTCAATCCCGGTTAGCCACAAGAATCGGGACTAAAGGTCCTCCACCGCGACGGACTCCTGGCGCCCACGTGGACGGGCCTTTAGTCCCGGTCCGTAAGCGGCGGGACTATAGGGGGGGTCTTTAGTCGCGCATAGCTAGTCCCGGTTGCGCGGCCGGGACTACTGGCCCTGGCGAACCGGGACTATAGGCCTATTTTCTACCAGTGCCCCGAGCTCCAGGCCGGCTTGGAGGCCGGCTACGAGGCCTCCCGCCGCTCCCTCGTCGAGGACGAGGTCAAGCGGTGGGAGCAGGTCCTGGCCAGCGCCGCCGCCGACGACGACGCGATGCAGTCCCCTCCAGTGCCTGCGCCGTGGTGGCAGGCCATGAACGCCGAGCTGGAGGCGTCGGAGGACCAGCCACCGCCACAGCTGCTGCCCCCCGGCCTGCAGTACGGGATGTCCTAGGCATGGACCGGCGGCGAATGGGCGCCGGAGCCGGAGGAGCTGCCGCCGTCGCCGCACGCGCCCCCGATGCCTCCGCAGCCACCGGCGGGCCCACCCCAGCTGTCTGCCCACCTGTGACAGGCACCTGCGTACCACTGCATCTCCTCCGATGAGGACTAGGCCGGCGCCGGTGCGCCCCCCCCCCCAAATAGATATAGCCTAGGCTACCCCCCCCCCCCCAAGAAACGGCCGGCCGCCTGTGGCCGCGCCGCCGCCCCCGATGAAACACGGCCGACCATCTGTGGCCGCGCCGCGCGCCCTATGTAAGCACGGCCCCCGGGCCTTTTAAATATATATAGTTTCCGTCGAAAAACGTGTCCCCTAGTTCAACCCCGCCGGCGGAACCAGCACCGGCGGGATCTTCCTATCCATTCCCGCCGCCGGCAGGGCTTCACCAAGGCTTCTCCGCTGTCCTGGGTGGTGGCTCGGCCTAGAGAGAGGGCCGAGATATTTATACAACTGGGCCTCTAGTCCCGGCCCGTGCCACCAACCGGGACTAGAGGTACCCCCTTTGGTCCCGGTTGGTACCACGGGCCGGGACCAATACTTATTTCGAAATTTGGTGGCACCCTGCGCGCCCAAATTTTTTAGCGCCAAAATTTAAAAATTGTTTAAGTTTGCACATTTAAAAATTTCAACATGAAAAGTGCTAGAATTTGCATAACTAATTCAAATCCATTTTTTTAACTAAATAATTATTCTAACTATTGAAACTATTGATTATTTTACTATTTGCATATAATTTGAATATAAATATCTTATAATTTTTGTTTTCTCTTGTGATCTTCCGAGTGAGTCCCGGGCATACAAGGCATTCTGCGTCGCCAAATGATGATGACCCGATCGACGGCGTTTCTCCTCATTATCACTGCGATCGCCGCGACAGATGCATGGATAGATGAACCCACTAAGCCGAATTATTTAAGGCAAGGCCAATCAATTTTGGCAATGCTCCTCATAATCACTGCAACTTTATATAAAGTTCGACAAAGCGAGTTGTACCTTCGTCTACAACAAAGCGGAGAATTTGGGATCTTCGTCTACAACAGAAAAACCATAGTTCTCCTTTGAAGGCTCACTCTGAGCATCATTTCTCCATCTTTTCAAAACATAGTGTGGTGGAATTTCTTTGATATTTCTGATCTCAAGAACCTTCAGTACCTGGCAACACGGAAGACCTACATTTTCAAACTTCTTGCAGCTACAAATTTATTCTGATGAGTCGAATCTAACAAAATGACCCCGACACATGTTTTTGACAGTTATCTCATACTCGGATATGGGTCCAATTTCGCCACAGTTATAGACAACGCAATCCAAGATCAGTTCAAATTCTAATCTGAAAATCTCAAACAGTGCAGGAGTGTATGCATTAGCATCTTGCCAAAGTAACCGCAGAGGTGCAACCCTTTGCGTCATTTGAACTCTAAGGTAGTCAGCTTGTTGTTCAGCTAACCGTTTCTCCTCCAAAAATTAATCATATCTGTTAAAGAAGTACCGAAGATCTATTTCTGTTTTAAGGATATCTGTCAGCATGGTATCCGTACTATCACTTCGAAGTGTCCCTGCAATATCTGCCTACAGTTATCTCATAATCGGATATGGGTCATAGTTGTCAGCTTTTTACCGGTCAATACAAATTACTGGTCAAACAGAACTATATGATCATGTATTCCACGCTTATTATTACACATCACCAACAAACGGAGGAGAGAGAAACAACAAAGTGGGTGGGTGTGCCGCTGGTTGGGATAATAATGAAATGAGGCTGGTCATAGTTGTCAGCTTTTTACCGGTCAATACAAATTACTGGTCAAACAGAACTATATGATCATGTATTCCACGCTTATTATTACACATCAGCAACACACGGAGGAGATAGAAACAGCAAAGTGGCTGGTGGGGTCAGCTTTCACTGTAACATCACCAACATCCCTATCTAGTCTTCTGAATTCTCCCTTGCTTATGATTGCTTCGGCCGTAACCATGGAGTATCTTCATTATTTAACGGGATGGTGGGGTCAGCTTTCACTGTGAAGGGTGGAATTTCAACAAACTTATTATAATCTTCTGACATGTCTGTCGTGTCCTCGATTCTCACGATGTTTCTTTTCCCTGAGAGAACTATGTGACGCTTCGGCTCATCGTATGATGAATTTGTTTGCTTATTTTTTCTTTTTCGGTCTGGAGGACATGTCCTTCACATAGAAGACATGAGCCATATCATTGGCTAGGACGAATGGTTCGTCATTGTAACCAATATTGTTGAGATCCACTGTTGTCATTCCATAAAGCGGGTCTACCTTTACCCCTTCTCCATTCAGGTTGACCCATTTGCACTTGAACAAAGGGACCTTAAAAGAAGGTCCATAGTCAAGTTCCCATATCTCCTCTATGTAACCATAGTATGTGTCATTTTTTCCATTCTCGTTTGTTGTATCAAAGCGGACACCACTGTTTTTGTTGGTGCTCTTCTTATCTTGGGAGCTCGTGTAAAATGTATTCCCATTTATCTCGTACCCTTGAAAACTCCCAATAGTCGAAGATGGTGACCCTGCCAACATGTACAGCTGATCTTCAACAGTGCTATCATTTATAAGATGTGTTTGCAACCAACTTACGAAAGTCTCCATGTGTTTGCCTTTAATCCATGAGTCATCCTTCCCGGGGTTTGCGGAGCGTACAATATTCTTGTGTTCCTCGAGATACGTAGCCATGAACATAGAATTTTGTATAACTGTGTAGTGTGCTTTGGTGAAAGAATGCCCGTCCCTGAGTATCATTGTTTTCTTTCCCAGCGTTCCTTTTCCTCTCAGTCTCCCCTCATGCCGCGATTCAGGAACACCAATCGTCTTAAGGTCAGGAATAAAGTCAACACAGAACCCAATGACCTCCTCTGTTCCATAGCCCTTCGAGATGCTTCCTTCTGGCCTAGCATGGTTATGAACATATTTCTTCAAGACTCCCATGAACCTCTCAAAGGGGAACATATTGTGTAGAAATACCGGACCGAGAATATGAATCTGTTCACATAGGTGAACCAGGAGATGAGTCATAATGTCGAAGAAGGATGGTGGGAACACCAACTCAAAACTAACAAGACACTGGACCACATCCCTCTGTAATCTTGTCAGAATTTCTGGATCGATTACCTTCTGAGATATTGCGTTCATGAATGCACATAGCTTCACAATGGGTACTCGAACATTTTCCGGTAGAAGCCCCCTCAATGCAATCGGAAGCAACTGCGTCATCACGTGGCAGTCATGAGACTTCAGGTTTTGGAATTTTTTCTCTGCCATGTTTATTATCCCCTTTATATTCGACGAGAAGCCAGACGGAACCTTGATACTGTAAAGGATTTCAAAGAATATTTGCTTCTCTGCTTTAGTCAGAGCGTAGCTGCTTAAGTAATGGCGCCCTGTATCTGTGTGCTTGTTGCTTGGGTCTTTCATACGTTGCTGGTCCTCCCGTGCTTCTGGCGTATCTTTTGACTTCCCATACACGTCCAGGAAGCATAGCAGATTGACACATAGATTCTTTGTCACGTGTATCACGTCGATCGAAGACCGGACCTCTAAAACTTTCCAATAGGGTAGCTCCCAAAATATAGATTTCTTCTTCCACATGGGTGCGTGCTTATCAGGGCCGTACGGAACTGGTTGGCTGCCAGCAGCCTTACCAAAGATTACTTCTAGGTCCTTGACCATATCGAATATATCATTACCACTACAGAGCTCAGGCTTCTTTCGGTTATCTGCCTCACCTCTCAAATGCTTCCCTCCTTTCTTTCTTACGGGATGCTTGATCGGAAGAAATATACGATGCCCCAGGTATACAATCTTTTTACATTTATCCAAAAAAACACTGTCAGTCTTATCTAAACAATGTGTGCATGCATTGTATCCCTTGTTTGTATGTCCGGAAATGTTACTAAGAGCAGGCCAATCATTGATGGTTACGAAAATCAACGCCCGTAGGTCAAATGGCTTTTGTTCGTTCTCATACCACACACGTGCACCCGGTTTGCCCCACAATTGTAAGAGTTCTTCCACTAATGGCCTTAGATACACATCAATGTCGTTGCCAGGTTGCCTCGGGCCTTGGATGAGAACTGGCATCATAATGAACTTGCGCTTCATGCACAACCAAGGAGGAAGGTTGTACATACATAGAGTTACAGGCCAAGTGATATGACTGGAGCTCTGCTCCCCAAAAGGATTAAAGCCATCTGTACTTAGACCAAACCATAAGTTTCTCGCCTCTCCTGCAAAGTCTGGGAAGTCCCTCTCGATCTTTCTCCACTGCGATCCATCAGCGGGGTGCCTCAACTTTCCGTATTTCTTACGGTCTTCTTTGTGCCATCGCAACAACCTAGCATGCTCTTTGTTTCTAAACAGACGTTTCAGCCGTGGTATTATAGGAGCATACCACATCACCTTAGCAGGAACCCTCTTATGGGGGGGCTCGCCGTCAACATCACCAGGGTCATCTGCTCTGATCTTATACCGCAGTGCAGTGCATACCGGGCATTCATCCAAATTCTCGTACTTCTCACCGCGGTAGAGGATGCAGTCATTAATGCATGCATGTATCTTCTGCACATCTAATCCTAGAGGGCAGAGAGCTTTCTTTGCTTCGTACGTACTCTCAGGCAATTCGTTGTCCTCTGAAAGTTTTGGCTTCATTAGTTGAAGTAAACTCTCAAATGCCTTGTCAGTCACACCGTTCTGTGCCTTCCATTCAGCAACTCCAGTGTAGTACCGAGCTTTGTGCTACCATCTTCGCAATTTGGGTAGAACAATTTATTATGATCCTGTAACATGTTGTCCAGCTTCAACCTCTCCAATTTATTTTCACAGTCTTCCTTTGCATCAGCAATAACTCGGCCAAGATCATCATCGGGCTCTTCTCATGCCTGTTCTTGATCACCTCCTTCTTCTGCATTCTCTGTAACATCCCAAGTATGAAAATACCCTTAGAATGTTGTTTCTTGTTTTAATTCAAGTATTGCATCATGTCATCATGTTTACTTATTGTTTGCATTTGTTACTATTTGTTTTGCATCTGTTTTATCTTGTTTTCATAATGAAACTCAAACAAATTCAAATGGTTATTTCATACTTGCTCTGTTACAACATTTAAAATAAAAATCACAAATAAAAACAACTCCTTTGTTGTCATATTATTTCATAGTTATCAATTAATAAAATGGTGCTTTTATTTCAAATGAATAATTCCCAAATTGTTTTCAAACTCAAACTCAAATTCAAACAGCACCAAACTCCAACTCAAGAAAGCTAACAAACTATTCTAATGTTTTAATCAAATTAAATCATAGGGTTCCCCTATTTAAAAGTGTGATTTTTATTAATATCCATCTAATAAGGAAATTCATTCAATTTTGGGTTATTTTCCAAACAGCAATGTAAAAGTTTGAAATTTCAAAAACCTAATTGCCAACTGTTAGCTTTTGAGCTAACATGGTCCCATGAATTTTCTCTAAATTTTTAAATTTAAAAACCCTATCAAATTCTTCCAAATCTGTTTTCTGCAAAAAAAAAATATAAAACAGAAAAATAAAAGAGAGAAAAACCTGCGCGCGCAGCACCTAAGCTCGACCCAGCCCACCTAAGCCTACCAGCGCGCAGCCCAGCCCGCCTACAGCGCGCGCGTACCGCTTCGAAAAGCGTGCGCTCCTTCTGTTCGGAGTACGGCGGCCATCCGGGCATGCCACGTCGGCGTACGGCGGCGCCCGACGGCCAGGAGCTCACCCGAGCCCCTATAAATACCCCCCTAGGCCCCTGGCGCCGTGCCCTAGCCCTAGCCTCCCTCGCTCCCCGCGCCGCGCCGCCAATTTCTCCTCGCCGTCGCCTCTCTCACCCTCTGCTTTCCTCGCCGGAGAGGATCTCCTCTGAACCCTCCATGGCGCCTCCCACCTCGCACCTCCACTCCCCTAGCTAAACCCGGGAACGAAATCGCCACCAAATCCTCTTCCTTTTGGACACCTGCGGGAGCCCGGAGAGCTGCTGATTCCGCACCGTCGTCTTCGTCACCGCCGCGGCCCCATCTCGCCGTCGCCCACCTTCTGCAGCACCGCGGTGAGCAAGCCACCATCTCCTCCATCCTCTCCTTCTGACCTGCACCGCAACCACGCACGCATCCATCACTCACCGTAGCAGCGCCAGCAGCTCGAGCACGAGCCCGTCGGAGAACGCCGGCGAGCCGCGTTGTTCTGTCAGTCGCGGAAGGATTTGATGTTCAGTTAAAATTTCAGATCCGCGCCTGTAACCTCTTCCTCACTGCGTAGCTGTTAATTGACAACAAAACGCAACAGCCCGAATGGTTCAGAGCACGCGCAGCGAGCGAGAGGTGCAGGGTTCGAGCCCCTGCCCTCGCGGGATTAAAATCCCCACTTTTTTCGTCTGAGTACTGACAGGGAGGGCCCCCTGTCAGTCACTCATGTGGCCACGCAAGCACAGCAAGGCTTGGGCCCCCCTGGCAGTGACAGGGTGTATCTCCCGTGCGTATAAAACGAATTTTAAATTTTCTGTAATCAAATCTAGGTCCAATTAAATCACAGATTTGTCCCTGAAAGCATTCTGCTTATAACTTTTATTTTATAACTCTAAAAACTGAAAATAAAATATGTGTGCTAGTCTAAATTCAATTGTCTACCTTTTGGTAACTTTTGTTTCCTGTTTTGAATTTTCAAAATGCATTTAAAATTCAAATTTGAGTAATTCAAATGTACTTTGCAAAAATTCATAAATAATTCATACTAATTCCAAATAAGGCAAATAAAATTTGTTTTTCATACCATTTTGAATAACCTATTCAATTATAAATTTTGTTTCATTGTTTGAATAATTTAAATTGCCTAAATAATTTAATACTTGTTTAATTCAATTAAAATTGATAAAATCATAACTTGCTTAATATAAAATATTTTTGAACATGCAAAATATGTTTTCAAACCATCAAAGTGTGAACTTTTCAAATATGAGTTTGAAATTATGTTTTGAATAAATAAAATTCAAATAAAATTCACACTTGTTTTAAATTCAATTAAAACTTGTTAATATTGTTTAATTCATAATAAATTCATCCTAATTCAAATTTCAATATTTGAAACATGTAATCCAACTAAAATTTGATGTTCTTTTCAAATATAAATTTTGTTAATTGTTTTGCACACTTTAAATTGATGAAAACAATAATTGTTTGTGTGACATGTTTAAGTAACCAAACTTTCCAAACTTAATAAATGATTTCCAAAACTTGTTAAATCCTTTTATCACTTGCATCTATTATTGTTATTTGTTGTTATTTTGTTGTTACCATCATGCATGCATCATGCTAACAACTTTCACATAATAATTAATTGTAAATCATTTGTTTCCAACTATTTCAATGGACCTTTTCCATATGCAATCCAATTGCATATGGGTCCATATAAATTGTGTTATCATGTTAGCTAGTTTATTTTGATGCAACCATTAATTTGTCATGCATCATCATTGATTGTGCACTATGCCATGATAATGATTGTTTATATTTCTGCCTTGTTTGTTTGCTTCTTCTCGGATAGACGACGACGTTGATACCGACGATCTTTACAGCACCCCTTCTGAGGATCTAGCTCAGTACCAGGCTGCTGAGTTCGCAGGCAAGTTATCACTCACATGAACCACTGTGTTCCTTTCAACCCTGGTTACCGATACTTTCCGTTGTCTATTTCTGCTAGCCTTAGTGGTAGTTGTATCTGTTACGAACCTATCACATGAATCCTTTAACCCTGATATTGCCTCACCACCCCTCCTACAACCCTATTGATTGAGCCAGTGTCTTACTAGCATGCTTAGGTTGTTTTGCTCGAGTCTGTTACCCGTTAATTTCAGTTACTATATCTTTATTATGTTCTGGGGGCTCGATGTTTAATCAATCAATCAATCATGCAAATATTATTGTTAATAATAATTTGATGATAAGGCACCGGCAGGAGGCCCTGTGTGGTTTTGAGGCCTGCTAGTGTCGACCCTAATAGGAAAAGGGTCTTGTCTACTGATCCATGATGAGCGCACTACCCGCATGTGGGAAGCGAGTATGGGCACCCCCCTCAATTTGATTCGATTCGCATCTCGTCCAAATCATCTCATTTAGTTCGTGTTTTCTATTTGCCGCATGCATGTTTTTGCGAGCCCAGCGCAGGGTGGAACTTTTGTAGTCGGCATATAGGGGGACACGTTCTTAGAGTGCTATGAGGGTCCATTTTCTTCTGGGCTCGATTAGCCGTGCGCCCAAGGTGCTTTGGGCTTGATGCGAAGAAGAGTTGAGTTGTGTTGAGTGCCCCGCTTGGTGGGAGGCATCCCATCTGGCGGGTTATTCATACGTGTACGGCCAAATTGGTGCAACCCTGCAGGGATAATCTTCTCGAGAAGCCGTGTTTTCCGCGGTTATGGTTAACTTGGTGAAAGTACTGGCTAACAAGTACTCAGGACAACTTAAACCTAATGATTCACAATCTCACACCCCATGATTAACAATTTGACTAGTAATAGTATTATTGTCACAATAACTTGTTTCATCTTAATCCAACTGTGTGAGTTATCCTCGGATTGCTTCTTTGGATAAGGGGCGAGATCCAGGATGGGTTTGTTTGAAGTTATCTTCCAGTTGGTTACAATACTCGAT
This sequence comes from Alopecurus myosuroides, assembly GCA_028641055.1. Classification (NCBI taxonomy): domain Eukaryota; kingdom Viridiplantae; phylum Streptophyta; class Magnoliopsida; order Poales; family Poaceae; genus Alopecurus; species Alopecurus myosuroides. The sequence goes on from CM054058.1 coordinate 559,808,507, forward strand.
CTTATCTCCATTCCGTTAGCAGGAAGTGGTAGAATCTCTGTAGTTGGTTAGCGCAGCCAGTTGCAGCCTCTTATATATCCCCTTCTTTCCGTTGAACCCAAGTCATCTGTGCTTGTGTTGACGGGCTATACTTCGGTGAACTGTGAGTCTTGCTTGCCAGTACGTCTATGTACTGACCCCTTTGGGGCTGTGGTTTCCGCAGACTACGCTTACGAGGATCCAGGTGACGGCTACTACGTGGAGTTTGACGAGGCTGCTGACGAGTAGTTAGCGGACCCGGGCAGGATCCGAGACATCGTGGATGGGCTCCGTCTTTATTTCAGTTTCTGGCTTCTTAAGCCTATTTGGATTTGTCTGTACTCAGACCCCTCTGAATGCTTCCGCTGATATGTAATGATGTTATGTTGGGACATATGTCCTCTGGATGATTGTATTTGCTATCTCTGCCCTAGTGAGGGCCATTTGCAACTTATTTCTATCTTTTGTGTCGTAGAGGCATGTTGTGTTATCCTTTTGTTCAAAGCCGTTGACGTACCATGTGGGTATGGTATGAAGTACGTCAATGGTAGTGTCCTGATTTCTACAGGATAGTTTACATCGACGGTGAATAGTAGCGATGGGTTGTCACACATAAGTGTTGGCCTACTCGTAAGGGGACGCGGGTGCCGGAAAGCCCCGTAATCCCATCAGAATACTGTTCAGTTCGTACGGTGAGTATCCTATAGAAGTCCGGGTGCGACAAATTGTATCAGAGCCTGTCTGCCTGTAGGATCCCTTTTTTTACTGGTCGCAGTTGAGTCTAGAAACTATTTTGTAGCTATATAGGAAAAATGAAACGTGAGAGTAGGAATTCTGCCATTTTTCTTCTTTCCCCACCCACCCACCCTTTTCTGGTAAGGAAGTGCAACGTTGTTTTCTCTTCTCACCTAAACTTTCAAGTTAGGATTTCACGTGTTTTGGGTTCTCCGTAGTACCTCAGGAGTTTTTGGTCTCGTGTTTCCCGATGTTGCTTCAGTATCCTATTCTTTTCAACATCCTTTTCGTCCGTTGAACCTTGTTGTTGCTTTCCACTTCAGTTCTCTACCGGCGTCTAATCAAAACCTTCCCAAATCATCTGCAGATGGATCTCAGGTTCTACCCGCAGGTGGTTCGGATGACTCGATGTGAGAGCACCGCCGGTTATCCGGAGATGCTGAGAGACATGGTCAGCTATCTGGGGTTCCATTGGGCACCAGAGTACCAGGTCTACGAGCAGCAGCGAGAGTTTGACCAGACCTACTACCAGGCTATCGTCTACATTCTGTCAGATGATGGCATGAGCGTTGTCCACCGCTACGAGGCAGTAGGTTCCACAGTGGATATGGCCGTGCAGCAGGCAGCTTACGTGAGTCTCACCGTCCTCCGTGCTGACTACTGGGGATTTGACGATTCTATTTATCGCCACATCCCCCGTGGTTACATCACGTCAGCGGGAGTTCACTTCACTCTCCACGGCAACCTGGATACCTACGAGTCTGATAGCTCCAGGCTGCACACCACTGCTCAGTTTGTAAGGCACAGTGACGCAGTTGCTTCCGCACTGTCTCAGGAGTTGGCCTCAGTCAGGGAGCAGCTCTATCTTGCTTTGACTCGTCTGGCTACGTACACCACAGACTTTGTTGGAGATGAGCGCTTTGCACGTTTCCAGCAGACAGTTGGACGTAGTTTACCAGATGCTGGAGGTTACGAGCCGATCAGAGGTCCACTCCTCAACCTCGGAGCTGGTTACACTGGGATCCCACGCTTTGGAGAACAGGGAGACGACGCTTTCTACTTCACCACACCGAGAGTTGCTCTCAGAGCAGTCCCGATCTACGTGGATCGTCGTTTTACCTACTTCCGGGGGATTCCTCCTCACCGTATCGCTCGTCGTACTACTCACCGCCGTCCTGCGTGATGAGCATGGGAGTACCGATGTATCCATTCCTAGCTATGTTTAGTTATCCTTTGTATTTCGAACCATGTATTGGTGTGTTGGATATTCTAATGTATTCAAACATGTGATGATGTACCTGTTGGTTATCTATTCATGCGTCGGAATAATCTATCTTTCGGTTACCAAGTCTATCCTTTTATATTGTTGTGCTAAAATGCATGTCTATCCAGGATGCCGCCGACAAGGAGCAACCCGCCTGAACCACCTCCGCTCACGGAGCTGTTGACTCAGATGACTCAGGTCGTGGCTCAGATGGCCCAGATCCAGGCTAACCAGCACAACAACCAGAATGCTCCGCGAGTCAGCATCAAGGAGTTTCTGAGCATGGGGCCGAGAGCTTTCGTGGCAACACGTGAGCCTCTGGATGCTAATGACTGGATCAGGGAGATGAACAGGGCTCTGGACATAGCTCACGTGGCTGAGGAGGATAAAGTCAAGTATGCCACCTACCTACTGAAGGGTCAGGCAGCTACCTGGTGGGAGAACTACCAGACCATGAGAGCTGGCTATCCTATCACCTGGGGATGTTTCAAGGATGCCTTCCTGAAGCACCACATCCCAGATGGTCTCATGGAAAGGATGCGTGAGGAATTCTGCTCTCTCAAACAGGGCAAGCTGGACGTCCTCGGCTACCAGAACGAGTTCAATCGTCTCGCTCGATACGCTGGTGACGAGGTGTCCACTGAAGCCAAGAAGATGGCAAGGTTCCGCCGAGGTTTTAACCCGGAACTGAAGTACGCTCTCACCAACATCAAGTGCAAGGACTTCGTGGAGCTCGTGAACACCGCGCTCAATGAGGAGAATGGGCGCAAGGCGTTCGAGGAGTCCCGTAAGCACTCGCGTGAGGGTGGTTCCTCCTCCAACATGACCACCCCTCCGCAGAAGCGCCACATCTGGGTGCCAAATGGTGCTGTCACTCGGGCTCCAAATGCCCAAGCTTCTCCAGGCCTTGGTCCCCGCCCACCCAACCCATCTCAGATGCAGGGTCAGAGGGTTCCAATGGGGCAACCAAGGCCAGGCACTCCTCGTGTCGTCACTTGCTACAAGTGCAAGGAGACTGGACACTATGCTGATAAGTGCACTCAGAGGCAGCTACCTCCACCTCCTCGCCCCAACACCAACCAGGCAATGGTTCGTGCTCCCCCGGCTAAAGCCTTCAACTCCAACAACAGGCCTGTCGGGAGGACCGCGAGGGTGAATCATATCAAGGCCGACAAAGCAGAGGAAGCTGCTGACGTCGTTCTCGGTATATTACCCGTAAACTCTATTCCAGCTAAAGTGTTGTTTGATACCGGAGCATCGCATTCTTTTGTGTCAAAGATTTTTGCAAAAGCATACAACCTAGTTCTGGTTCCGCTAAGCAATCAAATGACTGTTCACTCTCCGGGACCGCAAATGTTGACTTCCAAGATAAGTAAGGACAATCAGATCCTAATTGGAGGTCGCATATTCCTTGCTTCACTCATGTTGCTGGGAAATTCTGACATTGATGTCATTCTGGGTATGGATTGGTTGAAGACCCACAAAGCTAAAATTGACTGTGCTCAAAAGTCAATAACTCTCTCTCACCCTTCGGGCCAGATAGTCTATTCTCCATATGGATCAAGTTCTGTTCAGCTGTTCAACCTCGATGCTAACCTCTTCCTGCAATTGAAAATGTTCCGGTGGTTTGTGAATTCCCTGACGTCTTTCCAGAAGAGTTGCCAGGGATGCCTCCGGACAGAGCAGTTGAGTTCGTGATCGAGCTTGAGCCAGGTACTGCTCCAATCTCTAAACATCCATACAAGATAGCTCCTCCTGAACTGAAATTGTTGAAGGAGCAAATCGATATGTACATGGAGAAAGGTTACATTCAGCCTAGTTCCTCCGCTTGGGGTTGCCCAACTCTGTTTGTTGCCAAGAAGGATCAAACAAAAAGACTCGTGGTTGACTATCGTCCTCTCAACGAGAAAACCATCAAGAACAAGTATCCAATTCCTCGTATCGATGATCTTTTTGATCAACTTGCTGGAGCCTCAATATTCTCAAAGTTGGACTTGAGGATGGGTTACCATCAAATAAAGATCAGAAAGGAAGATATTCCAAAAACAGCTTTCACCACTCGGTACGGTCTATATGAATACACCGTCATGTCCTTTGGTCTCACCAATGCACCGGCAACATTCTCAAGACTCATGAATTCTGTCTTCCATGAATACCTCGACAAGTTTGTTGTGGTATATCTCGATGACATTCTGGTCTACTCAAAATCCGAGGAAGAGCATGGAGAACACCTTCGTCTCACTCTCATGAAACTTCGCAAGCATCGTCTGTATGCCAAGTTCTCCAAATGTGAGTTCTGGATTCCAGAAGTTGCATATCTTGGTCATATCATCTCTGCCAAAGGCATAGCCATTGATCCTGAAAAGGTTAAGGCAATTGTTGACTGGAAACCCCCTAAGACGGTGAAGCAAGTCAGAAGTTTTCTTGGCTTGGCTAGCTATTGCCGTCGTTTCGTCCAAAACTTTTCAAAGATTGCCAAACCTCTCACTGATCTCACAAAGAAGGACAAAAAGTTCGTTTGGACTCCACAATGTGATGAAAGTTTCAATCTCTTGAAGACTAAACTCACTTCCACACCTGTTCTGGTTGGCCCAGATACTACCAAACCTTTCCAGATATTCTGCGATGCATCTCTCCAAGGTCTGGGTGCAGTTCTTATGCAAGAACGTCAAGTTGTGGCTTATGCTTCACGTCAGTTGAACCCACATGAGCAAAACTATCCCACACATGACCTAGAACTTGCAGCAGTTGTGTTTGCCCTCAAGAAATGGAGACAATACTTGTTGGGTAACAAAACTAAAATCTTTTCCGATCATAAGAGTCTGAAATACATCTTCACTCAGCCAGATCTGAACCTCAGGAAAAGGAGATGGATTGAGAAGATTAAAGACTTTGATCTTACCATTTCTTACACTCCAGGCAAGGCTAATGTTATGGCCGATGCTCTCAGTCGCAAGTCATATTGCAATAATCTCATGATCATGGAAAGCCAACCTCCACTTCATGAAGAATTCCAGAAGCTGAACCTTGGTCTTGTCCCTCAAGGTTATCTTGCTAGCTTGACAGCCAGTCCAACTCTCGAGGACAAGATTCGTTCTGAACAACTTCGTGATACTGAAATCAAGAAGATTGTAGAGCACATCAAAGAGGGCAATGATAAATTCAAGTCCTTCTCAATTGGTGACAAGGGAACTGTGTTCTTCGAAGGACGCATTGCAGTTCCTCAGATTCAAAGTCTCAAGGATATCATTCTCAAGGAGGCTCATGAAACTCCTCTCTCCATCCACCCTGGAAGTACAAAGATGTACCAGGATCTCAAGACTCTGTATTGGTGGACTGGCATGAAACGTGAAATTGCTCAATACGTTTCTGAATGCGACGTTTGTCAACGTGTTAAGGCAGTCCATTAGAAAACAGCCGGTCTACTACAACCTCTGAAAATTCCTGAGTGGAAGTGGGACATGATTGAAATGGACTTTGTTACTGGGTTTCCAAAGTCCAGGAAGGGCAACGATGCAATCTTCGTTGTTATTGATCGTCTCACTAAGGTAGCTCACTTCTTCGCTGTAAAGGAAACTATCTCAGCTAGCCAGTTAGCAGAGCTCTACACAGCAAGGATCGTTCCTCTTCATGGTGTTCCATTGGAAATAAGCTCAGACCGTGGAAGCATATTCACTTCTCATTTCTGGAAAAGCTTTCAAGAAGCATTGGGCACCAAACTTCTGTTCAGCACAGCTTATCACCCTCAGTCTCAGGGGCAAGTCGAAAGAGTCAATCAGATTCTCGAGGATATGCTCAGAGCATGTGGTCTCTCCTTTGGCATGAAATGGGAGGATTGCCTTCCATATGCTGAATTCTCCTACAACAACAGCTACCAGGCAAGTCTAGGCATGGCAAAATTTGAGGCATTGTATGGCCGCAGATGCAGGAGTCCTATCAATTGGTCTGGAGCTGGTGAACGTTCACTCTTAGGCCCTGACATTGTTAAGGAAGCGAGGAGAAGTTCGTATCATTCGTGACAATCTCAGGATTGCTCAGTCTCGTCAGAAGAGCTATTATGATAGCAAGCACAGGGATATGATCTATGCACCTGGTGACACAGCATATCTCCGTGTAACTCCCCTCAGAGGCACTCATCGTTTTGGTGTGAAAGGAAAGCTGGCACCAAGATACATTGGTCCTTTCAACATTCTCTCAAGGCGGGCAGAAAATGCTTATCGTCTTGAACTTCCAGAAAAACTATCCAAGGTGCACGATGTGTTCCACGTGTCCCAGCTGAAGAAGTGTTTCAAAGATCCAGATCGTGCAGTTGATCATGATTCCATTGAACTGCAAGATGATCTATCTTATGAGGAGCACCCTATTCGTATTCTCGATGAGACCGAGCGTAAGACTCGCAACAAGAGCACCAAGTTCTTGAAAGTGCAGTGGTCGCATCATTTCGATAAAGAGACAACGTGGGAGACCGAAGAGGATCTTCGCAAGAAGTATCCGGACCTTTTCACTTCTCAGTAAGGAATCTCGGGGCGCGATTCCTTCAAGGGGGGCGTTTTGTAACATCCCAAGTATGAAAATACCCTTAGAATGTTGTTTCTTGTTTTAATTCAAGTATTGCATCATGTCATCATGTTTACTTATTGTTTGCATTTGTTACTATTTGTTTTGCATATGTTTTATCTTGTTTTCATAATGAAACTCAAACAAATTCAAATGGTTATTTCATACTTGCTCTGTTACAACATTTAAAATAAAAATCACAAATAAAAACAACTCCTTTGTTGTCATATTATTTCATAGTTATCAATTAATAAAATGGTGCTTTTATTTCAAATGAATAATTCCCAAATTGTTTTCAAACTCAAACTCAAATTCAAACAGCACCAAACTCCAACTCAAGAAAGCTAACAAACTATTCTAATGTTTTAATCAAATTAAATCATAGGGTTCCCCTATTTAAAAGTGTGATTTTTATTAATATCCATCTAATAAGGAAATTCATTCAATTTTGGGTTATTTTCCAAACAGCAATGTAAAAGTTTGAAATTTCAAAAACCTAATTGCCAACTGTTAGCTTTTGAGCTAACATGGTCCCATGAATTTTCTCTAAATTTTTAAAATTTAAAAACCCTATCAAATTCTTCCACATCTGTTTTCTGCAAAAAAAAAATATAAAACAAAAAAAATAAAAGAGAGAAAAACCTGCGCGCGCAGCACCTAAGCTCGACCCAGCCCACCTAAGCCTACCAGCGAGCAGCCCAGCCCGCCTACAGCGCGCGCGTACCGCTTCGAAAAGCGTGCGCTCCTTCTGTTCGGAGTACGGCGGCCATCCGGGCACGCCACATCGGCGTACGGCGGCGCCCGACGGCCAGGAGCTCAGCCGAGCCCCTATAAATACCCCCCTAGGCCCCTGGCGCTGTGCCCTAGCCCTAGCCTCCCTCGCTCCCCGCGCCGCGCCACCAATTTCTCCTCGCCGTCGCCTCTCTCACCCTCTGCTTCCCTCGCCGGAGAGGATCTCCTCTGAACCCTCCATGGCGCCTCCCACCTCGCACCTCCACTCCCCTAGCTAAACCCGGGAACGAAATCGCCACCAAATCCTCTTCCTTTTGGACACCTGCGGGAGCCCGGAGAGCTGCTGATTCCGCACCGTCGTCTTCGTCACCGCCGCGGCCCCATCTCGCCGTCGCCCACCTTCTGCAGCACCGCGGTGAGCAAGCCACCATCTCCTCCCTCCTCTCCTTCTGACCTGCACCGCAACCACGCACGCATCCATCACTCACCGCAGCAGCGCCAGCAGCTCGAGCACGAGCCCGTCGGAGAACGCCGGCGAGCCGCGTTGTTCTGTCAGTCGCGGAAGGATTTGATGTTAAGTTAAAATTTCAGATCCGCGCCTGTAACCTCTTCCTCACTGCGTAGCTGTTAACTGACAACAAAACGCAACAGCCCGAATGGTTCAGAGCACGCGCAGCGAGCGAGAGGTGCAGGGTTCGAGCCCCTGCCCTCGCGGGATTAAAATCCCCACTTTTTTCGTCTGAGTACTGATAGGGAGGGCCCCCTGTCAGTCACTCATGTGGCCACGCAAGCACGGCAAGGCTTGGGCCCCCCTGGCAGTGACAGGGTGTATCTCTCGTGCGTATAAAATGAATTTTAAATTTTCTGTAATCAAATCTAGGTCCAATTAAATCACAGATTGGTCCCTGAAAGCATTCTGCTTATAACTTTTATTTTATAACTCTAAAAACTGAAAATAAAATATGTGTGCTAGTCTAAATTCAATTGTCTACCTTTTGGTAACTTTTGTTTCCTGTTTTGAATTTTCAAAATGCATTTAAAATTCAAATTTGAGTAATTCAAATGTACTTTGCAATAATTCATAAATAATTCATACTAATTCCAAATAAGGAAAATAAAATATGTTTTTCATACCATTTTGAATAACCTATTCAAATATAAATTTTGTTTCATTGTTTGAATAATTTAAATTGCCTAAATAATTTCATACTTGTTTAATTCAATTAAAATTGATAAAATTATAACTTGCTTAATATAAAATATTTTTGAACATGCAAAATATGTTTTCAAACCATCAAAGTGTGAACTTTTCATATATGAGTTTGAAATTATGTTTTGAATAAATAAAATTCAAATAAAATTCACACTTGTTTTAAATTCAATTAAAACTTGTTAATATTGTTTAATTCATAATAAATTCATCCTAATTCAAATTTCAATATTTGAAACATGTAATCCAACTAAAATTTGATGTTCTTTTCAAATATAAATTTTGTTAATTGTTTTGCACACTTTAAATTGATGAAAACAATAATTGTTTGTGTGACATGTTTAAGTAACCAAACTTTCCAAACTTAATAAATGATTTCCAAAACTTGTTAAATCCTTTTATCACTTGCATCTATTATTGTTAGTTGTTGTTATTTTGTTGTTACCATCATGCATGCATCATGCTAACAACTTTCACATAATAATTAATTGTAAATCATTTGTTTCCAACTATTTCAATGGACCTTTTCCATATGCAATCCAATTGCATATGGGTCCATATAAATTGTGTTATCATGTTAGCTAGTTTATTTTGATGCAACCATTAATTTGTCATGCATCATCATTGATTGTGCACTATGCCATGATAATGATTGTTTATATTTCTGTCTTGTTTGTTTGCTTCTTCTCGGATAGACGACGACGTTGATACCGACGATCTTTACAGCACCCCTTCTGAGGATCTAGCTCAATACCAGGCTGCTGAGTTCGCAGGCAAGTTATCACTCACATGAACCACTGTGTTCCTTTCAACCCTGGTTACCGATACTTTCCGTTGTCTATTTCTGCTAGCCTTAGTGGTAGTTGTTTCTGTTACGAACCCATCACGTGAATCCTTTAACCCTGATATTGCCTCACCACTCCTCCTACAACCCTATTGATTGAGCCAGTGTCTTACTAGCATGCTTAGATTGTTTTGCTCAAGTCTGTTACCCGTTAATTTCAGTTACTATATCTTGATTATGTTCTGGGGGCTCGATGTTTAATCAATCAATCAATCATGCAAATATTATTGTTAATAATAATTTGATGATAAGGCACCGGCAGGAGGCCCTGTGTGGTTTTGAGGCCTGCTAGTGTCGACCCTAATAGGAAAAGGGTCTTGTCTACTGATCCATGATGAGCGCACTACCCGCATGTGGGAAGCGAGTATGGGCGCCCCCCTCAATTTGATTCGATTCGCATCTCGTCCAAATCATCTCATTTAGTTCGTGTTTTCTATTTGCCGCATGCATGTTTTTGCGAGCCCAGCGCAGGGTGGAACTTTTGTAGTCGGCATATAGGGGGACACGTTCTTAGAGTGCTATGAGGGTCCATTTTCTTCTGGGCTCGATTAGCCGTGCGCCCAAGGTGCTTTGGGCTTGATGCGAAGAAGAGTTGAGTTGTGTTGAGTGCCCCGCTTGGTGGGAGGCATCCCATCTGGCGGGTTATTCATACGTGTACGGCCAAATTGGTGCAACCCTGCAGGGATAATCTTCTCGAGAAGCCGTGTTTTCCGCGGTTATCGTTAACTTGGTGAAAGTACTGGCTAACAAGTACTCAGGACAACTTAAACCTAATGATTCACAATCTCACACCCCATGATTAACAATTTGACTAGTAATAGTATTATTGTCACAATAACTTGTTTCATCTTAATCCAACTGTGTGAGTTATCCTCGGATTGCTTCTTTGGATAAGGGGCGAGATCCAGGATGGGTTTGTTTGAAGTTATCTTCCAGTTGGTTACAATACTCGATCTTATCTCCGTTCTGTTAGCAGGAAGTGGTAGAATCTCTGTAGTTGGTTAGCGCAGCCAGTTGCAGCCTCTTATATATCCCCTTCTTTCCGTTGAACCCAAGTCATCTGTGCTTGTGTTGACGGGCTATACTTTGGTGAACTGTGAGTCTTACTTGCCAGTACGTCTATGTACTGACCCCTTTGGGGCTGTGGTTTCCGCAGACTACGCTTACAAGGATCCAGGTGACGGCTAATACGTGGAGTTTGACGAGGCTGCTGACGAGTAGTTAGCGGACCCGGGCAGGATCCGAGACATCGTGGATGGGCTCCGTCTTTATTTCAGTTTCCGGCTTCTTAAGCCTATTTGGATTTGTCTGTACTCAGACCCCTCTGAATGCTTCCGCTGATATGTAATGATGTTATGTTGGGACATGTGTCCTCTGGATGATTGTATTTGCTATCTCTGCCCTAGTGAGGGCCATTTGCATCTTATTTCTATCTTTTGTGTCGTAGAGGCATGTTGTGTTATCCTTTTGTTCAAAGCCGTTGACGTACCATGTGGGTATGGTATGAAGTACGTCAATGGTAGTGTCCTGATTTCTACAGGATAGTTTACATCGACGGTGAATAGTAGCGATGGGTTGTCACACATAAGTGTTGGCCTACTCGTAAGGGGACGCGGGTGCCGGAAAGCCCCGTAATCCCATCAGAATACTGTTCAGTTCGTACGGTGAGTATCCTATAGAAGTCCGGGTGCGACATTCTCTTCCATTGCAGTATCGTCGTATTCAGGGAACAAAGGATCTTCTTCTTCTTCTTCATCGTCTTCCATCACAACCCCTCTTTCTCCATGTTTGGTCCAGCAATTATAGCTGGGCATGAAACCTCTCCGAAGTAGATGGCCGTGAAGGATTCTTTCGGAAGAGTGCTCTCTGACGTTCCGACAATCAACACATGGGCAACACATGAAACCATTATCTTTGTTCGCCTGAGCTACAGCAAGAAATGCATTCAGGCCTGCCATATACTTGGAAGTGCGTCGGTCTCCGTACATCCATCGCTGCCGTGCATCCATCTGCATCGTATAATTAAGTTCATCAAAATACATTTCGGTAACATATTAATACAGAAATGACCACAGTACATCGACAAATACTAATTTTTTATGTATCAGTTACAAATGAAAAAGATAAGTTTTTTAACCTCGGTCAAAGATACCATTTTTAGTGAGCTTATGTGTGGCTCGGGAATTTCATCAAACACCTCGTGCGCATAGTAAAATAAAACACAATAACACCCAACTCTCTCACACCTCCAAGCAAAAAAAAAGATGGAAGGGGGGCTGGTGCAGTATATATAGGGGAAGGGGGTCATTGGTCCCGGTTCGTGGCCTGAACCGGGACAAATTCTCATGCGCGTGCCACGTGGCCTGTGGCTAGGCATTGGTCCTGGTCCGTGGCACGAGCCGGGACCGATATCTCCCCACGAACCGGGACCAATGCCCCCAGGCGATTTCTGTTGCCCCGGGCACACAAACCGGGACCAATGCATAGCATTTGTCCCGGATTTGGTTGCAACCGGGACAGCTGCCCCCTGCCCCCCTGGACGAGAGGGGTTGTTTCCACTAGTGACTTGATGGATATCATGTATTATCGTGTGTCATAAGCTTGTGACTCGGGTGAATTTCAATAAACTATACAATTTGATTCTTGAAATTGCAATTCAGGTCTCGTTGGTATAAAAATTGTTTTTATTTTGTAATTAATTCTCAATGATACGGTAATTTCGTATTGCTCTTTCAAAGTTGAACAGAGCTGATATATAACAGTAAAATGTGAGCAACATTCCACTGTTTCTTTAAACTTTGGAGTAGATTTATCCACCACCCCCACCCCCTCCCTATCCCAATTGAGTATGCGCTACCGTAGTATAATCCATGATATATGTCGGGGCAGTAACATGAATGGGAAGAGTTGCCGTGGATTTAGTTTCCTCTGAAAAATCTGCGCTGCAAAATCCTCCTCGCGCCCTTCTATTGCGCGTTCATCATGTTCTCCCCCGGACTCCTTAGAACACCGGCAAGTGTGGTTTAGGTGAGTTTGGCAACTTCCACACCATCGTTCCATCCATCGCCGTCCACGCCATCACCTTCTTTTGTTTTGCCGTCGTCGTCATCGACCTCGAGTTCTTACCAGTCCTAAGCAAAAAATCTACACATATATGTAAGTTTGTGTGTGTGCGTTATGTTTCCTGTTTTCGCCATCCATAGTTTCAGTTTGTAGTTGAGCCGACTTCAGTTCCCTGCAGCTATGATTGGAATGGAAGAAACAAAACAGGTTAGCTCCATTTTTTTTGTCAACTAGTAAGCATGCCCGTCCGTTGCAACGGAAGAAAAAATATCTGTGTAGCGCAGATCTACCAAATAAGTTCTTGTTGATGCAACACGAGTAGAACCATGCGCCGCCATCCTCACCACATTTACCCACTCCACAAAGGCCTTCAGCTTGGTCGGGGACTAGAACAAGGCAAATAATCATTGTGGGAGTGGTCAGAATGCGTATTGAGTGAATAGACCCAAATTGACTAAATTGCGATGTTAATTCGGTTTTCGGGTATAGGCTTGGTTCTTTTTTTGTTCTTGCCCAATTTTTGGGTTTAAGTTTGGTTTACCATACAATTTAAAACAGTAAAAAACCTTGCCATATTCATCCGGTGATTCGTTCCCTCCATCTGCAAATGAGTCATACATCATTACACGAAAATTCCTTTCCCTCAAGCAAATTAGCATCTCCTAGTTCCCTGGAGTTCACAAGGATTTGGTAGCGACAACAAATGTTCTCCACTCATATGGAGGCTACAGTCATGAGCCTACAGCTGGTTATGGTAGTTTTTAAAGGGTGTAACAATATAATTATGATGCAGTTGAGGAACTGATTTTTTCTTGTATTTTCCCAAGAAGAGTGAATACCCACATTATAATTGTAAAAAAATGAGTTTCTACTAATAATTGGGAAGAAAGAAATATGTGGTGGATAATTATCCAAGTAAACAAATGGAGAAGCATTTTAAGCAGATACCAACCCTGGAGAAGGATTGTTCAGCGAGCAGAATGTTAATGCCTAGTTCAAGTGCAAGGACTATTTACCACGCCCATGCTGATCATCAGGTTACACGCAAACATGATTGTGCGCTTATTATCTCATAGAAAATGTTAGGCTTTAATGTGATACTAGGGAGTTGAACAGAGTGAAAGCGGTGCTATCTAATTTGATTTGACAGAGAATGAAGCATGGACAAAACAAAATGAGAATCGTATATTGATTTAGCTAATGAAAGAGACCATTCTAGGGGGAGATTTTACATTGTCTCGAGCAGGGACATGAGCACAATAGTGCTCGAGCTGGAAATAGTGCTAGCCTGTGGAACTCCATTCCTCACATCTTTTATGGCTAAACCACGGCGAGTAGGGGTGGGCATTCGGTTCCTTCGGCCTTTTCGGTTCGGTATTTCGGGTTTTATAATAATTCGGTTTTAGAAAGTGACAACCGAATTAACCTATCATTTTTCAGAAACCGAAAATTCGGTTCTTCAAAAATTCGGTTCGGTTTTCAGTTTAAACCGAATTAACCGAGATTGTAACATGCAAAAAATTCAAATCAAGAATTAGATAACAAAAATGTGTGGATAGGGTTGCGGAGCCTCGCCGGGACGACATTGACGTGTGAACCTAGTGTCATTGAAGCTAATATTACACGACATATAGAGGGTATGTATTTGTTGTGAACTTTAATTGCAGTTGCATAAGAGAAAGCAATTAATAGGATTTAGGTGGAGATTGTGTTGGCAATGATAGATATTTTTAATGGGACAACTGATCTATTTCCCTAGATATAGATTGTCGCATGGTCTTAAAATATTTGATTGCATGACGAATCGGTCATTTCGGTCAGTTCGGTTAACATAGACTAAAAACCGAACTAACCGATATAATTTCGGTTTTCTAAAGTTGGGAACCGATATATGGACCGAAAACCGAATTAACCTTATAATTCGGTTTGTTTGGTTCGGACTCGGTTTGGGTTCGGTTTCTCGGTTTTTTATGCCCACCCCTAACGGCGATGCATCATCACGGATGGGCGGTGGGTCGACGGAGTACCTGCGCCAGTAGACACGACATCCTCGGCATAACCCGTCCATGTCTGAGGCCGACAAGGCGCCTGTGCACACCGTGCTGGCCGACACGGACGCGCGTGGTAGGTGCCCACTCCTCAACCTCTCCGGCCGTGGAACGCCAAGGCCACAGCCCTGGCCCTGCCCCATTCGCAACAACAAAGCAGCACGCATGACTTGGTCACTTTTTGAATTTTCACATCATTATTGAAGACTAGCTACGTCTCAAATTGCTGAATGTTTTCTTTTAGAGAAAAGGCACGTTTATTGCCCCGCTTACAGGGAAGCCACCACCAAGTTATACATAGCTAAACAGACAATAAAAGAGCGAGCTAGACTAAAACAAAGAAAGTAGGAAGTCCATTACAGCCTAGCTTGGCGAAAACACAACTGAGAACAAGTAATCCAGAATGGAGAAAAAAAGAAAAGCCCTGTGCGCGGGGGGGGGGGGGGGGGGGGGACAAGGCAGGACACCACGGAGAACCTCCGGCAGAGGCTAGCCAACACCACTACGTGTGCGCACCACCAACTGCAGCTCCCTGCAGTTGAACTTGATGTTCTCCAGCATTTCCTCCCAGCTTGCTTCGAGTCTCGCTGGCAGAAGACACCTCGACTTACAATTCATTCTTCTTCATCGCCCGCTGCTGCGCCTTCTTTGGGATAGACAGCCGTCACAGCCCTGTGTCCTTACTTTGGAGTCTTTTGCTATGACGTTCCTTGATCAGGGGGGCTTTCTGCTTAGGCTCTTGGAGGATTTTTCTTTTTAGAGGAATGCGCCACCAAGATCTAGTCCGCGTCCTGTGATCTGCCATGCTCCCCGTGGCTGTGGCTCAGCGGTTGGAGGAATTAAAAAGAAAACATACATTCAGATTTTGCATCCTCGCACAAAATTCAGTACACCGAGCGCACGTGCAAGCTAGCAAGCCGGATGGTTTATCGATCGGGTGACGTGCACATATATTAGCTGGCTTGGGAAACGCATCTGCTCCTCCAGGCGTCTCACGGAAACCTAGCCGCCACCTCCCTCCCGAGCCGCCCCCTCCAGGCGACTCCGGGGGGCGCCCCCACCTCCCTCCCTCCCGAGCCCCTCCTACCCCCCGACCCTGCCGTCGCTGCCGCCCGTCGCAGGCGGTGGTGGCGGCGCCCCCGTCCCCGACGGTGGGCAGGAGAGATGCTTCGCGGCGGCGCTCCATGGAGGCGGTGGAGAGCCGACGGTGGGCATGGGGCGGCGCGGCCTAGGGCCGGCGCTTGAGCCTCCCGGCGGGAAGGTGCTACGGCGGGGGTGCTGCATCGCCGGCGGGCGCCTGGATCAGATCCGGGAATCGCTTGGAGACGCGGGGATTTGATGCCCGATGATCTTGGGTATCGGATTCGGCCTGTGCCGGCCGTGGTAGTCTGGCTACGATCTTGGTCTCGCCGGCGACCTAGTGTTGGACAATGGTCTACCTCTTCTATGATGCTTTCCTGCTGGGAGTGGCTTCGCGGTGTCGGGCCGCGAGGCTAAAGAATAATGGCGGTGGTCCTAGGGTTTCCTGTCGCGCGAAGATGAAGATCATGATGTAGGTCCTCTTTGATCAAGCCGGGGTGTCGACCGAAAGGCTCCGCCGGCGACTCCCATAGGTAACGCCTGGAGATTGCTGGATCGGTGGAATTTGGTCGCAATGCTCAGTCATCGAAGGCAAGATTGGAGGACTAGCAACGGTGTTCGGAGTCTTTGCATCGATGGGGAACTGGCTTGGAGTTACAAGATTCGTGGCATATGTATGTCAGAGGGGGAGACAATATGCGTGGAGTCCAAAGTCCTACCTTTCAGGGTGAAAACCCAAGGTCTGGCCTTAATTGGTTGTGCCTGCCACTGGTCTTCTTGGAGCCGTTGTTTTGAGAGCGAGGATTATCTTCAGGGTGAAAACCCAAGGTCTGACCTTAATTGGTTGTGCCTGGCACCGTTCTTCTTTGAGACGTTGCTTTCGAAGAGTTGGACGTCAGCTGTTGTTTAGGTGGTGGTTGTACGGATACCGCGAGGATTGTAACCCTGTAGCAGGACTTTTCTTCTTTTTTATTTCTTCTTTTTATTGTCTTTCGGCTGTGTGCATCCACTGCGTTGTTGCAGAGGACGGGTGTAATTTGTATCTCCGCGATATTAATATACTTCCCTTTATCAAAAAAAAAAAAAAAAAAAAGTTAGCTGGCTTGGGGGGTATGACTCCTTTCATTTGCTAGCTAACTTGACATACATATCGAATTACTTCTGTCGACTTGTTTCTCACCAAACACACACCACACGAGAAAGAAACGATTTGTCATTTCCTTAGCTAATTAAGCTAGCATGACGCGGATGCAGTTGCTGAGGATGTACCCCGACGTGGCGGTTGGCGAGCGCACGGGGGACCAATATCGGGTGTGGTCGCCGCCATGCTTCTTGATTGATCGCTCGCCTCGCGTGTCTGATAGCTTGGCACTCGATTTGGATCCTAAAGTTCGATCGATTTGAGGCACAGCAATATCACTTTCGTATTTAAAGGCTAACAAAACACAACAAGAGGCCAACTCGGGTCGCTACCTCAATCAGGATCCTCGGGGTTGGATTGATCTCGTGAGCGACATGGTCGCCATCTCCCAGGAGCGACCAACTGCAAGGAAACAAAGCACGGAGGCAGGCAGGGGTGACGGGGAGCTAGATCTGATGGGATTGGGTGAAATAAAAAGAAGCCGACCAATACAATGGCTACCTGGAAGTATTATGTTGTTTCGTGGAAGGGCAAAACCTATAAAATTAGGATGGACCGGAAAAAAGAACAAATACAATATTTTTGTATCAACTACAGATGAAAAGGATAAGGGTGCTAATGTCGGCCGAGGATATCATTTTGTGTGAAGTTAAGTCTGGCTCGCGTACTTTGTCGAACACCTCATGTGCATAGCAAAGCAACACAATAACTAGCACCCACCTCTCTCACACCAGCAGAAAAAAAAACAGAGGGAAGGGGGGCATTCGTCCCGGTTCGTGGCCTGAACCGGGATCAATGCCCCTGCCCTGGCCACGTGGCGTGTGGCAGGGGCATTAGTCCCGGTTCAAGCCACAAACCGGGACGAATGCCCCCTTCCGAACCAGGACAAATGCTCTATGGGGTCCTGGCCTCCCGAACCGGGACGAATGGCATGGGCCGCTCTGCACGAAGGGCTCAGTTTCTCCTAGTGCATAGATGCTGAGAAGGTCGCTTCACTACACGCATCATCCTCCACTTCAATAACCAACGTGGGACACATTGATCTTCTGGACTACAACGCAGTCATAAAACCTGGAACCTCGCTCCAAGATGAGTTCAGGGTCGCACAACATCATCTTCTCAGGTGAGCAGTCGGCATTGGCCACGAGTAGTCGCCGTCGGCCACCGAGAGCGCCCTTGGGCAACCAATACGACGACGTAGTGGTCGTCATTGCATGCCATGGGGAGCCTGATGGACTGGATTTTAGCATCCACGGCATTGCGAACGTGACGGAGGGTGTCCGGGCAGCCATCTTTGCAGGAACAAGGCCAGAGGTCATCAAGGTAAACACCGCGGAGCAGGGAGATCTTCTAGCGTACGCATACCCGCTTGTCGCTAGGTCCCTCTCCTGGAATGCTGCAATGTAAGTATGGTCCGTTTCGAGTTTCGACGCCTAGCTCGGGATAGTCAATCTCCTCATGCCCGCGGGTTTCGACGTTGCCTCCTGGTAATCATCGAGATAGCGCCGATGTTAGGAAAGCAATCGCCTTGTATGAAGTACAAACAGAAGCACCCGGGTGCCCAATATCTTGTCAGACTTTGCTTCTGTCTGCGTGGTTTCCACCATGTTTCGTGCTTGATCGCTCGTCGAATTGCTAACTTGTGTGCCCTTTTGTTTGAACGCTCGATTTGGAAATTAAAAGTGTGGTGGATTGATACATCTTTTTTACTTATGTACTGTAATATATATTGCACGAATGGAGGCTCTATCGAGTTTCCAGGTATAACTGTAATATATATTGCATGAATTGTGGCCACGAATTACTGCAATATATGGATTGATTCATCTTTTTTGCAATATGTTTCCCGCTCTATCTAGTTTTACTTACTCCAGTATAGATTATCCATAGGATTCTATCTCTCTAAAACTTTTTCATGAATTCAGGCAACAATGAAACTTTTCCATGAATTAAGCTAAAACGATTATCCAATGGCTTCTATCTCTAAAACTGGGATGGCGGGAATAAAGCACCTGGTTTGCACTAGTCACGGGATTACTAAAAAATAATTACATGACGTATTATTAGGAGACATAATAATCTTAAATAAAGTTATTACGGTTGGAAAATTCTGATTTGTAGAGAAAAGCCAGATATGCGGATCAATCCGCTCCCTTTCTCCCTCCCTTGTTAGGAGATGCATGTTGAGTAAACCCACGCGCGTGTACGTGCCTACCCTTGGTAGGAGCAGGAACTATTCCTTAATGACAATTAAAGTTTGTTATTTTCAAGATTTCACGGTTCAATACCAAATTAATAACAATCAATTCCTGAAAGATATGTTTCAGACTGTTACAATGGGCAGGAACTTAGAAGTAACATCACATACTCCAATACAACTTTGCTTACGTGAAAAGAGAGGTGCTTGTGGTAACTAGCTATGTTACTGGAACATCACACACTCCAAGAAACAATGACTCTATAGCCTAATAAATGCATCGTTGCATGACACTACATACATGTTACTACCCACTGTGGAGGTAGTAACATAGTCTAGGAAAATGTTTAGGTTACTAGTCTATGTTACTCCCCATTGTGACCAGCCGTCTCAAGGTCTAATATATATCATTTAATGACAATTACTAAAATTATATGAACAAAATATCTCAGCCAAGTTTTTTACAGAATATTATTTTATACATAAAATCCACACAAGATATTCTTCAGTATCTCTATTAATCATAATGATATTGTCCCGATCCTCCGATATTTTCATTTACATAAAAGATCCTCCAAGATTTGAACATGCCCTCTATTTAAATACCACTCTAAGGTCATGCGTTCAGAAGGAACATAGAGCCATAGAAGCAAAATAAAATACAAACCAATCTTGATGGAACTTAGCAAGAACAACATGAGGGTTCTATTCTTCGTAGTACTTTTGATCATGTCTACAACTTTATTGCCGTGTGGTGCTACTGGGAGAAACAAATGTACATCAATATTTATATGAGTACAATTTTATATACCACATGTTGGTTATTTAGAAAATCTTGAGTACTTGTGTAATTTGTTGTACATATGTTTTTTACTAACGGGGATGGTATACTTCATTTTGGGCAGATCCTGCTGTTATGGAAGATATTTGTACGCCTATGTGGAACTGTGGAAAAGGCCAAGATGCAAATTATGCTTGCATGCGCGTCTGCCACAGGAAGGGATTCAACCCCATAAGGAGCTATTGTTCAGATATATATTGTTGTTGTTCAATTAGATGATAATGACGGGGAAGTGATGGATAATTGCTTTTATCATGTGTCAAAGTATTTTGCATGTGAGATCAGGTGAATTTCCAAAAATTGTACGAGTTGATACTTCGATGAAATTTCAGTTCAAGTTTCCTTAATATGAAAAACTATTTTGCCAATTCTTATCCCTACGGTAATTTCTTATGCTATGAATAGCCATTTTGATTAAAAAGACAGTTTATTTGTGTACCATGCAGCCTTAGGATCTCAGAAGTTGTGATGGATACATTTTGTTATCTAGGTCCGCTTCACACTTGAACTCATCTGTTGTTGTCGTGTAACATCCCAGGATTTTCAAAATTTAAATAACATCATGCATACATTTTGTATCATGACATCATTGCATATTTTTCACAACAAAATATTAAACTCATTTCGGTATAAGAAGGGGTACCTTGAAATCCCCGTATTGTCCTAGATGAAAATATTTTATTTTTGAAAAGGAACAGTACCAAAATACTCCTAATATCACTAGCTATTCAAAACATATTTTAATTATTTTTCTGATAAAGTTTGAGGGGTTTATGGTTAGTTTTGTTAATGTTTTGTATAAAAAAACAGAGAACAACAAGAAAAAGAAACATATTCTACCGCGCCCCTGGGCCAAGCCCACCTCCCCTTTTTCCTCTCTCTTCCGCACAGCGCGCGGCACATAACCGCCTTCAGCCCACTGGGCCAGCCCGAGGAAGTCACGCGCGCGCTCACACACCCTCTCTCTACCCTCTCTCACTGTCCAGTGGCCCCGTGTCCCACGTCATGACCATGTCACCGCGACGCCCCCATCGTCTTCCCCCAAGCGGTGATCACGCTCGCGTTAATGGAAGGAAACGGCATGCGTAAATTATCGCGTTAAGCCCCCAAGTAACGCCTTCCTCCTTGCCCTTCTTAAGCACCGCACCCTCCTCTCTGTTTTGCCCAAGCCTCATCCTCAGAGAGCTACCAGGTCGGGAGTATTCGAGCTTGGGATCTCGCGGCAACCGACAGCGAGATCGAGGTGTTCCGGCGAACTCCGGCCATCCCGGACCCCATTTTCCCTCCATTTCTTCTTTTCTCACGATGGCGAGTCGTTTTGACATGTTTTTCGCCTCTTCTGTCCCGCAGCTCGACGTTTCCATCCTCGGGTTAGCATAACCGTCACCCCGAACAACTCCGGCGAGCAACAGAGGACGGAGGAGACCGCGTCATGAAGCTCCACTTCGCTATCGACCTCGCCTCCTCTCGCTGATCGTCTAGGTACGTCACAGTGCCCCCTAGCCTCGTGTAGACGCCGCGCCGTGCTCGCAGGGCCGTGCGCTCCCAATTCCGGCGGGATTCCGGCGGACAGCGCCGCTCGGCCGCTCGGGATGCTGCTGCATCGTTCGATCTTATCCAAAAGCTAGGATTAGATCACTTATCAAATCGTTAAGTTTTAATCCTGGCCGCTCATCTCCCTTTAAATCTTGCGGCCCGCGTTAGTCACTACGCGCGAAAGCGTACGGGCCAATCAGAGGGCTCCATTTCATATCCCTCGGATCAGTCATTTTCTTTTCAAAACAGAATTAAACAGAATTAAAAACCAAACTTGTAAATTCAATAACTTTCGTTCTGTAATTCCAAATTTAATGATTTTGTACTTTTTTAAATCAGCAAGATGAGTAGAACACATTGGATATATGAAATGTTATTTTTAACACGTGCACAAACTTGTTATTTACAGATCCATATTTTGCACTATTTTGCTCATAACTTTAATTCTATATTTCCTTTTTGAGCAAATACAAGTGCTATGGTTTTGTTAAGATGTAAATTTGTACGAAGAGTAGAAAATAACAAAATTTAGACCACTTTAGTATGATAATTCTTGATTTTGATTAATAGATCTATATAAGAACACTAAAAATGTTATAATTATATTTTGGTATCTATTTTGTTTTCCTAAATTTTTAAACATGTTAGGAAACCAGAGAACAACATTATATGATCTTAATTCATAACATTTTGTGGGTTTATGCATATTTCATCATTGCATATCATGCATACATGTTTATGTAATTTTTACTTTATTGTTTGTTTATGTGTTGTTATTTTGTTTGTATAGATTGTGAGGAAGGAGCAATTCTACAATTTTGGTTTATGTTCCGAGCCAACTCACCCCAGCCAGCTGTCAACGAGCGGGCCAGCGCTCGCTTCCAAGGCTGAGTTTCGGCCCATTCTAATCAGCAGAAGCAATTCCCCCAAAAATAATTGCTGGCTCGTCCCACCGAGGCCCAAGTCCACTTGAAAGTACATGTCAAGTAGAGCTATCCCACTTGGTTAACATCGGGAGCTACCCCAAAAAAAAGTTTCGCCCAGCCTTTTGGTTGGGTTCCGTTCGGTGAGATCGGGAGGTTGCGTGTTTGATTCTCCCCTGCCCCTTATTTTTTATTTCTCGACGACAGGTTGGTCGGACAGGGTCCCACATGTCAGCACGCTTATCCCGTAGGTCGCAGGTCCCACGTGACAGACAGGTTCGTCCGATGGTAGAAGTGCAGTAATAAGGCAAAAATGAAAAGTGGACATGACGCATAGGAGAAAACATGATATGGCCATCTAGTAGACATGACACGTAGTCAAAATGGCAACTAGATATGATACATAGGCGAAACGATGATATGGCCATCCAGTAGACATGACATGTGTGCGGAAAAATGATTACTAGATATGACACGTAGGCGAAACGATGATATGACCATTCAGTAGACATGCCACGTATGCGGAATTGATGATGCGCTATCAACCTGAGGTGCTAATTGAGTTCATGACGATTTTATTTCATAAAATTACGAATTTTTTAGCCAAATCTTCATGAAAATTCAGGGTTTTAAACCCCTCTAACGGCATATATACGACGTTCCGCCACGAAATTATCATCACTTTATGACGATTTTGTCTATCGTCATTGCGAGAACGTCATGTATCAGAACATTTCATGTAGTGTCCCGCAAGGTGAGGCGCCGCCTCAGTTCGTAGATAACTCCAGGATCTTCCACCTCCTCGAGGAAGAATGGAGTTGGTTCCCTCCGCTGGCGCACTGCCCATCCAGCTCTGCCTTCTACGTGGACAACTAACTTTGCCAGTCAGCGAGACGATGATGCTCTCGTCCGCGGCCTCGGTTTCTAGCTGGTGGTGGGTGGCCAGGTTGTCAATGGTGTTGCAGGCCGCCTCCAGACTTGTCGGGTCGAACCCCACAGCTGTCAGGTCCCTGAGCGGGGACCCTGGCTGCCGGGAACCTGAGGCTTCAGAGAGGGTCGGGTTCAACAGATGGCTAGACTAGCCCTCGGGGGCTCTGTTCAAACCGACGCTCCCAATCTCTGGCGGCCCTGCAGACAGAAAGAAACGATCAAATCGACTATGCCTCTCATATGGCTGGTTGTGGAGCGGAAGACGTCGGGAAATACCTCCGCTCGAGCTCCCGCCCGAAGCGCCATGGATGATGGCGGGAACGAGGCATCCCTCTATGGGAGGGATCCCACAGCCCTCTTCACCAGAAGTACAAGCAATCGAGCCTCCTTCCGCGTTCTCATGCTGTGATCCCTAGAACGGAGATCGCCGCTGGAACTGCGGAGAGGGCTAGCGACCGTGAAAAAATAAATCAAGAGAAGCAAACCTAGGCAAGAAAGAAGGTGGGGGCATACCATGGATATATGAGGGACACCTCCCATGTGTCAGTCCGATTGAGCGACCCTGGGCGGGAGGCCGCTGTTGTTGGGAATAGCACGACGCCCTGGGGTGGCAGCCCCGGGGGTGGAGGCTCCCTCGGTCATCTTCTCCGGGGACGATACACCACTCTTTGCAGTTGGGAATGTCCACCAAGACGAAGGAAGGTTGTGGAGAGGAAGCCATGGGGGTCATAGAACTCGGGACCGTGTCTGATTCCGACTATGGGGCCTCTCCTACCAACCAGATCACCCTTGCCTTAAAATCTATCTCTGAGCCCCCTCAGTTTGGGGCCAGGCGGGTGATATCCCTAGGAAGCGTGACCATCCAGGCGGGGTGCGATCTTTTTTGGAGGGGATAAATGCGATTGAGAAGGTAGTGGGCGACGACGTGCCTCTCCTTGAGGCCACGCTATCGCAAGGAGAGGATCTTGGCATACATAGGAGCGAAGTTAGCATCCCGAAAACCCAGGTCGCCCCACTTATCTCCCTGCACGGCGGCCGAGGTTGGCACTACTAGCACGGCATGGGCTTCCGGGAAGCGGGCGTACACCCACTTGTGGCGCCAGGATTCCCATATCTTCTTCGTCAGGGGGATGAAACACTCAGCAAGACCTGGGCGGAAGCAGAAAGACATCGACCCTGATATGAGGCCTCCGGTCTCTGTGCGGGCCGTAAATAAGTGGTGGAAGAGTGACACGGACGGCATCACCCTAGTGAACGCCTCGCACAAGTGCATGAAGATGGCAAGCACTTGCATGGCGTTGGGGTAAAGTGATGAAAACGATGGTAAACCCCAAGTGGAAGTTTGTGAAGAGTGCAGCGGCAATTTTTCCCTCAGAAAAGAAACCAAAGTTGATTCGACCAGTAGGAGGACAAGCAATATCTGAAGGTTGATGCAGCTGAAGTGGCAGGGCGCACTACCAGTTCAGCAGCAACTTGGAACCTACACAACACAATCCAATCACTTTGCCACCACGTAGCAGTAAGGTTGTCAATCTCACTAGTTTTGCTGTACACAAAGAGGTTAAACGTATGGTGTGGAAAACAGTAGGAGAACAGTATGAAAGCAGTAGCAACAGTATGAAATCAGTATGTGTTTTATCAATATGAGGAAAGTGGACCAGGGTCCACAGTTCACTAGTGGTGTCTCTCCGTGAAAGATAAATAGCATGTGGTGAACGAATTACAGCTGGGCAATTGACAGAAATGAAGGATGCACCGTAGTGCATATGCAAGTCATAAATATTACTATGTGATTCATGCGGGCATTACAACAAAATATATAGACAGTCATCCAATTGCATCTATGTCTAATAATCCACCCTGCGAATTTCATCCGAACAAACGTTGGTTATTAAGTTGCAAGGAACAGATAATCGCAGTAAGAAAATTGTGTAATGTAAACAATAACATCATCCTAAGACAAAGAATTGTTGTTTTCTCCCTAATGGCAACAGCACATCCTCCATCCGTCACATTTATGTCACTCGAGCACAGATGCAAAGGAGTCATGAACCCACTATCGAGCATAAATACTCCCTCTTGGAGCTACTAGCATCTACTTTGCCATAGAATCTACTAATAACGGAGAGCATGCAAGGTCATAAATAACATATGAATGAAGATAACATGATAGATTGATAATCAAAAGACATAGCATTCCTCATTAATCGGATCCCAGCAAACACAGCATGGAGCATTGCATAAATATGATCTCGATCATGTGAGGCAGCTCACGAGATCTAAACATGAAGCATAAAGTGGAGAGAACAACGATCTAGCTACTGCTATGGACCCGTAGTCCAGAGATGAACTACTCACGCATCACTTCAGAGGAGGGCATGGTGGTGTAGACCCCTCCGGTGATGAATTCCCCGCCCGGCAGGGTGCCGGGGTGAGCTCCAGAACCCTCCCGATCTCGTATGAAGATGACGGCGGGCTCGGGTGTTTCTCGGGATGAAGTGGTATATCCTTAGGTTTTACGTCTCGGGGGGTACAAATAGGCGAAAGGGCAAAGGCGGTGGAGTCCTTGGGAACCCAGACCACCCCATGGCGCGGCCACGGGGCACTCCGCCTATGGTGTGGGCCCCCTGTGGCCCCCCTCTAGGTTTCTTTGGGACTCCGTGGAACCTTCAGGATTTCTAAGACTTCCAGGCTTCGAATTTTCCAATTCCGAGAATATTTCCAGAACAAATTTTCTGAAACTAAAAACAGCAGAAAACCGGGAACTGGCTCTGTGGCATCTTGTCAATAGGTTAGTCTGAAAATCGATAAAAATGGCATAAAGTGTATATAAAACATGTGGGAAACAATAACAAAACAACATGGAACATCAGAAATTAAGGATGCGTTTATGACGTATCATGAAGCTGGGCAAGGTGGAGGTTGTACTCCTCGAGTATGGCACGGAGGAATGGTGACATCGGCGACACCACGCCGGCACGGACGAAGCACTTGAAGATGGGCACATCCAATGGAGTGAGCGCGCCATCGGCGCCCAACATCATAGATGCCCCGTGCTCTTTCCCCGACTTTGCCATAGACCCCCGCACCAGCTTATCGGCGGCATCCTGGAAACATCTGGGCGGAAAGAATGCCATGGAGATCTTCCAACACTCCCGCTCAAGCTCTGAAGCCGACATTCGGGACCTATCTCTCTCGTTCCATTTTTTTGGTCCTACGCCGATGGGCGGCAGGGGGATAGATTTGAAGGGAGGGAGGTCAAGGACAGTTGAGGAGAAGACAAAGCAGAGGAGAACGAGGGTGTGGTAATGGCAGGGTGTATGGCCGGTTATAAACTTGGGGCAGGAACCACGGCTCCACGCGCGATTTCCCTCCCCGAGCATTAACCGCGATCGTCTCACCCCACGTGGCACAGTCTTTTCCCCCGCCTCTTTCTAGGACCACGTTCCCACTGCGTCAGCATGCGTGGAGGCAGGGAGCCACATGGATTCCTGTGCCTCCTCGGGACAAGGCGCACTTGAGTGCCCGACGCCTCGTCTAGTCAAGGTGAGCCAGTCATCACCTCGACGAGTTTTTTCTTTTCTGCAGGAAGCAACGCCTAGGGCCCGCGCTCAAAAGGGCGTATCCTGTCAGCTCTCCTCTGACAGGCCACGCCCGGGGGCTACTGTCGACACCCTGCCAGACAGGGGTGTCACGAACACCCTAGCAAGAGAAGTGTCTACCTGGCGACCAAATGACGAGCCCCCGGGCGCGGCATAAGGGATCTGCTTCATGAAGGCGGGCTACTACTCGCGTGTGCCCTCGCGGGGGGCTCCCGCGTGTACCACGCAGCATGAACCAAGAGACACTCGGCGGCATTTAAGGACGGTGTGGAACTACAGTTTATCAGGCCAGTAGGACTTTGTAGTCTCGAAAAAGGTTACTTTTATGAACAACGCCATTTAAGGAGTTTGAACTAGCGTGGAACCCGCACACAATCACAGAATCTCTCTCGCCCCAACTTTCTGGAAGGTTGTCAATCTTTTGCTCTTACTGAAAACACGAGAATTAAACGTATAGAGTCTTGGAAAATTATAAAATAAAAAATGGAACAGTGAGGAAACAATGAATAAAAGTGCTTAAAAGAAGGTTTGCAATATGATGAAAATAGGACCGGGGGCCATAGGTTCACTAATGGTGTCTCTCCAAAGGAAACAAAAAATGTTGGCTGAATAAATTACAGCTGGGCAATTTACAAATCATGAACGTATAACAGTACTATTTTGATGAGATAAATTTCACGGGTTCTAACAAGGTAAGCATTACGTCAAGGAATACGGACCACTATCCAGCATGCATCCATTCTAAAAGTTCACCTCAAGAAAACTATCTAGCAAATCCATTTGTATCAAGTCGCAGCAACGAAGTGATTGCTATGTGTGCAACAAGAAAATGCATTAAGAACAATATGTAATGTAAGCAGTGGTTTTACACAAGAGCATCGCTATTTTGTCCCTAGTGGCAACATCACATCCTCCCCCCGCATGTTTCTGTCACTCGAGGGTAGACAACAAGGAGACATGAACCCACTATCTAGCATACAAACCCTCTCTTGGAGGTGAAAAAAACTACGTGGACAAGGTAATAATAAGAATCAGAGATCATTGCAAGATAAGATTAAAATTCTCTTCAAATATAAGTGAAGCGCCTCAGATTGACATCAACAAAATAATCATAATCTCATGGTTCATCGGATCGCAACAAACACAACATGCATAATTACATAACAATGGTCCCAATCATGTGACGCAGCTCGCGAGACTCTAAACATGGAGACATAGGGAAGGGAACAACCATCTGGCTACTACTATGAACACGTAGTCCCGAGATGAACTGCCCACGCATCTGTCCGAAGGCGATCATGGCGATGTAGAGGCCTCCGGTGACGATCCCTTTCTCCAGAAGGGTGCCGGAGCAGGACTCCAGAAGCACTAGATTGGACTTTCGAGGTGATGGAGCCTCTATGTATGTTTCTTGGAAAATAACTCAGTCCCCATAATTTTTAGGGTTAAGGGAGATTTATGGGCGAAGAGGCGACTTGAGGCGGTGGCGAGATTCTCAAGGGGCCCACCGGGCGTGGCCAAGAGGAGAGCCTGGCACCCTCTTGGTGGCCCCCCGGAACCCCTGCGGCTCTTCTTTGGGCTCTGTCTCTGTTCCGGGTAAAAAATGATCTCTGTGGATTTTCAGCCCTTTCCGAGAATATTTACTTACAAACTTTTCTAAAATAGGAAAACTGTAGAAAACAGAAAATGGCCTGGGGCATCTTGTTAATAGGTTAGTCTCTGAAAACATCCGGAAAACAAAGGAAAATAGAAAAACACATGTGGAAAACAAAATATATTGGGTAGGAAACAAGCATGTCACATCAAAAATTATAGATACGGATAGAAAACGAATATTGCAATGTGCGATGTGGGTGCAACCGGAGGGAAAAAATACTCATTTTGTAGGCATCTTCGTCTAGACCTGCAGTAATGGTGACCGTCGACTCGGGCTTTAATTTGGCTCACCAGGCTCAGCGTGTGGCATGACGGACTAGGCAAGAGAGCAGATGCGCGGCCAGTCCGGCAGCGTAGGCGTCGATGCAACTTTTTGGTGGCCAGGGCATCACCATAAATGGATGGGACGGCGAGCAACATGGGTGTGCATGGTCGTATGCAAGCACTCGTCCACAACCGGCACCACTTCGTCAATGGTCAAGGGGGTAGTAAAGGGGGTTGACCAAATGGAAACACTCCATATGGCCATGTGTGAGCCTCGAAAGAGCAAAGTATGGCAAAAATGAGGAAATGTAAACAAGTTGGCGAAAAAATGAGGAAAACTAAGCGAAGTAGGGCAAGAAAGTAATGAACCCAAATCTGAATCCACGAGCCTATGAGTCCCTAATTAAGCATGTCAACCTTCAAGCAAGCATTCAATAGTCTTTACCGGGTTAGCCATATGTCTACTCGCCAAACTCATAGCATACGATAATCAGGGCGAGAGCAAACCATGGCATACATCAAAGAACCAACAAAACTAAAATATGAAACTCTAGACATGTACTCAAAATCCTCTTCCGTACTAGGTCATTGTAAATCTGATAATTTAATGTGGGGAACAATGGGAGTACTAACATACTTTGCATCATGCATGTTAAAACGATGACAAACTTTATTAATGTAATTTTGGTGACTAAGAGATAACAAACCATATTTTTTTGTCTCTACTAGTCTCCGTACCGAATATTTTCGATGCAGCACAAAAAAAAATTCATCTCAAACTCACTACTCACCTATGCCTTCCACATAATGATTTATTTCTTGCTTTTGGAAGCAGTTAACATATCAACAACATATTGTAGGTGATAATATAGCAATGCCCGGGATAGCTAAAAATCTTGAACCAGAATTCACATACAATCAGGTATATAAAATTAGAATGTGACAATGAACATGTAAGATTTCAAACATTCCAAGGAAAGGGAATATATGTCTAGAAGGGAGTTGAGAATACACATTATATACATTATTTGTATTTTCATTCAAAAATACATGTATTGTATTTTGAAGATCGCATATCTAAAGAGCCAATTAATAACAAGAAAATCATAAGAGATACATTTTAAGAGGTCGTCCGGATATACTTAAATAATAGTTATTAAATTTATATGCACCAAATAACTAAATACAATAATAATTTAATGTATGATACACATTTTAGTAAGATATACATATGGTATTTTAGAGTACTTATATTTGAGAATAGAAAACGAGAAGCCATTTAAGAACCGGTTTCAACAAAGTATTCTTTTATACATGAAATACACAAAATATATTATTTCATATCCCTAATAATTAGAATGATATGACAGAGATCATCGAAATATAGAAACAAGGGATAAAACATTAAGCTCCAATTTAACATCAAGATTTACTAGATCCTCTGATATTTTCTTTTACATGAAAGATCCTCCCCGATTTGATCGTGCCACTCTAATATAGCACCGTAAGGTCATAGTTTGAGAAATATTAAAGCAGAATGAATTTAGAGTTGTAGGAGCAAAAAGGAAACCACTTCTCATGCAACATATCAAGAACAACACAAGGGTTCTATGGTTGGTAGTTCTTGTGATGATGTCTACAACTTTATTATCATGTGATGCGACCCGAAGAAACAAAGGTACACTCAATTCTTACTCAGAAAACCTCAAGTAACTTATGCCGCAATTTGTACTGCATACGCTAATACTAATGGGGATGCTATATATCTCACTGTGGGTAGGTACCACTCTTATGGAAGATATTTTTACATTTTTCCAGCAATGTCGAGAAGCTCGAGACGGAAATTCCTTGTGTCGGTATAGCTGTTACGGGAAGGGTTTCAACCCCGACAAGAGCTATTGTTCGGATACTTATTGTTGTTGTACAATTTCTTGAAAATGTAAGGGAATTGACGAGTGATATGTCGTAGTAGATTTCAATAAACTTGATTCCGGCTTTGCCATGCAACTTCCTGATAGTTTGGTATCGCTCCTTCAGAGCTCGAAAGCGTTGGTCTGACAATGAGATCAGACGAAACAGCATGACCGTTCTTCAGTATACAATGAGATCAGGCTTAGACTTGGTGGTTACCTGCCCAGCCTTGGAGTCTCCGAAGCTGTGATCGATGCGTTTTGTGGCTGCTGCTGCTACTGACAATTTCAAGCCGGCCGGCCACAAACGGCACGGCACGGCAGACATATACTATAATCGTGTCGTCTTCCTATTTATATATGGAGGCAAAGACCATCGGAGGGGCAACATAGAGAGAGTTGAGAGATCCATCCTCTGATGGGGTCGGGGGACTGGGGCCCGGTGCTGGTGGCGGTGGTGCTCTTCGTGCTGCTCACGCCGGGGCTGCTCTGCCAGATCCCTGGCAACGGCGGCCGGGTCGCGGAGTTCAACAGCATGCGCACCAGCTACGCCGCCATCGCCATCCACACCGTCATCTTCTTCGGCTTCTGCGCCATCTTCATGATCGCCATCGGAATCCACCTCAGCTCCGGCTAGCACCTTGTCCCGCTCCCTTCTTCTTCGTGTTCCCTATGTGCATGCTTGCCTGGCTGCAGTTTTACAAGCTAGGTAGATAGAGTAAGAAAATGCTGTGCTTTGTGGTTGACTCAGTTTGTTTCATTTGAAATTTGTGTGCTGTTATTGTCAAATTGAGTAAATGGCATAGGCGCGACAAGTTCGGTGACCACCAATGCCATTTACTCTTGTCAAATTTGTCTTCACTTCTTCTACCTGTCATTGATTTGATTGCAAACGCACGAATTAAGAGAATAAAACATGCGAATTCATCAAGGGCAGCACTCAAACAGAAACACATATATGTGTGTTTCATGAACCCAAGTAAGATTTCAGTAAAAAAACAGTGGTACGGTGCAGATCGCCCTGATTCGGGTTTAAAAACTTCAGGTTTTACATGGACGAACACATCACAACCGGCCATTCCATCCTCTCATTTCTTCATAGAGTGGTGGAACCAAGAGAGCTTTACTCTCTCTACATAATTTAACCATCAACACTGCGTGAATCCATCTTTGAGCAAAAGTCATCAGACGTAGATATGTTGCAGACGTAGATATTTTGCAAACGACAGTAATGCTTTATCTTCACACAGAATTTTTGACACCCAGAAGATATTTCGCAAACAACACTAATGCTTTATGCGCCTAAAACCTCTTCAAGCGAGATTGAGGGAAAAGACACCCAGAAGCTGACTGTGGACCGGACGCATTGCGCTACAAAGTTTCAGTGTAGTGCTCAAATCATGTTTCCTAATATGTTTTACCAGTATTTGTTCAGCTGGCACGCAAAAGTAGTACCACTAGAAAGCTAAAGCGCATGAGAGTGGGCTTGTGCCGGATTGAGTTCGTTTTGTCTGAAATTTCGCTATGTTATTATTGTCAGAATTTGTCGTCAGTTCTTCATTCAGATTTTTTTAGATGGGGCCACACAGAACCAAAAATTATACAATTCAATAGATGAATCTGGTCGAAAACCTTTTCTTACGAGCGCGCGAGCGCTCGCACGGTCGTCGACCGCGCTCGCTCACCTTAGACCAATGAACAAAACTATAAAGAAGCGAGAGATCCACCTTAGACCAATCGGTACTAGCTATTAGCTAATCTATCAAAAAAAAAAAGCAATTAGCTAATATTTTCGACCGCGCTCGCTCACGTACGTTCATATATATCTTTCGTGTTTAAGCTTTTTATTGTTTTATTTTTCGTTTTCATTTCTTCCCATTTTTCTTTTCTATTTCTGTTTTTTATTTCCGTTTTATTTCCTTCTTTTCTGTTTTCTTTTTTCTATTTTATTATTTGTTTTAAGTTTTATTTTTCTTCTACTCGAAAATATTTGTTTTAAAATCTGTTCTAATTTAAAAAATGTTCAAATTGGAAAATTTGCCCGGATTAAAAATTTAAAAATATAAAATTGTTCAAATAATAACATGTTTAGATTAAAATTTGTTCAAATTTGAGAATTTTTCATATGTACAAAAATTCATGTTTAAAATCGTTTATATTTGAAAATCGTTCAAACTTAAAAATTATTCAAAAAAAAAGTTATTTTTCTAGAAAATGCAAAAAAAATTCATTTATAAAAATTATATAACACTTTAAAAAGTTGTTCATATTTAAAAATTGGAAAAGGCTCCCTTACGAGCGTGTGAGCGCTCGCTCGGTTCTGACCGGCAACATCGCTCTTCCCTATTCCCTTTCTGGTCGTTTGACTTCCTCCCTCGCTTTCGTTTTCTGGTGCCGACGTCTCTCTTCCCTTTCTTCTAGTTGGAAATAGAGCGTGCGATGAGCTACCTGTCATGCTAGCACTCCTGCCGCTTTGAGCGCCCCTCGCTTCCCTTTCTTTTTTGTCCATATGCAGAGGTGGCATCAGCTCGGAGGTCCACGAGCCCGTGGCACGCAGCGAGGTAGCGACTGAGCGCCGGGAGAGGAGGCCGCGCCGGGCCGCTGAGGCGGACGCCGGCGCCAGCGAGGTCGCGCGCCGCCGCCCTCGCCGTGCTCACCACCAAAGGAGGCGCGCGGGGATGCGCCGCCCGCCCTCGGCCTCTCCATTGGCACGCGCAGCGGCGAGGGCGTCAAGGCCTGGCAGTAGGAGCTTCGCCGACGTCTTGGGCGTCGAGGCCTCGCACGAGGCCAAGCTGTCCACGCTCGCCGCGTCGGTCAACCTTGCCACCGTCGGTGTGGCGGCGCTGCGGTCGTCCGTGCCAGCTGGTGCGGGGAGGGTGGTGCTGTGGTGGTGGCTGCGTGGTATTGCCTGCTCGCGTTCGGCGGGCTGAAGCAGGCCGTGAACCTTGGCTGCGGGTGATCCAGATCTTGGCGGCGGCAGCTCTCCAGGGCGAGTTCCGCTGGGAGGTTTCGGCGTGGGCTCTCCGGGGCGAGTTTTGCTGGGAGGTTTCGACCGCGGCACTGGGCAGTGCGGTTTCGGACGGGAGCTACGGCGCAATAAAACTGGTCCTTACATATAAAAAAATGGCAGGTAATCTGCCCATAGTGACCATGGAAATTAATTTTAAATGGCGACAAAAGTGGTCGTTAGTACAAAAATTATTAGGCCGGTATTGGTAATTGATTATAAAAACAGACTCTCCGCATCTTAAGGACATTACAGATTTTTCACCACTAACAACTGACAGCTGAGAGTCAGTTTGCCAAACGGTTTCACTGCTAGAAAAAGTCACAGCCCAACCAAACACCCTCGTAGAGTTGCATTGGACCACACCTGTTGCGAGCCTGCCCTTGACTTAGCCGCATCTCACCCTACCTAGTCGTGCCGCTCCCCGATCGAAACGGCAAGACGAAGTGAGGATCGGCAAGTGGCAAGGTGCAAGTGACTTTTGTCATTGTACAATGAATAACTTCACATTTGTAACATATTCTACTGGTTGATAACCTTTCAAGAATGTTTTGTCAAGGGTAATGTATGAAAACTACCAAACTAAAAATCATTTAACAATGTTATCAACTAGGATGTATGAAAATTACCAACCTAACAACTTTTTAAGAATGTTATCAAGTGTGATGAATGGAAATCACCAACCTAAAAACCTTTTACGAATGTTATCAACAGGGATGTGTGCAAATTTCCAATGTAAAACCCTTTTAAGAATGTTATCAAGTGCGATGAATTAATATTACCAACCTAAAAACCTTTTTTTTAAGAATGGTATCAACTGTGATGAATGGAAATCACCAACCTAAAAACCTTTTACGAATGTTATCAACAGGGATGTGTGCAAATTTCCAAGCTAAAACCCTTTTAAGAATGTTATCAAGTGCGACCAATTAATATTACCAACCTAAAAACCTTTTTTTTAAGAATGTTATGAAGTCTGATGAATGGAAATCACCAACCTAAAAACCTTTTAAGAATGTTATGAAGGGGGGTTAATAAAAATTACCAACCTAAATATATTCTTCAAAAGGTTATCAAGTGTGATGAATTAAAATTACCAAACTAAAAACTTTTAAAATGTTATCAATTGGGATGTATGAAAATTACCAACCTTAAAACATTTTAAGAATGATATCAAGTGCGATGAATGAAAATTACCAACCTAAAAATATTCTAAGAATGTTATCAAGTGCGATGAATAAAAATTACCAACAGAAAAACCTCTTTTAAGAATGTTATGAAGTGTGATGAATGGAAATCACCAACCTAAAAACCATTTTTTAATAATTTTATGAAGAGGGATTAATAAAAATTACCAAACTAAAAACCTTCTTCAAAAGGTTATCAAATGTGATGAATTAAAATTACCAACCCTACCAAAGTAAAAAACTTTTCAAGAATATTATCAAGTGTGACGTATGAAAACTACCAACCTAAAAACCTATTTTTTGAGAATGTTATGAAGTGTGATGAATGGAAATCACCAACCTAAAAACATTACAAGAATATTTATCAAGTGTCATGGATGGAAATAACCAACCTAAAAACGTATCAAGGATGTTATCAAGTGTGATGAATGACAATTACCAACCTAAAACCCTTTTTTTAGAATGTATTCAAGTGTGATGAATCAAAATCACCAACCTAAAATCCTTTTTTAAAGGTTATCATGTGTGATGTATGAAAATTACCTACCTAAAAACCTATCAAGGATATTATCAAGCGTGATGAATGAAAATTACCAATCTAAAAACCTTTCTTGAGAATGTTTATCAAGGGTGATGAATGAAAACTACGAAAGTGAAAACTTTCAAGAAATATTATCAAGTGCCATGTATGAAAATCACCAACCTAAAAACTTTATATGAATGTTATCAAGTGTGATGTATGAAAATCACCAACCTAAAAACCTTTCAAGAATGTTTTATCAAGGGTGATGAATGAAAACTACCAAACTAAAAAACATTTAAAAATGTTATCAACTAGGATGTATGAAAATTACCAACCTAAAAACCTTTTAAGAGTATTCATCAAGTTTGATGAATGAAAATTAGCAACCTAACAAATTTTTAAGAAAGTTATCAATTGCGATGAATGGAAATCACCAACTTAAAAAACATTTTAAGAATGTTATCAACTGGGATGTATGCAAATTTCCAACCTAAAAACCTTTTAAAAATGTTATCAAGTGTGATGAATTAAAATTACCAACCTAAAAACCTTTTAAAGAATGTTATCAAGTCTGATGAATGGAAATCACCAACCTAAAAACCTTTTAAGTTTGTTATGAAGGGGGATTAATATAAAATAGCAACCTAAAAACGTTCAGCGCCCTGAATTATAACAGTCTTTGGTTCTTTCTTATTGAGTATCTCTCAAAACGATGCGCCCCCGACCCTCTACTCCCGTCATGAAACCTGTTGTTTTCTTTTGCAGACCCGTCAAAGGTTGGATCCCATCTACATTGTGTGTGTGTCTGAGGGGGGGGTGTGAAAGATGAATCTTCAGACAGTGGGATCGGGCCGGTTTCCTCGCAAGGAGTCGCACACTTATCAGAGACATCCAATAATTTACACAATAATTTTTTTTTCTGCACAAGATGTTGGTAATTTTTCTACTAGATTTACAGTCTTTTTACACTAGTTGGAAGTGGAAAAAATTTACACTAGTTTTGGAAGTGGAATTTTTTCTACTAGTTTTTTTTTTAAACGAGGATTTTTTTAAATTTTTTTTTGAAACGAGGCAAAAGCTTTGACTTTTATATTGATATAGAAGGAGCAAACAGGAAGGACGAGGCCTAAAAAGAAAAAAAGATACAACTCGAGTCGACGACCATGTCACCTGAGCAACCATAGCCGTCACTACCACTGCGGAGGAGACCTCAGGCAAGACGAAAACACGGAGCCGCCGCTCCGGCATCCACGCTGGCCCCAGGGCCACGCCCCTAAACTAGCCGCCGACCATGTCGCCCTAGCAACCAAAGCCGTCACTATAACGGTGGAGATAAATTCAATGCAACAAGAAACCCCGGAGCCGCCGTTCCGACATCCACGCCGACCCCAAGGCCGTGCATCCAAACTAGCCGACGATCAAGTTTCCCTAGCAACCAAAACCGACAATAAACACGGTGGAGGCAACCTCAACGCAAGTCATCCGGAGCCGCCACTCCGACATCCACGCCGGCCCCAGGACCGCGCACCACCTAGCCGACGACGAAGATGCCGCCACCAACCACCAACACCCCACGGCTCCCACAGGTCGGTGGAACTCCCAAGGCGAGGCCCCAAGAGGCAAGCGATGCTCGCTCGATCCCGCGAGGGATCTAGGGTTTCCCCCGGAGAACCCAGCGTGGAGAAGCGAAAGCACCGCCTCGACGACGCCTTCATGAAGGACGCGGCGCCGGGAGGCGTCGCCGTCATCGGCCCCGTTCGAGCACCGCTGCAGGGCTTTCGCCCGGCGTCGCAAACCCCGCAAACCGCCCCACGGGGACCGGCCCGACCACCAACACGCCATGTTGCAGCACCCGCGGCACCTCCCGCCACGGCCAACGCCATGCCAACTGCGACCCAAGCGCAGATCAGGGGCCGCTGCCCCGGCTTCCTCTTCCCCGACCCTCACCACCTACAGCACCTCCCGCCAAAGTTGGGGCTCGGATGCCGTCGATCCCGCGCCCGGAACGCCGCACCACGCACAGACACCGGTCAGAGAGGATGTCGCCTCGCGGCACCATGTCGATGGGACCTACAAAGACACCACCTCCGGGCCAACGTAGCCTGCGCCCAGCGCCGGCTCGGACACCCAGTAGCAGCTCCGGAGGCGCACCGCCACATCCAACCGCCGACCGGGCCCGACGAGCCCAGATCGGGCCCGCCAAGCCCATCTGGGCGGGCAGCCTCCACCATACGGGAGTACAGCAGCAGTGCCCTAGCCCCTGCAGCACCACCGGCGGACCTCCACCGTCCGTAGACCTCCCGCCGGCCACCGCCCGAGCCAGGCGGCCCGGCCTTCATCGCCCGAGCCCGGCGGCCAGGCCTTCACCGCTCCGGCCGCCACTGTCATGGGCCGGCCTCCTCCAACCAGGCGCATCCCCGACGCCGCAGACCACCGCCCTCAGCAGCCCCCCACCCAGCTTCTCCCTTGCTCCTCCATGCCGGTGACGACGCCGCCAAGCCGCGCAGGTCGACGGAGCAGCGCCCGCCGCCATCCCCAGCCGTTGGAAGAAAAAACCCCGCCGTCGCAATAACGGGGGCGCACGCAGCGGTTGTTCGCCGGCGCCCCTCCGGCAGCAGTGAAGCGGAGGAAGTGTATTTTTTCTACTAGACAGCCGGAATTTTTATACTAGTTGGAAGTGAAAAAAAATTATACTAGCTGGAAGTGGAATTTTTTCTATCTCCCACCCTTTTTTTCTTCCCCTGAAAAACCACTAGCCCTAAAAGAGAATTAATATTGTAGGCTTTTTTTCTTAATGTATGACAACGATTACAGGAAAAACATTTTTTTCTCACCATAAAAGTGCAGGCGACTAAAGGGAATAGGCTCCTAAAAAAACAGCGTACAAAAAATGACTCGTATTGTTTGCTCGGGAACTGGGTCGAACGTACGCGATCCACGAGCGTGTCACGTAACAAAAAAAAAACTCGTGCGATCGACGAAATAACGAAATAAGGATAAGCTTTGGTAACGCGCGCCGAAAACGTTACCATCGCGGCGCGCGCAAGGTAGCATCGCCCATTAGAAGTGGAACAATTTTATACTAGTTGGAAGTGGAATTTTTTCTACTAGTTGAAAGTGTATTTTTTCTACTAGACGGTAGGAATTTTTATACTAGTTGGAAATGAAAAAATTATGCTAGCTGGAAGTGGATTTTTTCTATCTCCCACCCTTTTTTCTTGCCCTAAAAAATCACTGGCCCAAAAAGGGAATTAATATTGTAGGCATTTTTTCTTAATGTATAACAACGATTACAGAAAAAACATTTTTTTCTCACCATAAATGTGCAGCGAATAAAGGGAATAAGCTCCTAAAAAAATCAGCGTATAAAAATTGGCTCGTAATTGTTTGCGCGGGAACTGGGTCGAATGAACGCGCAGCCCACGTGCAATAAAAGGGAAAAGCAACGCATGTAACCGGAAGAAAAATCGAAACAAAGGGAATAGGCTCCTGACTCTCGTAACGTCTTGTTGACCAAAGGAATTTGTGCGGCCAAGCAATTATTTCCTAAAACGGAACACCCGTGTAATTTCTACTTTCCGTTTAGAGTGATAGCAGCTGGTCGGAAAACCGATCGATCGGAAACAATCGGTCGCGCGCGCGCACGCTAGCACAGCCCTCAATAGATGAATCTGGTACGAATCAAACAGAACCTCTAATTTAAGTCCCATTCATCAATCCAAGTAAGATTCCACTCCCTTCTTCCTTCCTTCCTTCCTTCAGTCGGAACCAGCAAAGATTTCATGCAACAAACAAATGCCTAGATTCAGATAAATAAACTGCGATCTTGGGAAATAGAGAAAACGTGTATAAAGACCTTGCGGGCATCCACAAAATTTAAAACAAAACGAAGAACTACCTTGGCAAAGAACAAGTCGGTCTTCATCGTGCAGCTGGACCACGGTCCATTGTTGGTGCCCGCTTAAAGTTCTGATCAAACCTAGTGCTGCTTCCACTGTAGTGTTCACTGGTTGTTTCAACACCTACGCGGTCCTCCTCGAGCTCGAGGCACTCCTGCAGCTGCACCACCACTTCGGTCATTGTAGGCCGCTGTAGTGACACTTGCTCCGTGCACTTGAGAGCGATCTCTGCAACCTTCCACACGCTGTTGACGTCGTAGTCCCCTTGCATGCGCGTGTCCACCACAGTTTCAATGTCCCCTCGAAACAGCCGCTGATGAGCCCATTGGATGACCCTGATGGGCTCTGGGTCACGCACGATGGCCGGCTTCCCTGTTATCAGCTCTAGCAGCACAACACCAAAGCTGTACACATCGCTTTTGGTTGATGGCTGCATTGTTTCGATATACCTGTACACATGTATGTAGCTAGTTAAAAAGATGGCATTCATACCAATCGATTTAAATTATAAATGTGGAAGCTGAGATCAACATACTCTGGATCAACATATCCAGGTGTGCCGACAAGTGTGGCAGTTGATGAATGAGCATTAGCGTTCATACTACAAGCCTTGGACATGCCAAAATCAGCCATCTTAGCCTCTAGTTCTGTGTTGAGCAAGACATTGGTGGCCTTAACATCCCTGTGGATGAGAGGCGGGTTGCAACCTTTGTGTAGGTACTCCAGCCCTGCACATCATTACTCAGCAATTTCTTACAATTTGAATAAACCAAATGTTAATTTCGGGGACAAATCATTTCATGTATATTCAATGTGTACCTTGCGAAGATTCCAGTGCAATTCGTAGTCTTTGTCTCCAGGTTAAACATCGTCCGTTTCTACCTACAGCCATATAAATTTCAGAGCAATATGTGAATGAACGTAACACAGTTGTTCAAGCTCACAATCTACTTGCAGGTAGTAATAAAAATAGCATGTGTTAGCTAGACGATGGATAACACACACACACACCATCGAGACACGCACAAGGAGGAGAGCAAAAGGGAGCTAAGCAAATCTCTAAGTATTTGTTACTGAAACTGCTATTCCCAGCTTTTGGCTCATACAAAGGGTCCAAGCTAAAGTTTGTTCTGCGACCACCTTGCACAATTCAGAAAATAATCTGGTATTGGACAACTACCGCAAGTGAATATTCAACTTGCTGTTGCCCCACGTTCTCATCCTGACTGCTGCATGCAGAACTTTGCTCCTACCATCTCAACTGGAGCCATCGACTTACTAGCGTGCTGACCATACATCTTTAAAAGTTGGGTTGTGTGAGGCGCAACACCAAAGCTAGTTGTGTCTGCCATATGCGGTTACGGGATGCAGCTCCAACAACCATGTACCCGCAAAAAAAAACCATGTACCCAAGTCTTTGCTATTTTCCAACAATATGAAGCTATATCGCTAAATTAGTAAGATACCTGCAATGTGATCCTGTAGGTTTCCTTCGGGCATATATTCATAAACTAGTGCCATGTGTTCCCCTTCCTTGCAGTATCCAATCATGGTGACGAGATTTTTGTGATGAATCCGAGTTAAAATCTGAGCCTGGATAAATGACCGTGCTTAGCAAAATTTTGTGTCGCATATATACTTCTGTATAGAAACATGCATGAAACTTTACCTCCACGAGGAATTCCTTGAAACCTTGATCTGATGAATCTGACCGCAGCTTTACCGCTACTTGAATTCCATTGTCCAGGAAACCATGGTAGACACACCCGAATCCACCCTGTCCAAGCACTTGATGGAAGTTCTTGGTTATTATCTCTAATTCCTTGTATGTGAACCGACGGTTTTCAAGTTGTAGTGAATTGTCTGTGTATCCATCATAGTTTGCGGTAGAGCTCCCCATCTCATTATTCTTAATCTTCAAAGAGTTGGTTATTGATCCTTCATTTTCCATAGGTAAGATTACAATTTGTGGGGAATTAAGAATGGACTAGGGAATTTCTTGTGCTCATGCCAGACTCACCTTGCTTTTTTCGTCTTTGTAGACAAAATAGTAGTACACCCAGTGATAGTACTATAACCAAAATCACAATTACGAGGGCAAGAATGATTATGGCCCGTTCGCTTCTCCCTTGAGCAGGCTGGCAGGAGCTATTGGTGCAAAGGTCTGGGTTGCTGACATATCTACCAAAATATGTGACATTGATCTGTTATTAATCAAATCCTATATTCCGGAACACCATAAATGTTAACTGGACAAATTAAATGGAAATAATGGGGAAAAGCACATTAGAACCAGGGATCCATCTTTTATTCTTTTGTCAAGTCCAGAGGGAATCGATCCTTCAAGCTGGTTGTTTGACAAATCTCTGTATAAAGGAGAAAAATATAGTATTAAAATAAATAAAAAATAATGAATGCA
Source organism: Alopecurus myosuroides (assembly GCA_028641055.1). Lineage (NCBI taxonomy): Eukaryota > Viridiplantae > Streptophyta > Magnoliopsida > Poales > Poaceae > Alopecurus > Alopecurus myosuroides. Next base: position 559,850,093 of record CM054058.1, read on the forward strand.
TTAGATGAGGATGTGTAAAACTTGAAATAAGTTGCCAAATTAAACATACACAAGCGTTAAAGAAGGTAACTGTGAAAGCTCATCTGGAATTGAACCTGTCAATTTATTGTTCGACAGGTCCCTGCAAGATGGGGATCATTATTTTCTTTCACATTACTTTTCAGGCAGAAATAAAGAAAATTAATTGGTCCACATGTCATGTAACGTACAAGGATTTGACATTCTTAAAATCTGCGAAAGAAGGCGATATGACACCACTGAGACCACTGGAGGACAGGTTTCTACAAAGAGCAGAGTGGGTTAGGTTTATGGTCGCCAACGTAAGTACTAAGTGTAGATGTGCGATGATTACAGGCTTGTGATTATTGGATTCTTGGAAATGGCATAGCTGCAATTTAAGCCAACCCATGCCAGACTGTCGGGAGAGCACGGGTCACCCATCCAGTTCTTCTGCACCTGGTAATTCTTTTTTATCGTCGTGATGGCAGATACTGTCAAATGGCAAACAGAAGCAAATTATCAGTAACAGGCCTGAAGGATATGTATGTATAACGTGCTTAAACATATCAGCTAGCGCGCACCATCCTGTGCGTCTGTTCCAAGGTTGGTGGTGGACATGATGGAGAATAGCTCGAACGCATTGATGATCGGAGGCAGCGTTGAGTTAGCAAGGGCATTGATGGAGACGTGGTACTGACTGTATTCAGTTGACCTTTTGGAGTCGACATACCCGCTCTTGAGGTAACTTGGCTTGAAGGCTTGGTACCACGGCTCGCCGTTCACGATGATATCAAATTGGCGCGTAGCATTGCTTGGGAGGAGTTTCAGCTCGGAGAAGTGCATGATGGATATGTAACTCAGCGGCGTGTGGTTACGCGGACTTGGAAGGTCCAAGCTGAACTCTATATTGCTTCCACCGGTGCTGCGTGGCGTGATAGCTGTCTGCATCACAGCCGTTGGCATCGCATAGGTGACACTTTTTTCCACCTCCAAGTCCGTTTTTATCTCAGCCCAATCAGATGTCGCATTAACAAAAGGCCACCACCACCGGTCGTGCGGATCTGCCGGGTACCTGCAGTTCCACAATGTGTGTCGTGGTTGCGAAAACTTAGCAGAAATAATTAACCAAGAATCTCAATAGTATAGATTTTCAAGCACTGACCTGAAAAAGGTGTTTGGATTGGACGGCCCGAAGTTGAACCTTTGGACCAGGAACAGGCCTTGCGTCTCGTTGGCATGCGGGTAGAGCGTGTTCTTCAGTGGTCGTAGATCCAGCCCATTTATGAAGGGCGTGCCAAAACCAGTGTTCACCAAGCAAACCTGCACGAAATTGTCTGGCACGACAACGATGGCCTCCATAGTGAACGTGAAGTCGGCGCGTGAGATGTTGACCGTTGTCCACAAGTTAACGCCAACGTAGAGGTCGAACAAGATGGGCAGCCGGTCAAGGCCATCGTAGTTGCCATACAAGAACTTGGCTCGGATGAGGTACTTCAGCCCGGACTTGAGGGAGCCAATAGTGTAGCAGTTGCGGATGCCGCTGGGGAAGCTGCGCACGGTGTACCGGGACGTGTAAAGGCCTGTGTAATCGGAGGAGATGTTGCCGTTGACGCCGGTGTCAATGAAGCCAGCATCCGTGGTGTACTGCACCATGGTGTTGGTATCCACGTAGCCCGACTCTCCCGGGAGACCGCAGTCTATGGTTACGAAACCTGCATTGACATTCGTCAGTACCATCAAAGCCTTCTCGATCACCCATTTCGATCGTACCTGCGGACACCAAGCACGTACTAGTCTTCCCAAAAATAATACGCTGGCCATACCTGAGCCAGGCTGCGCAACAGCTCGCAGTAAGCCGCCCGTAGTGGCAGCGCATAGAAGAAGCAGCAGCCATGGCGATGGCATTACTGCCCTCGTTCTTGCCTCCATTAATCAGCAAGAGGAAAGTGCCATGATCTATCTGATGCCGGTTGAGGACAGAGTCGTGCCGCCATGATTTATTAGACAAGACAGTGATGCAAGTTGTGCCAACCCACTTGCAAGCACAAGTTGGAATCGAACCAAACACAAGGTCAAACAACCAATCTTGCAACTGGACAGATATAATAAGATCAACTAGCTGGGAGCATCTTCAGTACTTAGTAACTGTGTCAGAGTCAGAGGCACGGAAATGTGTTCTTCAGACATTTGCATCAAACAGGTAGTGAGCAGGCCACCGGGGATTTGTTATTCAAAGCAACAGATTGTAGGGGATCCTGATCCTCAGATCGAAGAAGTGGTGCAGGGATTTCTGCTTTCTCATGTGTACATTTGGTTCATCTAAGCTGAAGAACTATTTTTTCTTTCTGCAATGACAGCTCTAATTGTTATTTTCTAGTCTCAGAGTCACCTAACCTGTTCATTGGTCAGACTTTGAAGTGCCAACATAATTGGTTAGGTGGTCACCAACCAATAATGGTTAACCTCTCTTTGTGAAGCCATGATTGAACTCCTACATAGTCAACTCTTTAGACAAATTCCTTTTATTATGGTATGTGTCAGATAGAAACATGAATGGCATCATGTCCTGTGGTTGAAGCTATCACCCCATGCGAATTTTACTACGATAGCACTGCATAAAGAGAGAAAGAGACTGGCTGGCACTATACCTCTACTTGTTTTCTGAGACGATATATAGCACTGGATAAAGAGAGAAAGAAACTGGCTCGCACTGCATATTCAGTGACCAGGGAGGAGGGATAAGATGCAGGACTGAGCCAGCGGCTTGGAACTATAAATCTGTCTTGCAATCTGTCAACATTATAGCTTCTGGCAGTGACATGTATTATCTGAAACACATGAACAAACATAGGCCGGTCAAATGTTCAGTCGTAAGTACAAGAAAGTTACTACGGCAGTCCTGTGTTTCTGATCATCTTGCTCACCGTTATACCTTGGCATTGCTGAGCATGCAGGGTGCATCTTGTTTGTCAGCATTAATTAAGCTACCGACAGTGACATATAATCTCCAAATGTACAATGACGAGCTTTTTGTACGCTCGCACCGAGCTGGCTCGTGTCCAGCGTGATTCACCTACATGTTCACTCAGCTTGGTGTAGTACACAAACAAAGGCAAGATGATGAGAAACAAGATGTACATCGTCCATCGAGATTCCGAAATTTGCAGTGTGATGTCCATGGAGCTGAAATCAAGCTGCAAAATCTGGACTTGGCGGACCTGGAGATCGACATGCAGCCTTGAAGTCTGAGAAGCTGTGATGGACGCGTTTTGCTTTGTGATCCAGGTCCACTTCACACCTGAGCTTCTTGCTTCCACTGACAAATTCAAACCCGGCCTGGTCGGCACATCACCAGGCGACGAGGCCGCTATCTTCTCCTCGGCGACTTCACCCTTGGCCCGTGGGTTCAGACACAACTACTGGAGGCCTATCTCATAGGTTAATCAGAGTGATAGTGCAGTAGTTTGGCCTCAGGATCACCATCTTCTTTGGCCAGATCTTCAGGTTAATCAAACTGAAACTGCAGTTGACTTTTTCCAAGCGAAGAGGGGTGTGAGGTAGAGCAGCTACTAGTCATGGAAATCTTGCAGTGTGCGTTGAACTCCACCAGCATCTGCCACTGACGCTCCCTGGCAAGCCTTTTCTATCTGCTCCTGCTGCAATTTTCACAAGACATGTTTCTTCAGTCCCAAGAATTTTCAAGTGACAGTAATGCTTCAGGTTGCTAAAATATCTTGAAGTGGGATTATCATCCACTCAGCTGAGTTAACAGGGAAAAGAAAACTATAATGTGACAGTGCACAGATCAGGATCCATTAATCCCAGTTTCAGTTCAGTGTTAAAAGCCGATTTCCTAAATATTGTTTACCAGTACGTGGTCACAACATGCACACATAATATGTTTAAGTCCTTATATGTTTAGCTGACCTCTCAACAAGGGATCGCAAGTTGAACACATAAATAGAATACAAGTAGCCTGAAATTCGCTAACACCATTTTCTGATCAGTCTACAGTACAGTTGCCTATTATGTTTGAAACCTGGTGCTGACCTTGATTTTTCAGTTAGGCGCATAATTATTAGTCTAAGACAAACAGAAAACAATTACAAGATACTAGTATCTCTCATTTCAGAGGAGAAAGATATCATTTAGTTCTAAAATTCAATCATAAGGACAACACGTTTACCTGTAAGCCGCAAGACGCTGCAGTCAAGGCACATGCTCCCTTGCGGGAGCAAGGCAATGTTATTGCCATATGGATCAACAGGCCATCAGGAGAAACCACATAATCATGTCTCTCTGTAACTGCTGGAAATCCGGAATCTCTGCACTGGCATTGTTGTACTTCAGCAAGTCCAGCATTGCCTTGTACCAACTTCTGTGAGTCACATAGCTGAGCTGGGACTGGTCATTCAACAGAGGTTCACCTTAATTTGTCTCAGTTTAGTCAGCCCGCCTCATCCCATTGGAAGTCAATGCCTGTTTCTGCATTACGTCTGCCATTACATCTGTATCACCTTCCTTAAGAGATACATCACAGACACCAGACTGAAGATCTGTGCCATCAACAACGGAATTCTCATCTGAATTTTTACCCCTTTCTTCCACTATTATTCTTTCAGCTTCAGCCACATTGCTTTCCTTGTGTAAATCTGTTGGGACAGAAAGCTGACAATGAATTGATTCATCCTTGTTTGAAGATAACACTACTTCGGGTGATTGATTTCAAGCCCGGTAGAATTGAACTTTTTTGGTCAGGTTAAGATACTAATAAGTAGATTTTCCATGTTCCTTTGTCACTACTAGTTTGCACGAAAATAAGTAGAATGAAAAGCTAGGGATATGCAAGATATAAGATCTCTAGGATTTCCTGTCCTAGCGGCTAAAGTAATAAGGAAACAAATACTCAATAGGATTCTTGGGGGGACATTGGCAACGGTCTTGATCTTGTATGCTCTTTGAAAATTAATTAGCAATCTCTGACCTCGTAGATGACCGGCGGCGGTGATTGGGTTAAAGAGGCTGAGGGTGCTCTGGCCGCCGTAGAGGCAGGAGGACATCCGTTGCTGGAGCCGACGCATCGTGTCCCCGGGGGAATGCGCTGAGCTTGAAGGAGCGCCGCGTGGGTAACGAGGATTGCCGGGGTCGGCGCCGCGAGCGCGCATCGCCACGCCGTGCAGACCCCCCGCGCGTTTCCATAGCGCTTGAGGTCGGGGCCGTCGCCGATGGGCAGAGGAGTTCCGGTGGCAGATCCGCCCAAGGTCGGAAGGCCGGCATGCCTGGAAATGGTGGCGGCGTACGGGAGCGGCGGCGGGACGGAAATGGCGTGCGTGGCTGGCTGAGAATTTTTTTACCTGGTTTTTTTTTTCTCGAGAGCCTTTTTTTTTTACCTATACTGGGTGGCTGACTTAACAAGACGAGGAGAGTCAAATCAGAGCTACTAGATGTATCTAGTATTTCTAAAAAAAAAAAAGATACTCCCTCCGTCCGGATATAAATGACGCAAGGGTGCTTTTGCGAAAACGCCCCCGCTTTCTTTCCGACAAACAGACGAGTTCGTCGCGAGGTCATCCTCTTCCGCTCCATCCCGCGGCCGACCGGAGAGCGCCCATTTCGCATCTTCCCCGCCCCCAGCCTCCTGCTCCTTTGCCTCCCCGGGCACCGGCCGCCTGATCCTTCGCTTCCCCGCCGCTTTTCTGAGTCTGCACCAACGAGGAGGAGAGATCAAGAGAAAAGGTTCCCCTTTTCTACAAAGCTCGCGTCTTGCCGGCGTCGAGCTCGGATGCTCCTCTGTTATACGGTGGTCCGAGCTCCTGCCCGCCACCTACGGCGCCGGTGAGGTTTTTCACCGTCCCTTCCGCTCGGATGCTCCTCGGGACATCGAGATCCTGCTGTCTGCGCCCCTTCCGCAAGTCTCCGCTACCTGCACTCCGCAGCCGCCTCCTCTTCTTCTCCTCCTCCTCAAGGGTGGTCGCTTCTAAGGTTCTTAGGATTTCGGCAGCGATGGCCACGGCAGTGCAGCCGACGGTGGTGGTGGGCAGCGGCCGCATGGGGCAGGTGCTGCTGGGCATGGGACCGCTCGGCGGGGACATGCTGGTGGGCCGCGGGGATAAGGTGCCGGAAGGCGCGCCCTCTGGGCCAATACTAGTTTGCACCCGCAACGACGACCTCGACGGCGTGCTCGAGGCCACCCCTAAATCTCGGTGGCGCGGTATGACGATCGGTAGCTATTGCTTTTCTGTGCTGTAGAAACTCCTTACTGCTGTTGTGTGCTAGGGAACCCTTTGAGCTGATAATGGAACAGATTTGGTGTTCTTCCAGAATGGGATGCTGGATCCGTGGTTCGAGAGCCACCGGTTGGTGGATGCGAACCAGGTTATGGCATACTTCGATGTGTCCAAGGTTGGAGAGACACCGGTGGATGGGATCACTGACACCAACCCGGAGGGGCTCACTGGTAGAAAAAAGGCCTTCCATACGCCCCCATCAGTCCCCAAACTTCGCGCACCGTGACTAAAGGGGTTCTAGTCCCGGTTCGGAAGGAGAGCCGCGACTGAAGGTCATGCGTCGCGGGTTGGGAAGCGCGTGGAGGCGCGTGGAGGGCATTAATTCCGGTTGGCCTGGCCACCCGGGACTAATGATCCAGTCTGATGGCCTCCATGTCTTTAGTCCGGTTGGCCTGGCCCGGGACTAAAGATACAAACTGCTCGCCTCCGCGCGGCGGTTTATTTCGCGAGCGACAGAGGCAGAAGGCCATTGCTACAGTGCGCACCCGAGAGTCTCTCTGTTTCTTCTTCTCTCTTCTCTTCCTCTCTTCGATCTTCCTCCACCAAGCACCCATGGCTCAAGTTTGGAACACTGGCCGTGTGGCCACACCATGCCGCAAGAGTCTCGACGTGGCCTACAACAATATGTGCGAGGCTCCCTAGTCTTCTTAACCATTTGAGCAATCTCTATGAAGAAGCCGATGAACACCATAGGTTCTTCGGGCTTGATCTAGAGTACGCGGCGGATCAATGGGATGTTGCCGTCATCCAGATTGCCTTCAAGGAGATCGTTTTGGTCTTCCAATGGTCAAGGTAACGCACACACGTATACAATCTTGCATTTTAGATTTGTTTGTTGCATTGGAAGTATACATGTGTTGCTAACATATCTAACACGTGTTCTATTTTTGTTGTTGCAGTAGTTCAAGCATTTCCAGCACTTGTTGATTTTCTTGTCAACAAGGGGTATGACTTCTGCAGCGTTGACATCATGAAGACAGTCAGAAGTTGATGCGCTTGGGTATTGTGGATACCTGAAGATCACTACATTGATCTTCAGGACCTTATCCATTTGATGAGTTGTACGGTCACAAGACGGGATGGCTCCGATGGCAACTGCCTCATCCACGCCGACTACAAAACCATGAGTCTCGTTTCCCTCCAAGAATCACATGTATTCGGGGAAGAACCCACTGGACCGGATCAACCTCAACTATGCAGCCATAGATGCATACGTTGCCTACGAGTTGTTCTGTATCTACTCGACGGAGATCGAGTAGATGTTGTTTGTGTACCGCATCTTGCGTTCGATGTATGCATGTAATGGATATATTAGTATGTAATGGATATTATTTCTATATTAATTCCTAGCTATATTATTTCTATATTATGTCAAACACACATTTTAAATCAAACAAACAAAAACACATCAAAAAAATAAACAAAAACATCAAGAAACTACTAGTCTTATTTTTCTGAATATCTGAAGGCTACTGGTCTTTTATTAAAAAGGATGGTATTTTTATTTGGTTGTTGACCTTGATGTTTGGTTCATGAATTTTATCAGATTTTATTTTGCATTTAGGAAAGGGGAAAATGAAAAAGTTTTATTTTACTGAATATTTTGATATATTATTTGTATTTTTAAGATTTTAAAATGAATTAGTTTTATTTTTCTTAATTTTTTGATATATTATTTGTATTTTTAAGATTTTAAAATGTATTAGTTTTATTTTTCTGAATATTTTGATATATTACTTGTATTTCTAAGATTTAAAAATGAATTAGTTTTATTTTTCTGAATATCTTGATATATTATTTGTATTTTTAAGATTTAAAAATGAATTAGTTTTATTTTTCTGAATATTTTGATATATTAATAGTATTTTTAGAAATAATACAAATTAAAAAGTTAATTTTTATTTATGTATTCAAAATAATTAATTACATCATTACTTTTGTTTATTAAAATATTTATTTGAAATTCAGACAATAAAGAAATGTGGCATCGACCAACATGTTAATAGGATTGATATGATACTACTATCACATACATGCGTGCGAAACACTTGGATGCGGGACGGGATGGAACTCGAAAGTTAAGCGTGCTAGTGCTAGAGTAGTGGGAGGATGGGTGACCGAGCGGAAAGTTTGACCACGAGTAAGAAATTTGACTAGAGATAATTGTAGTTAGACACTAAGCAAATAGTAAAAATTCTGAAAAAAAGGGAGTGAAAAATTGGAGTGAAAAATAATTAGAAACCCAAATGAATTAAAGAAATAACGAAATAGCATTTAGTCCCGGTTCGTGTGACCAACCGGGACTAAAGGTCCTCCGCCCCCAGCGCACGCCACCCGCCCACGTGGCCGGGCCTTTAGCCGCGGTTCGTAACTAGGCGCGACTAAAGGGGGGGCCTTTAGTCGCGCCTATTTAGTCCCGGTTGCGCGGCCGGGATTAATGGCCCTGGCGAACCGGGACTGTAGGCCTATTTTCTACTAGTGGCTGACCGCTGCTTTTGGCAACTGGCTCCAGTAGTGGGTGCTCGCTTGCAAAATGGCGGACTTACTTGCAAGGTGTTATTCTTGAGAATTTTGTTTACTTGCAAGGATTGATGGTTAACGATGCTGAAACCAACACTTGCAAGGCACCGTCTGTCTGCGTTTTCAGATTGATTGATGCCACTAAAATTCAGTTTATGGGTGTTACACGCAATAGCAAAACAACGATGAAGTTAAACAGATCAAACCAACGGGGACACGAGATTTTAACGTGGAAAACCCTTCCAACAAGGAAGAGAAAAAAAACCACGGGCGCCAGCCAACAATACTTCACTATTTCGGGTGAGGTTACAATCGCGCCGGGATTTACAATGTGTGGCTTATCCCGTGCGGCGGCTTACAAGAGGTATATAAAGGCGGTCCTGACCTAACTAGGTTGGTAACTGTGAATCCAACTCCAACTCGGTATCGACTCGTACCGTACTCCAGGCTCCACTTCGTCTGAAGTTCGGCCTTTATCAGTATATACGAATATGAATTTGGATCACCATAAAATAACAATGGGATGCCGAACTCAAACGTTGTTTGCGGCTGCTGGCTTAATCTTTTTGTGTGATTGTGTCACAGGCTGCAAGGCACCTTGAAGTGGCTGGATCGACTGCTCGCTCTTTCAGGGAACCTGCTGCAACAACAGCAAAAACTACTGGTGAAGGTACATATTGCTGCCCTCTCTGATGCTTGTTGGTTGAGTCTTGCCATAGCAGGGATTTATCACGTTTCCTTTTAAAACTGATGCTTAGTGCAGGCACACTGCTTACAAACGTATAGAGGAGACACCGATCAAGCTTTGCCGGGCAGAGGGTACGGGGCCTGCACACCGATTCGTATTCAATTTTTGGAGAGTTCAATAGAAGCGGCGGTCCTGACCTAACTAGGTCGGTAACTGTGAATACAACTCCAACTCGGTATCGACTCGTCCACTTCATCTGAAGTTCGGCCTTTATCATTATATACGAATATGAATTTGGGATCACCAAATAACACTCCACCTGAGACAAATTCCCTCTTGTAGCATAAATGAGAACCTTCACCTGAAACACACAAAGAAAACACCTTCGGCGCCATATAGCCTCTTGGGCTAAGCAGTGATACCAACTAAGCTTGAGCAAAACTCAAACTTAGCAATAGGAATTGGCTTTGTCATCATATCAGCAGGATTATCATGAGTACTAATCTTGCATACCTTCAGCTTACCTTGTGCAACAACATCACGCACATAATGGTACTTGTCATCAATGTGCTTTGTTCTCTCATGGAACATCTGATCATTAGTAAGGTAAATAGCACTCTGACTGTCACAAATAGGTTAATGCAAGTATTCATCTCCACAAAGCTCAGCAAAAAGGCCTTTCAACCCAACTGACTCTTTGCATGCTTCAGCAATAGCCATATACTCAGGCTCAGTAGTAGATTGTGCAACAACACCCTGCAAGGTAGCCTTCCAGCTAACGGCACATCCAATTATTGTAAACACATAACCTGTGGGATCTCCTCTTATCCAAGTCGACAGCAAAATATGAATCCACATAGCCTGCGAGTCCCTGACCAGTCTTGCCAAATTTCAAGCAAGCTTTGGATGTGCCGCGAAGGTACCTGAAAATCCACTGAACAGCTTTCCAATGTTCTTTACCAGGATTAGCCATGTATCGACTGACCAAGCTCATAGCATAAGATAAATCAGGCCGAGAACACACCATGGCATACATTAAGGAACCAACAGCACTAGCATAAGGAACTCGTGACATGTACTCAATATCTTTGTCAGTAGTAGGACATTGCAATGCTGACAATTTGAAGTGTGAAGCAATAGGAGTACTAACAGACTTCGCATCATGCATATTAAAACGATGAGGAACTTTCTTGATGTAATTCTCCTAACTAAGAAATAGCAATCTAGATTTTCTGTCTCTTGAAATTTCCATACCTAGAATTTTCTTAGCAGGACCAAGATCCTTCATCTCAAACTCACTACTCAATTATTTCTTCAGTGTAGTGATTTCTTTCATGCTCTTGGCAGCAATTAACATATCATCAACATATATCAGCAAGTATATAGGCGATTCATCTACAAATTTAATGTACACACAACTATCATATTCAGACTCTTAAAGCCATGTGACATCAAAGGAATCAAACCTTTGATACCATTGTCGAGGAGGACTGTTTCAATACCGTAAAGAGACTTCTTTAGCTTGCACACGAAATCCTCTTAACCAGGCACTATGAACCCATCAGGTTGGTCCATGTATATTTCCTCCTCAAGTTCTCCATGCAAAAACACAGTCTTCACATCTAACCGCTCAAGCTCAAGATCATGCATAGCAACAATACTAAAGAAAGTATGAATAGAACTATGCTTGACAACAGGAGAGAACACATCATTATAATACTCCTGGAATCTGGCTGAAACCTTTTGCTACTAACCTTGCTGTCGAGACATCGTAGTAGTTTTCATAGACGGGGGTGCCATGAGACTACGGGTAGAGACGTGGGGGAACGGGATCGCGTGGTAGACAAAGACACGGGTTTTACCAGGTTCGGTACGTCGGATAATACGACGTTCCTACTCCTGCAATCTCACTAATCAGGACTAAAGCATGTGTATACAATTACAATGTGAGGTTCGATCTAGCTATTCGCTGAGGATCAACTTCCCGGCGAGTTAGCCTATAGCTTCTTGTGTATCTACCATATCTCCCGTCCGGCTTTATATAATAGCCGGGTTAGGGCATACAGAGTAGGAAACCTAGAAGACTACGGTAACTACTAACTTGGAAAGTAAGGAATCCGTCTTCTCCTCCAAGCCAGATCACGTGGGCCGTGATCCGGGTCCTTCTAGAATCCGGCTTCTGTGCGTCAGCTTACTGGGCCGCCCAATGGACCATAGCCCACTGCCACTTGGGCCACCCTGGTAATCCGGCACTTATGACCATCATCTGATATACCCCTATTCAGTATATATCCGACAGTAGCCCCCAAGAAGGATTAAAACTCTGATTCACCGTCTTTCGCCAAATGTACATTGTCCAAGAAATATCAATCAGCAGTCTTGATTCTTCTTATTCTTCTTGGAAAAGAGATGGTAGCGTGAAACTCGGAATTTTGAAAATCCGGCTTTTCTCACACGATCCTTCGCGGAGAAGGAACCTCCTACGTCAGCGCTTTGATCGTGCTGACGTAAGGGACGTTTGGGTTTCACGCGGGAAACCCAGAAACGTATCTCTGACAGATTCTCGCGGGAAACGAGGAGATAGCCATAATCACCCCGTCGATTCATTTCCCGGATTTTCCGGCGAGTGACACGCGTTGATCATCAAACGGTCAAGAGTCGTTGGCACGTATCGTGACGGATTTCCGGCTATATATAGCCTTCTTCATCCTCCCGAAAAACCTTCCGCTCTCACTTCCAAGCCATTACAGCGCCCAAGCTCCCGAGCAGAGAGAAATTTCCAGACGCGAACCGCGCCCAAAACCTCACCGGAGGCGAGCCTGCGCCGCCACCAGATGGCATCTCCGCCGTCTTCTCCTGCCCGCACTATTGCGTAGGACATCGAGGACATCATCAACGGCGTAGATCCAATGTTGGATTCCCCAATGCACGCCGGCGACGAGCCGGTGAAGACCGCGGGCACCGCGGCGGACGGAGGAGATTCTTCCGCCGCCGTGAATCTTGCGGGTTCAAGCTCCGCGCCCTCTCTGCCGTTCGCTCCCGAGACGGCGGAGGAGGAGATCACGCTCGTCGGTGACGAGCTCGCGGGTGCGGCGGCCGCCGCGTCCGCCGCCGTCGGAGCCGACGAAGAAGTGGAGACTGCAGGCAATTGGATTGCCTGCAGCATTCCGCCATCCCTCCTTCCAAACATGGAAAAGGAGGGGTTGGTGCTGAAAGGGAAGTGGCGGCTGCCGGAGGATGAGAACGAACCCATGCCGAACGACGGAGAACGGGTTCTTCTCTCCTCCCACCTTCTAAGAGGTATAGGATTACCACCTTCCGCCTTCTTCCTCCAGGTCCTCTCCCATTACAATATCCAGCCCCATAACCTGCCACCCAATTCTATTCTTTATATGGCCGGCTTTCAGGCCCTCTTCGAGGGTTTCCTAGGCATAGAACCTAGGTTAGACTTCTGGTTATACTGCTTCGGGGTTAAGCGGAACTCTTCGGAGGGTGCACTCCCGACTTGCGGAACCATATCCTTCACTCTTAGGAGATTTAGGGAGGATTGGTTCCCCAAGATCAAAACATCGGAATCCGTCAAATTCTGGACGGGTTCCTTCTTTTATCATCCCGATGTCCCTTTCCCGAAAAAGACCATCGGGGTTCCACCTTTCTCAAACACTGCTGCCGTTCCCCAAGAGAATTGGGGAACTGAAGCCGTCCAAGTTCTGCCGCCTGATCTTCTAAGGATCAAGCGGCGCATCGCCAAGCTCACTTCCTCTGATCCGCCTCTAACCGGCATGGACACAGTCCTTTGCTGTTGGACAGGCGGATCCAGCCATTAGCCAACCATGGCGGCCGTCTCCTTTGCGAGTACACGGGCGCCGGAGACAAAATGCGGACAACCAGCAAAGACTGGGCCGTGTGGGATCTGCGGCGGCGCGTGAACCAGTTGGTCGCATCACGCGACCAATATGAAGCGAGTCGGCCAATGTATACAGCCGACAACCCGGTTCCAAAGGTATTATTTCCGTCATTTGGGTTTTCCATGTTTTCTCGGATTTCTCGCTTCTAACTCTGTTTTTTATTTTCGACATACCGCCGACCTTCCCGAATCGGAGCTTGCCTCCGAAGCTGAAATGGAGGCGTTGCGCGCCACCTTTGCAGGTGGGCGAAAGCGCAAGAAGATCTCTTCCTCTGAGGAAGTCATTGATCTTGACGGGGTTCCCGTCGCTACCTCCAGGTTAGGTCATCCGGGTTGTTTTCTTTTGTCAGAGTTTCTTTTTGTCTTCGGAGTTTTAACCTTTTCCGGGTTTTTTATTTTTATCTTTAGCCTACCTCCCTCCAACTTAAAGCCGAAGAAGCTGAAGAAGCACAAAGTTGTGTCCAGCAGAGGCTCTCAACCTTTTCCCGTCATCGCACCGGACACACCGTCCACGATGGCGGAAGAGCATGCCACAACCCCCACCATAGAGTCGTTAGAGCCCAGCCAGCCCGTTGTGCCGGACACGGACACGAGGGAAAGGGCGGCTCCAGAGGTGCCGGACCGATGAGGAGATTCCCACCTTTGACAAGGACTTCAAGAACCTCAACGACGGCCTAAGCGCGGCCGGAATTCTTTTTGTGGAATACGCAAAATAGTTCAATGAAAACTTGGCGGGTTTGCAACGAATGAGTCAGGTATTTAACTCTAGCCCCCCAAGAATTAAACAAAATGTATACTTTTTGCCTTGATGCTTTTTAGTTACTCTTTTCCTTGTCATGTTCCAGCAAACCACTGAATCCATTAACATGGAAGTTTTCAATAAACTTTCCGTCAATAATAAAGAAGTTAGAAATCTTTTTTCTATTCTTGATGTGAAAGATGCGGAGCTGGCATCATCTCAGCTGCAGCTGGTGGAAACAACAGGTATATTTTTCCTTCTGAAGTTTCTGATTCAGCCTTTTGTCTAAGTACTTTTCCCGAGTTTTATTTAAACTCGGAATTCTTTCCTTGCTTTCCAGCTGCTTTGGCTAAGGCCAAGGAGATAGCTGAAGATGCCGGCAACGCTGCCAGTCTCCGTTAGGAGAATTTCGATCTTCATAAGGAACTTATGAAGGCCAAACAAGATCTGGAAGCCAGCAATATGGCCCTTGGAATTTCTCAATCCAAGGCTTCCGAACAGGCAGAGAAGGACAAGTCCACCATTCAGGACTTGGAAAATGCTTTAAATCTGCGCCTGGAGGAAGGCTCCGAAATCGACAAGATTCTCGGTAAGTTTATTTCATTTACCAGTTTATCCATGTCTTGCTTTCTTTCTCTGCTTTTTCACCTAACCTTTTGGTTGTTTTTCTGAAATAACAAGAGATAACCCAGATCTCACTCGGATTGATAGAATCCAAGCCTTTGGGAAGACGTGGACTTCGATCAGAGCTGCTGGCACGCAGCTGATCAACAAGTTCCTTCCCACAAGGACTGGGGAGTTCTCGGAAGTTGAGAAACTTCCGGGTGCTATCTTGGAGGTGGCGGAGTCTCGGGAGTCCATCCTACGCTCCGCTGCACGGGGTGGTGCACGCATGGCTCTCGGCCTTATGCGTATGCACTACCCTGGTGCCAAGTCTTGGCGCGTGGCGTCCGGTATCCCTCAAGGATACACGGAAACCCAACGAACCACCATCTTTGATGAAATCAAAGACCATGCCACCAAGATCGCCTCTATGGTGAACATCTCCCTCACCTATCCGGAAGAGGAGATCCCCGAAGCCCCCGAGAATGACACCAGCAACGACGACTCGGATGCTTGAAGGGTTGTCCTTAACCTGGATGGTGGAAGTAGATAATAGGAGCATTACTGCACTTTTACAATGTAATTCATATTGTAATGCTTCTATTCTTTTGCATAAACAAGAACTCCGCCTTTTGCACACTAGTAGAAAAAGGCCTTTCTGTGGCGCACCAAAATGGGATTCTGTGGCGCACCTAGGGGCCGGAGGGGTGCGCCACAGAATATACGCCATAAAAATTATTTCTGTGGCGCACCGTGGCCGTGCGCCACAGAAATGTCAATTCTGTGGCGCACCTCAGCCGTGCGCCACAGAAATTTGCAATTCTGTGGCGCACCTCAGCCGTGCGCCACAGAATTGTTTTTTGAATTTCAAAAAAAAAAGGCGGCCAGATCTGGCCGCGGGAAATTTTCGAAATTGCTCGCCGGAGTTGGTGGGTGGAGAATGGGGGTCATCGGAGTTGGTGGGGAGGAGAAGGAGAAGCTCGCCGGAGGTGGTGGTGGTGGTGGTGGTGGAGGGAGGAGGAGGAGGAGAGGTGGTGGTGGTGGAGGAGGAGGAGGAGGAGAGAGGAGGAGAGGTGGTGGTGGAGGAGGAGGAGAAAGAGGAGGAGGAGAGGTTTTGGTGGAGGAGGAGGAGGAGCTCGCCGGAGGTGGTGGTGGTGGAGGAGGAGGGTGGTGGTGGTGGAGGAGGAGGAGAGGTGGTGGTGGTGGTGGTGGAGGAGGAGGAGGAGAGGTGGTGGTGGTGGTGGTGGAGGAGGAGAGGTGGAGGAGAGGAGATGTAGAAGATGAGAAGTGGAGGGGAGAAGGGAAGAAGAGGAGGGGAGGAGGGTAGAAGAGGAGGGGATTTCGAATCCTGCCTCCCAATTCTGTGGCGCACCCCCCTTGGTGCGCCACAGATTTATTATTATTATTATTTTCTAGTCAAAATCTTAAAACGGCCATAACTTTTGTTCCTTTTGGAATTTGGCGATTCTAAAAAAAGCTCATAGGCCGAAGGCGAGTGAGGTTGGGTTTCTTTTTTTTCTCTAGTTTTTTTTAATATCTTGATCATTTTTTTTCGACATCGTATGCAAAAGTTATGCCCATTTTACTTTTTTTATAAAACTTTTGCTCAGAAAGTCGAAATTCATATTTCAAAATTTGATAAAAAAGTAGACATTAAACTCTCCGTGCATCTATAAGGGATTTATTTTTTGATGCTTTTTAAACCGCCAACTCTTCCGTCAAAAACTAGAAAAGGCGTTCCCGGGGGGGGGGGGGTGGAGTTGGTGCGTGTGGGCAAAATTTTTTCGGATGGGAATTCTGTGGCGCACGTGGCAGTGGTGCGCCACAGAAATGTCATATTTCTGTGGCGCACTAACCACCATGCGCCACAGAATAGGAGTGTGGCAATTATTGGTGTGGGCCCTCAGCTCATTTCTGTGGCGTACCCCCATCCCGTGCGCCACAGAATTCCTCTTTTCTGTGGTGCACCACGGTCCCGTGCGCCACAGAATGTCTCTTTTCTGTGGCGCATGCCCACCCGTGCGCCACAAAAATATATTTCTGTGGTGCACCAAGAGGCCATGCGCCACAGAATCTGTTCCATAGAAAGGCACTTCTCTACTAGTGGCAGTTTTAATTATGGAATTCTTTGCAAGGTTTCCGGGTTTTAATATTCCTTTGTCTTTTAAGTTCTCTGGCTTATGTGTTTTAGCTGTCCTTAGTGTTTGAAATGGCTCAATAGTACTATGAATCATCATGCCGAATTACTGGGTATAACCAATCAGTTTAAACTCGGAAATATGGATCATACTAAAGGCATTTTTACTAACTAGCTCCAGTGACCCAACACATAAACAATCGGATAATACTTAGAGAAAAGTAAGGAATTTTTTGAAACTTGGGCACGCAGGCACAATCCGAGTTTCCTTTAGCCGTTAGCAGGCTGAAAATCATTCAGTTTTTAAACGCCGAGCACGCAGGCACAATGCGGGTTAACATTGAGTATTTTCTAAGATCATTGGGAAATAGATAAGGTGGAATCATGCTTTGTACTATAATAACTTGTAAAAACATGGATACTAGAATTCCGACAACTTTATTTCATGATCTCAAAGATGTTTACATAGAAATTGAACTAAGTATAGAAGGGACGTAACTGCTGAATACTCCAAGGCCTCTTTGTCTCTCCTAGCTCAACATCTATCTTTCTATTTCTTTTGCGATTCGGCTTCTCGGGATCGTCTTCCGTATCTCGAATGTCAACAAGATAATATGATCCATTCTTCATGGCTTTACTGATGACAAATGGTCCTTCCCATACTGGGGCCAGTTTGTGCTTCCTTTGCTGCACCAACCTCAGCAGTAGGTCAGCTTCTTTAAAAGAACGATGCCTGATTTTCCGACTATGGTAACGTCGTAAACCTTGCTGATAAATGGCGGATCTTTGAAGCACAAGCTCTCGTTACTCTTCTAAGAGATCGACGGCATCCTGTCGTGCTTCTTCGGCATCCGAGTCGTCGAAATCTTGCACTCTTGGGCTATCATGGCTCATGTCCGTTGGAAGAATAGCTTCCGCACCATAAACTAGGAAAAACGGGGTTTGCCCAGTTGACCTGTTTGGCGTCGTTCGAATACTCCAAAGCACGGAAGGTAGCTCCTCTACCCATGCTCCAGCTGCTCTATGAAGAGGAGATTCGAGTCTTGGGCGTATTCTTTGCAGGATTGAGCTATTCATTCTATCAACCTATCCATTGGATTGCGGGTGTGCCACAGATGCGAGATCTAGGCGAATTCCCGTTTGTCGGCAATATTTTGCCAACTCTCCAATTAAATCTGAGAATGGGTTTTGTTTAACCGGGTCTATCGGTGCGGTTTCTCCATCTGGGCTTGTTTGGTTTGGGTGTGAATGGGCAGGCACGATAACAGTTCGGTTTAGTTCAGTTTTACCTTAAACACAAGTTGGGTGCGGTTGGGTATGGGTTTCAACCGATCGAGTTCCAAACAGGTTTACCCGTGGTTCAGAACCGGTTAAGCAGATTGGTTATACTCCCGTTCCCTGTGTGTCGTTCAACCGCACGTGGTCACCGCCTGCCCCATCCCCTACCTAGACCTACCGGCCAGCTCCGTTGGCAGCGGCGACAAACATGGAGGAGGGTTCTTACTGGGCCACCGCATCGCAGGCAACTTCGGGGGCGCCGCATGAGGATATCATCACCCGGTTCACGCTTGGGGACTTCGCAGCGCCAGACCGCCGGAGGAGCTGTTCGGCTGCGACGTGTGCCGGTGGCTTCACCGGAAGAGATCGCCATGCCGAACACTGTAGTCGGCGCCAAAAGGAAGGCCGCCGACAGAAGCCGCGCACGCCAAAGGAGCACTACTCCGGCGGTGCCCATGAAGGTCTCCAACAACTGAAAGAGCGCCGTTCCGAAAAGTCCCACAAACCGGCGGGTGCCTACCATGGCGAGCAAGGCGATGACCGGCCAGCCGTGGCGACCAAGGCGACGACCAGCCATTGGGCGTGCACCCCGCGGCACCGCCAATAAAAGGCAGGAAGAGGAAGAGCACTGCCTCCCTCGCCGCGCCCTCACGAATAGCACGACTACCCGGCCCAGCCTCGTCACCGGCGCAAGGGCGACAACTACAGCAGCGACAGTGTAGCACGGCGGCGGCGCGAAAAAAGAAACACACCGTCTTTACATGGTTGATCGACGCCGGCACGCTGAAGGAGAAAGAGAGGGTGTACTACGTGCTGCGGCCGGAGCTCGCCGGCGCCGACAGAGACAGAAACGGGAAGGACTTCTCCGGCGTGGTCACCATGGCAAGTATCCAGTGCAGCAGCTGCCACGACGTCTTGCCGCTCCTGGCCTTTTCTTTGCACGCCGGCGGAGGGACGTCGCGGACGGCATGGGAGAGGCTCTTGCAGTCTTGCTCATGTCCGGCAAGCCACTGCTGTGTTGCGTGTAGAAGGCATGTGAGAAGGAACGCATCAATCTGCTTCTTGTCGTTAACTACACGTTTTTGCACGCGGTGGTGGCAACGTGGTGAAGCTTTGGTCCAACAGTTAGTAACTTGTTTCCGTAAATAGGTTAAACCCGTGGATGAAGGCTCGGTTTAGTTCGGTTTTAGGTGAAAAATTGAGCAGGTCTGGTCTTAGTTGGGCTGACGCAATTGTCGAATGGGTTTAGTTTAGGTTGGGTTGTCAAGTTTCCTCACGTGGGTATGGTGGAGGTATGGTTCAGTTGTCTAACCATTCTCAGATTTATCTCCAATGGAGAAATTTGTCCCGTTGTCGGTTATTATGCTGTGTGGAACGCCGTATCTCATGACTAGGTCGATAATGAAATTTCTGGCAGTTACACCGTCCAACTTTTTGATGGGTTTAGACTCCACCCATTTGGTATACTTATCCATTGCTACGAGTAGATGTGTAAATCCGTCTCGCGCAGTTTTGAACGGTCCCATCATATCTAGCCCCCAGACCGCAAACAGTCATGTAATGGGGATAGTTTTGAGTGCTTGGGCCGGCATATTAGTCTGCTTGGCGTAATATTGACACCCTGCACATGTGTTGACTATGTGCTCAGCGTCTGTCTTGGCTGTTAGCCAGAAAAACCCAGCACAGAATGCTTTTTTAACTATGCTTTTTGATTGAGCATGATGTCCGCAATCTCCAGTATGGATTTCTTCCAATATTTCTCGTCCTTCTTCTGGCGAAATACATCGTAGAAAAAGTCCGGAAGTACTGCGTTTATACAGGCAATTGTCAATTACCGTGTATCCTTTGCATCGACGCTGTATTTGTCTCTGCAAGACTTCGTCTGCTCCTTCCGGGTACTTCTGGTTGACTAAGAAGTTTAAATATGGAATTGTCCAGTCCGGGTTGACGAGCATAACTTCAATTGACTCACAAGCCAGAGGATAGTCAATATCTCCACCTTTTATGGATGGCTCGTGCAAATGCTGGACGAATACACCTGGTGGTAGGGTTTTTACCCTCTCTGACCCCATGCGGGCTAACGCATTCGCGTTCCAATTTTCCTCCCTTTAAACGTGGAGTACTTCAAATCCAAAGAAACAGATGGCGGACTCGTCCACCGTTCTCCGGTATTCGGCCATTATAGGGCTTTTTGCGTCCCAGGTTTGGTTAAGCTGATGTTGTACCAAATCCGAGTCGCCGTAGCACAAGATGCGCTTTACTCCTATTTCTTTTGCAATATGCAAGCCATGAAGCAGAGCTTCGTATTCTGCCACGTTATTGCTGGCGTTGAAGTGTATTTGTAATACGTACTCCATTGTGTCTCCCTTAGGGTATTTTAAGACTACACCAGCTCCAGCGCTCTCCTTCATCTTGGATCCGTCAAAGTGCATGATCGAGTACTCGGACTCCGGCATTGGTGTTTTCTCCATTGGTTCCGTCCAGTCGGCGAAAAATCTGCCAAAAACTGGGATTTTATTGCCGTCCTTGGCTGATACTTAATGTCGAAGGCTGCTAACTCGATACCCCATTTGGCTACTCGGCTAGTTGCCTCCTCATTGTTTATTATATCCCCTAGTGGTGCTTTACATACCACTGTTATGGAATGTCCTTGGAAGTAATGGCGCAATTTTCTGGATGCGAAAAATACGCCATATGCCAGTTTTTGATAGTGTGGATACCTTTGCTTGGACTCGGAGAAAACTTCACTTATGTAGTACACCGGATGCTGATCTGGTATGCTTTGTTCGTCTTTCTTCCGTTCCACAACGATTACCGCACTAATAACCCTGTTTGTAGCCCTGAGGTACAATAACATAGGTTCTTCGTCTTTTGGGGATGCCAAAATCGGAGCTTTCATCAAAGTTTCCTTCAACTGGGTTAACGCTGCATCGGCATCTTCTGTCCACTCGAATTTGTCGGATTTTTTCAGCAACTTGTAGAGTGGTAAGGCTTTATCCAACAGCCGACTAATAAATCTGCTGACGGCAGCGGCGGAACCCGTCAATCTTTGGACATCTTTCACACACGTGGGTTTGGAGATGTTCAAGATTGCTTTGATCTTTTCCGGGTTAACCTCTATTCCTCTGTGAGAAACGATGAAACCCAGAAGTTTTCCTGAGGGAAACCCGAATACACACTTTGATGGATTTAACTTCATCTTGTAAGTGCGCAAGTTTTCGAAGGTTTTTGGCAAATCCTCAAGGAGTGTGTCTTTTTCCTTGGTTACGACAGAAATATCGTCTATGTAAACGTGGACGTTTTTGCCAATCTGACTATGCAAACAACGTTGCATGCAACGCTGGTAAGTTGCATCTGCGTTCTTCAGGCCAAATGGCATGGTTACGTAATAATACGTCCCGTACGGGGTTATAAAAGAAGTCTTAATTTGATCTTCCTTTTTCATGCGTATTTGGTGGTACCCGGAGTATGCATCCAAAAAGCATAAAAGTTCAGAGTCTGCGGTGGCGTCTTTTATTTGATCAATTAGCGGTAACGCGAACCTATCTTTTGGACACAATTTGTTCAAGCCTGTGTAATCTATACACATTCTAAGAGCAGTAGTGTCTTTCTTCGGTACTAATACCGGATTTGCAGACCATTCAGTGTGGATTACTTCCTGGATGAAATCTGCTGCTAAAAGCCGGATAATTTCCTTGCCGATAGCCTTCCGTCTTCTTCCGTCAAATCGACGGAGACCTTGTTTGACGGGTTTGGAGCCTGGAATCACCTTGAGTTGATGCTCAGCAAGTTCCCTGGATACGCCTAGCATGTCAGCCGGACACCAGGCGAAAATATCCCAGTTCTCACGGAGGTACTTGATGAGCTCGCCTACCTATTTGTCGGTCATCCCAATCCCTACGACGACGAATTTTGTCGGATCTTTGGGATCTAGGATTACCTGTCTTGTATTCTCGGACGCATTGAAGCTATCTGCTGGCTTCCGGGTTTCTTTTCCTGCCGGCATTTTTGTTGGCGATACCTCTTTGGCCAGCTCCTTCAGCTCTTCCTTTGCTATGACTCTCTGAGCGCAAAGGGTGTTTTCTTTTTCCAGCTCGTTCGCCAGCTTGAAGTATCCAGTTATGGTGATTACTCCTCCTTTGGGCCCCGGCATCTTCAGCTTGTTATAGATATAACATGATCTTGCCATAAATTTGGCGAAAGCTGTACGTCCGAGTATTGCGTGATACACACTTTCGAACGGCACCACCTCGAAGGATACTTTTTCCTGACGGAAGTGATCTTTATCTCCGAAAGTGACATCTAGGGAAATTTCTCCTAGGGATCGTGCTTGTCTGCCAGGAACAATGCCATGGAAGCGTAGGTTGCTGTAATTGAGCTGGGACTCGGAGATTTTGAGATGCTTCAGCGTATCCAGATATATTATGTTAATGCTGGATCCTCCATCCATCAGCACTCTTTTTAGCCTAGTGTTCTGGACAATAGGAATTACAACAAGAGCTTGTGTGCCGGGTTCAGGGATGTTCCCGGGATGATCAGACTGATCCCAGGTAATTGGTGTGTTTGAATACTTCAAGAATTTCGGGGTTGCCGGAACAACCGCGTTTATTTCTCGGAGCGTTCTTTTGGCCACCTTTGCTGACGGAGTTGCTAAGAACGTTAAAAGTGCCTCTCCATCAACTCTCGGAAATTTGGGTTCGCCTTTTTGCTGTTGTTCCTTGATTTTTTCATCAGTGTCCGATTCACTGTCTTCTTTCTCAGCTTCTGGCTTTTGTTTGGAGAATTTCCTTTTGGAACTCTTCCCCTTATTTTCGGATCCTGCAGTGCCTTTCATGTGCTTATTTAGCCGGCATTGCGCGTTCATATGTGTGGGTTTGCCAAATTGCGAATGGTGGACGCAGGGTTCCGACTTAATCTTCTCCCACTCTTCTTTAGTGTAGTTGATTGGTTCTGAACTGCATCCTTTCCATCTATTCCCCTTTTCACTTCCAAAGGCTATGTTAACTTCTTTGGGTTTAGGTGTTGCATCTGAAGTTCCTTTTTTCTCACGGCGAAGATTTTTCTTGGCCAGTATCAGTGCGTCGATATTGCCTCCTCTTGCTCTGATGTCGTCTTCGGCTGCAGCGTGTTCATTGGCGGTTGTAAGCATAGATCCGAGATCTTTGTGCTGTTTGGAACCAACCATGAACGGTACAAGTCCGGGTTTTAGGACATTGACGAAAGCATGCATTGCTTGTACGTCAGTTACTCCAGAACAACTATTCTTCATTGCAGTCCATCTGGAGATGAAATCCACGTATGGTTCATCCTCGAATTGGGTGCAACGGTTCAGCTGGTTGATGTTGTTCGGGCGTTTATAAGTTCCCCGGAAATGCTGAGTGAATACTCGAGCCATATCATCCCAGCTGTCGACAGTTCTTGATGGTAATCCATTGATCCAATCTCTGGCTCCATCCAGTAACATTAGGGGAAGAAACTTTACAGCTTCCAGGTCTGTCCCATTGTTAATCTGGACGGCTGTATAGTAGTCTGAGAGCCAGGTATCCGGGTTTGTACTGCCGGTGTATTTATGGTACGTTGGACCCACCTTGGCAAAGCTAGAATGCAGGGTTATCCTTCGGATTCTGTCAGTAAAACACTTAGGTCCAAAGTATAGATCATCTTTTTCCGCCCTATCCATGTGTGCGGAATATCTGCCGGCTGAATGGACAAAAGGGGATCTACTCCTTTCTTTTCCATTGTTGCGCGAACGCGCTTTTCCGGGATCGTTCCTATTTCTTCCGAGATCACGCCCTTTTGGATGAGGCGGAGTTCTACTCCTGTGCCTTTCTTTATCCTTAGGAGGTGTCCGAGATCTCTCACGCCTGTGAGGTACATCATGTCTTCCAGCTTTTTTAGCTGGGTGTCTCGGAGGTGGCACTGCTTTGCCATCATTCCGGTATTTTTCTTCCCGATCGTGGGGTTTGAGTCCACCTTTCGGGAGATGGGATCCGGTTCTAGACGCTTCATCCCTATTGTCGGGATTTTTCTTGTCTTTTCTCGGATCTGCTTTCTTATCCTTTGAATTGTCTGAATCTCCAGGCTCTTCCGGTCCAGGTGCTCCAGCGGCGCAAGTAGCTGTTTTGCATAGGGCGGAGTTGTCATGTAACCTCCCTGATCGCTCTTGGCCCCGCTGCTGTTGTTGCAATGCTTTTCCTAAGAAAGCATACACCCCTTGAAGTTTTTCACCATTGGAGTACATGTCATTGTTGAGGATGGCGAACGCTGCTTCCGCGTTTTCTTCTGCGGTTTTGTATATTGGTTCACCTCTGGCATCCTTGCCGTTTACCTGCTTTTGCCAAGATGGGTTATGAAACCTTTCTTTTGGCGGCAGTACTTCCGGTCTCACGATTCCGGGTAACCTTGTAGGTTTTAAGGCAGATCTATTCTTTTTCTCGTACTCCTCGATATCTTTCTTCATGAGCTTGATGTCATCCTGGGTTTTTTGGAGGTGTTCACGAGATCTGAGTAGATGTTGCTGTTGCCGTTGGAAAGCTCGTCTCCTGGCTTCCAGCATCTCCTACTTCCGGGCTTTCATGAGCTGGATCAGCTGCTTTTTTCTTCCGGATTTTGTATTGGAGCTTTTTAGCGGCCCGGTGCTTTTTCTTGGAAGAGGGAGGCTTTTTGGCAGGTTCATCCTCTGTCAATTCCTTGACATTGGGAAATACCGGAGAAGTTTCTCCGTCTTCTCTCTCTTCCTCTGGCGGAGGAGTTTTATGGATTTCCTGACTGCCGGCATCCGTGATTTCAGCCGGTTTTGCCATTAGCACTTCATGGAATCTCTCTTGAAGAGATTTTACCTTTCTTTCGAAGGTATCCTCATCCTCATCTTCGGAATCGAAATCATCCGATACGGTTTCTGACTCTAATCTCGCCTCAATGGCGGCTAGCACTCAGTCAGCCACTAGTAGAGAAGTGCCTTTCTATGGAACAGATTCTGTGGCGCATGGCTTCTTGGTGCGCCACAGAAATATATTTTTGTGGCGCACGGGTGGGCATGCGCCACAGAAAAGAGGCATTCTGTGGCGCACGGGACCGTGGTGCGCCACAGAAAACAGGAATTCTGTGGCGCACCGGATAGGGGTGCGCCACAGAAATAAGTTGGGGGCCCACACCATGATTGCCACACTTCTATTCTGTGGCGCATGGTGGTTAGTGCGCCACAGAAATATGACATTTCTGTGGCGCACCACTGCCACGTGCGCCACAGAATTCCCATCCGAAAAAATTCTGTCCACACGCACCAACTCCAACCCCCCCGGGAACGCCTTTTCAAGTTTTTGACGGAAGAGCTCGCGGTCTAAAAAGCATCAAAATATAAATCCCTTATAGATGCACGGAGAGTTTAATGTCTACTTTTTTATCAAATTTTGAAATATGTATTTCGACTTTCTGAGCAAAAGTTCGTTAAAAAAAGTAAAATGGGCATAACTTTTGCATACGATGTCGAAAAAAAATGATCAAGATATTAAAAAAAAAAACTAGAGAAAAAAAGAAACCCAACCTCACTGCCTTCGGCCTGTGAGCTTTTTTTTAGAATCGCCAAATTCCAAAAGGAACAAAAGTTATGGCCGTTTTAAGATTTTGACTAGAAATTAATAAAAAAAAAATTCTGTGGCGCACCCCTTCATTTGGTGCGCCACAGAATTGTAGAAAATAATAATAAAAAAATTCTGTGGCGCACCCCTTCATTTGGTGCGCCACAGAATTCTTGAGGCAGGATTCCTCCTCCCTCCTCTTCTTCCTCTTCTTTCTCTTCACTCTTCTTCCCTTCTCCCTCCACTTCTCCTCCACTTCTCATCTTCCCTTCTCTCTTCTACCTCTCCACTTCTCTCCTCTCCTCCACCTACTACTCCACCTCTCCTCCTTCTCCACCACCACACCACCACCACCCACCCCTCCTCCTCCTCCACCACCACCTCCGGCGAGCTCATCCTCCTCCACCACCACCTCTCCTCCTCCTCCTTCTCCTCTCCACCAACTCCGGCGAGCTCCTCCTCCTCCTCCACCACCACCTCTCCTCCTTCTCCTTCTCCACCACCACCTCTCCTCCTCCTTCTCCTCCTCCACCACCACCTCTCCTCCTCCTCCTCCTCCCCACCACCACCACCATCACCACCACCACCCACCTCCTCCGGCGAGCTCCTCCTTTCCTCCCACCAACTCGGTGACCCCCATCCTCCACACACCAACTCCGGCGAGCATCCGACGAAATTTCGAAATTTCGAAAAATTCCCGCGGCCAGATCTGGCCGCCTTTTTTTTGAAATTCAAAAAAAAATTCTGTGGCGCACCCCCCCTTGGTGCGCCACAGAATTGCAAATTTCTGTGGCGCACGGCCACGGTGCGCCACAGAAAAAAATTCTATGGCGTGAATTCTGTGGCGCACCCCTCTGCCCCCTAGATGCGCCACAGAATTGGAAAATGGTGCGCCACTGATAAGGCTTTCTGTACTAGTGAGCTTCCGAGTTCATCGCCATGTTGACGGATGTCGGATCTTCCACCTCCGTGGTGGGTGTGCTGTTGTCTGCCTCTTGCACGGGATTTCCGCCATCCGTGTTTTCGGCGACTTCGGATTGCACCATACCGATAAAGTGTTCATCACTTTTTTGTCGGCGATCTGAGCAGAATCCGGTATCATAGTCATCTTCGACTGGGTATAGGGCGGGTGGGAAAAATTTGCTTCCACCGCAAACCCCATGGCCTCAGCAGTTAGTCCGATAAAGATATTAGCAGATCCGATCGGTAAGACGCAGGCACTTACCAGATGATTTTGCGCCGGTATGTAGGATCCGTTGTCGAGGAAGCATCCGACGTCATCGTCGAACTCCAGGCTTTCGACAGTTATGGATCTGCCGATTCCGCCGAGTATCCCAGATCGGAACTTCACGCGTGACGTCGTTTGCCCCACGGTGGGCGCCAACTGTCGAGACATCGTAGTAGTTTTCATAGACGGGGGTGCCATGAGACTACGGGTAGAGACGTGGGGGAACGGGATCGCGTGGTAGACAAAGACACGGGTTTTACCCAGGTTCGGTACGTCGTGATAATACGACGTTCCTACTCCTGCAATCTCACTAATCAGGACTAAAGCCCGTGTATACAATTACAACGTGAGGTTCGATCTAGCTATTCGCTGAGGATCAACTTCCCGGTGAGTTAGCCTATAGCTTCTTGTGTATCTATCATATCTCCCGTCCGGCTTTATATAATAGCCGGGTTAGGGCATACAGAGTAGGAAACCTAGAAGACTACGGTAACTACTAACTTGGAAAGTAAGGAATCCGTCTTCTCCTCCAAGCCAGATCACATGGGCCGTGATCCCGGTCCTTCTAGAATCCGGCTTCTGTGCGTCAGCTTACTGGGCCCCCGCTTTTGCGAAAACGCCCCCGCTTTCTTTCCGACAAACAGACGAGTTCGTCGCGAGGTCATCCTCTTCCGCTCCATCCCGTAGCCGACCGGAGAGCGCCCATTTCGCATCTTCCCCGCCCCCAGCCTCCTGCTCCTTTGCCTCCCCGGGCACCGGCCGCCTGATCCTTCGCTTCCCCGCCGCTTTTCTGAGTCTACACCAACGAGGAGGAGAGATCAAGAGAAAAGGTTCCCCTTTTCTACAAAGCTCGTGTCTTGCCGGCGTCGAGCTCGGAGGCTCCTCTGTTATACGGTGGTCCGAGCTCCTGCCCGCCACCTACGGCGCCGGTGAGGTTTTTCACCGCCCCTTCCGCTCGGATGCTCCTCGGGACATCGAGATCCTGCTGTCTGCGCCCCTTCCGCAAGTCTCCGCTACCTGCACTCCGCAGCCGCCTCCTCTTCTTCTCCTCCTCCTCAAGGGTGGTCGCTTCTAAGGTTCTTAGGATTTCGGCAGCGATGGCCACGGCAGTGCAGCCGACGGTGGTGGTGGGCGGCGGCCGCGTGGGGCAGGTGCTGCTAGGCATGGGACCGCTCGGCGGGGACGTGCTGGTGGGCCGCGGGGATAAGGTTCCGGAAGGCGCGCCCTCTGGGCCAATACTAGTTTGCACCCGCAACGACGACCTCGACGGCGTGCTCGAGGCCACCCCTAAATCTCGGTGGCGCGGTATGACGATCGGTAGCTATTGCTTTTCTGTGCTGTAGAAACTCCTTACTGCTGTTGTGTGCTAGGGAACCCTTTGAGCTGATAATGGAACAAATTTGGTGTTCTTCCAGAATGGGATGCTGGATCCGTGGTTCGAGAGCCACCGGTTGGTGGATGCGAACCAGGTTCTGGCATACTTCGATGTGTCCAAGGTTGGAGAGACACCGGTGGATGGGATCACTGACACCAACCTGGAAGGGCTCACTGGTAGAAAAAAGGCCTTCCATACGCCCCCATCAGTCCCCAAACTTCGCGCACCGTGACTAAAGGGGTTCTAGTCCCGGTTCGGGAGGAGAGCCGCGACTGAAGGTCATGCGTCGCGGGTTGGGAAGCGCGTGGAGGCGCGTGGAGGGCATTAATTCCGGTTGGCCTGGCCACCCGGGACTAATGATCCAGTCTGCTGGCCTCCCTGTCTTTAGTCCCGGTTGGCCTGGCCACCCGGGACTAAAGATACAAACTGCTCGCCTCCCGCGCGGCGGTTTTATTTCGCGAGCGACAGAGGCAGAAGGCCATTGCTACAGTGCGCACCCGAGAGTCTCTCTGTTTCTTCTTCTCTCTTCTCTTCCTCTCTTCGATCTTCCTCCACCAAGCACCCATGGCTCAAGTTTGGAACACTGGCCGTGTGGCCACACCATGCCGCAAGAGTCTCGACGTGGCCTACAACAATATGTGCGAGAGGCTCCCTAGTCTTCTTAACCATTTGAGCAATCTCTATGAAGAAGCCGATGAACACCATAGGTTATTCGGGCTTGATCTAGAGTATACGGCGGATCAATGGGATGTTGCCGTCATCCAGATTGCCTTCAAGGAGATCGTTTTGGTCTTCCAATGGTCAAGGTAATGCACACACGTATACAATCTTGCATTTTAGATTTGTTTGTTGCATTGGAAGAATACATGTGTTGCAACATATCTAACACGTGTTCTATTTTTGTTGTTGCAGTAGTTCAAAGCATTCTCCGGCACTTGTTGATTTTCTTGTCAACAAGGGGTATGACTTCTGCAGCGTTGACATCACTGAAGACAGTCAGAAGTTGATGCGCTTGGGTATTGTGATACCTGAAGATCACTACATTGATCTTCAGGACCTTATCCATTTTGATGAGTTGTACGGTCACAAGACCGGGATGGCTCCGATGGCAACTGCCTTCATCCACGCCGACTACAAAACCATGAAGTCTCGTTTCCCCTCCAAGAATCACATGTATTGGGGGAAGAACCCACTGGACCGGATCAACCTCAACTATGCAGCCATAGATGCATATGTTGCCTACGAGTTGTTCCGCATCTACTCGACGGAGATCGAGTAGATGTTGTTTGTGTACCGCATCTTGCGTTCGATGTATGCATGTAATGGATATATTAGTATGTAATGGATATATTATTATGTAATGGATATTATTTCTATATTAATTCCTAGCTATATTATTTCTATATTATGTCAAACACACATTTTAAATCAAACAAACAAAAACACATAAAAAAAATAAACAAAAACACATCAAGAAACTACTAGTCTTATTTTTCTGAATATCTTGAAGAGCCTACTGGTCTTTTATTAGAAATGATGGTATTTTTATTTGGTTGTTGACCTTGATGTTTGGTTCATGAATTTTATCAGATTTTATTTTGCATTTAGGAAAGGGGAAAATGAAAAAGTTTTATTTTTCTGAATATTTTGATATATTATTTGTATTTTTAAGATTTTCAAATGAATTAGTTTTATTTTTCTTAATTTTTTGATATATTATTTGTATTTTTAAGATTTTAAAATATATTAGTTTTATTTTTCTGAATATTTTGATATATTACTTGTATTTTTAAGATTTAAAAATGAATTAGTTTTATTTTTCTGAATATCTTGACATATTATTTGTATTTTTAAGATTTAAAAATGAATTAGTTTTATTTTTCTGAATATTTTGATATATTAATAGTATTTTTAGAAATAATACAAATTAAAAAGTTAATTTTTATTTATGTATTCAAAATTATTAATTACATCATTACTTTTGTTTATTAAAAGATTTATTGAAATTCAGACAATAAAGAAATGTGGCATCGACCAACATGTTAATAGGATTGATATGATACTACTATCACATACATGTGTGCGAAACACTTGGATGCGGGACGGGATGGAACTCGAAAGTTAAGCGTGCTAGTGCTAGAGTAGTGGGAGGATGGGTGACCAAGCGGAAAGTTTGACCACGAGTAAGAAATTTGACTAGAGATAATTGTAGTTAGACACTAAGCAAATAGTAAAAATTCTGAAAAAAAAGGAGTGAAAAAATTGGAGTGAAAAATAATTAGAAACCCAAATGAATTAAAGAAATAACGAAATAGCATTTAGTCCCGGTTGGCCGCCCCCAGCTCACGCCACCCGCCCACGTGGCCGGGCCTTTAGCCGCGGTTCGTAACTAGGCGCGACTAAAGGGGGGGGGCTTTAGTCGGGCCTATTTAGTCCCGGTTGCGCGGACGGGATTAATGGCCCTGGCGAACCGAGACTATAGGCCTATTTTCTACGAGTGGCAGACCGCTGCTTTTGGCAACTGGCTCCAGCAGTGGGTGCTCGCTTGCAAAATGGCGGACTTACTTGCAAGGTGTTGTTCTTGAGAATTTTGTTTACTTGCAAGGATTGATGGTTAACGATGCTGAAACCAAAACTTGCAAGGCACCGTCTGTCTGCGTTTTCAGATTGATTGATGCCACTAAAATTCAGTTTATGGGTGTTACACGCAATAGCAAAACAACGATGAAGTTAAACAGATCAAACCAACGGGGACACGAGATTTTAACGTGGAAAACCCTTCCAACAAGGAAGAGAAAAAAACCACGGGCGCCAGCCAACAATACTTCACTATTTCGGGTGAGGTTACAATCGCGCCGGGATTTACAATGTGTGGCTTATCCCGTGCGGCGGCTTACAAGAGGTATATAAAGGCGGTCCTGACCTAACTAGGTCGGTAACTGTGAATCCAACTCCAACTCGGTATCGACTCGTACCGTACTCCAGGCTCCACTTCGTCTGAAGTTTGGCCTTTATCAGTATAAAAGAATATGAATTTGGATCACCATAAAATAACAATGGGATGCCGAAGTCAAACGTTGTTTGCGGCTGCTGGCTTAATCTTTTTGTGTGATTGTGTCATAGGCTGCAAGGCACCTTGCAATGGCTGGATCGACTCCTCGCTCTTTCAGGGAACCTGCTGCAACAACAGCAAAAACTACTGGTGAAGGTACATATTGCTGCCCTCCCTGATGCTTGTTGGTTGAGTCTTGCCATAGCAGGGATTTATCACGTTTCCTTTTAAAACTGATGCTTAGTGCAGGCACACTGCTTACAAACGTATAGAGGAGACACCGATCAAGCTTTGCCGGCCAGAGGGTACGGGGCCTGCACACCGATTCGTATTCAATTTTTGGAGAGTTCAATAGAAGCGGCGGTCCTGACCTAACTAGGTCGGTAACTGTGAATACAACTCCAACTCGGTATCGACTCGTCCACTTCATCTGAAGTTCGACCTTTATCATTATATACGAATATGAATTTGGATCACCATAAAATAACACTCCACCTTGAGACAAATTCCCTCTTGTAGCATAAATGAGAACCTTCACCTGAAACACACAAAGAAAACACCTTCGGCGCCATATAGCCTCTTGGGCTAAGCAGTGATACCAACTAAGCTTGAGAAAAACTCAAACTTAGCAATAGGAATTGGCTTTGTCATCA
The DNA here is from genome assembly GCA_028641055.1 of Alopecurus myosuroides. Taxonomy (NCBI): domain Eukaryota; kingdom Viridiplantae; phylum Streptophyta; class Magnoliopsida; order Poales; family Poaceae; genus Alopecurus; species Alopecurus myosuroides. The sequence goes on from CM054058.1 coordinate 559,882,137, forward strand.
TATCAGCAGGATTATCATGGGTACTAATTTTGCATACCTTCAGCTTACCTTGTGCAACAACATCACGCACATAATGGTACTTGTCATCAATGTGCTTTGTTCTCTCATGGAACATCTGATCATTAGTAAGGTAAATAGCACTCTGACTGTCACAAAATAGGTTAATGCAAGTATCATCTCCACAAAGCTCAGCAAACAGGCCTTTCAACCCAACTGACTCTTTGCATGCTTCAGCAATAGCCATATACTCAGGCTCAGTAGTAGATTGTGCAACAACACCCTGCAAGGTAGCCTTCCAGCTAACGTCACATCCAATTATTGTAAACACATAACCCGTGGGATCTCCTCTTATCCAAGTCGGCAGCAAAATCTGAATCCACATAGCCTGCGAGTCCCTCACCAGTCTTGCCAAATTTCAAGCAAGCTTTGGATGTGCCGCGAAGGTACCTGAAAATCCACTGAACAACTTTCCAATGTTCTTTACCAGGATTAGCCATGTATCGACTGACCAAGCTCATAGCATAAGATAAATCAGGCCGAGAACACACCATGGCATACATTAAGGAACCAACAACACTAGCATAAGGAACTCGTGACATGTACTCAATATCTTTGTCAGTAGTAGGACATTGCAATGCTGACAATTTGAAGTGTGAAGCAATAGGAGTACTAACAGACTTCGCATCATGCATATTAAAACGATGAAGAACTTTCTTGATGTAATTCTCCTAACTAAGAAATAGCAATCTAGATTTTCTGTCTCTTGAAATTTTCATACCTAGAATTTTCTTAGCAGGACCAAGATCCTTCATCTCAAACTCACTACTCAATTGTTTCTTCAGTGTAGTGATTTCTTTCATGCTCTTGGCAGCAATTAACATATCATCAACATATAGCAGCAAGTATATAGGCGATTCATCTACAAATTTAATGTACACACAACTATCATATTCAGACCTCTTAAAGCCATGTGACATCATAAAGGAATCAAAACTTTGATACCATTGTCGAGGAGACTGTTTGAAACCGTAAAGAGACTTCTTTAGCTTGCACACGAAATCCTCTTAACCAGGCACTATGAACCCATCAGGTTGGTCCATGTATATTTCCTCCTCAAGTTCTCCATACAAAAACACAGTCTTCACATCTAACCGCTCAAGCTCAAGATCATGCATAGCAACAATACTAAAGAAAGTACAAATAGAACTATGCTTGACAACAGGAGAGAACACATCATTATAATCCACTCCTGGAATCTGGCTGAAACCTTTTGCTACTAACCTTGCTGTCGAGACATCGTAGTAGTTTTCATAGACGGGGGTGCCATGAGACTACGGGTAGAGACGTGGGGGAACGGGATCGCGTGGTAGACAAAGACACGGGTTTTACCCAGGTTCGGTACGTCGTGATAATACGACGTTCCTACTCCTGCAATCTCACTAATCAGGACTAAAGCCTGTGTATACAATTACAATGTGAGGTTTGATCTAGCTATTCGCTGAGGATCAACTTCCCGGCGAGTTAGCCTATAGCTTCTTGTGTATCTATCATACCTCCCGTACGGCTTTATATAATAGCCGGGTTAGGGCAGACAGAGTAGGAAACCTAGAAGACTACGGTATCTACTAACTTGGAAAGTAAGGAATCCGTCTACTCCTCCAAGCCAGATCACGTGGGCCGTGATCCGGGTCCTTCTAGAATCCGGCTTCTGTGCGTCAGCTTACTAGGCCGCCCAATGGACCATAGCCCACTGCCACTTGGGCCACCCTGGTAATCCGGCACTTATGACCATCATCTGATATACCCCTATTCAGTATATATCCGACAGTAGCCCCCAAGAAGGATTAAAACTCTGATTCACCGTCTTTCGCCAAATGTACATTGTCCAAGAAATATCGATCAGCAGTCTTGATTCTTCTTATTCTTCTTGGAAAAGAGATGGTAGCGTGAAACTCGGAATTTTGAAAATCCGGCTTTTCTCACACGATCCTTCGCGGAGAAGGAACCTCCTACGTTAGCGCTTTAATCGTGCTGACGTAAGGGACGTTTGGGTTTCACGCGGGAAACCCAGAAACGTATCTCTGACAGATTCTCGCGGGAAACGAGGAGATAGCCATAATCACCCCGTCGATTCATTTCCCGGATTTTCCGGCGAGTGACACGCGTTGATCATCCAACGGTCAAAAGAGTCGTTGGCACGTATCGTGACGGATTTCCGGCTATATATAGCCTTCTTCATCCTCCCGAAAAACCTTCCGCTCTCACTTCCAAGCCATTACAACGCCCAAGATCCCGAGCAGAGAGAAATTTCAAGATGCGAACCGCGCCCAAAACCTCACCGGAGGCGAGCCTGCGCCGCCACCCGATGGCATCTCCGCCGTCTTCTCCTGCCCGCACCGTTGCGTAGGACATCGAGGACATCATCAACGACGTAGATCCAATGTTGGATTCCCCAAAGCACGCCGGCGACGAGCCGGTGAAGACCGCGGGCACCGCGGCGGACGGAGGAGATTCTTCCACCGCCGTGAATCTTGCGGGTTCGAGCTCCGCGCCCTCTCCGCCGTTCGCTCCCGAGACGGCGGAGGAGAAGATCACGCTCGTCGGCGACGAGCTCGCGGCTGCGGAGGCCGCCGCGTCCGCCGCCGTCGGAGCCGACGAAGAAGTGGAGACTGCAGGCAATTGGATTGCATGCAGCATTCCGCCATCCCTCCTTCCAAACATGGAAAAGGAGGGGTTGGTGCTGAAAGGGAAGTGGCGGCTGCCGGAGGATGAGAACGAACACATGCCGAACGACGGAGAACAGGTTCTTCTCTCCTCCCACCTTCTAAGAGCTATGGGATTACCACCTTCCGCCTTCTTCCTCCAGGTCCTCTCCCATTACAATATCCAGCCCCATAACCTGCCACCCAATTCTATTCTTTATATGGCCGGCTTTCAGGCCCTCTTCGAGGGTTTCCTAGGCATAGAACCTAGGTTAGACTTCTGGTTATACTGCTTCGGGGTTAAGCGGAACTCTTCGGAGGGTGCACTCCCGACTTGCGGAACCATATCCTTCACTCTTAGGAGATTTAGGGAGGATTGGTTCCCCAAGATCAAAACATCGGTATCCGTCAAATTCTGGACGGGTTCCTTCTTTTATCATCCCGATGTCCCTTTCCCGAAAAAGGCCATCGGGTTTCCACCTTTCTCAAACACTGCTGCCGTTCCCCGAGAGAATTGGGGAACTGAAGCCGTCCAAGTTCTGCCGCCTGATCTTCTAAGGATCAAGCGGCGCATCGCCAAGCTCACTTCCTCTAATCCGCCTCTAACCGGCATGGACACAGTCCTTTGCTGGTTGGACAGGCGGATCCAGCCGTTAGCCAACCATGGCGGCCGTCTCCTTTGCGAGTACACGGGCGCCGGCGACAAAATGCGGACAACCAGCAAAGACTGGGTCGTGAGGGATCTGCGGCGACGCGTGAACCAGTTGGTCGCATCACGCGACCAATATGAAGCGAGTCGGCCAATGTATACAGCTGACAACCCGGTTCCCAAGGTATTATTTCCGTCATTTGGGTTTTCCATGTTTTCTCGGATTTCTCGCTTCTAACTCTGTTTTTTATTTTCGACAGATCGCCGACCTTCCCGAATCGGAGCTTGCCTCCGAAGCTGAAATGGAGGCGTTGCGCGCCACCTTTGCAGGTGGGCGAAAGCGCAAGAAGATCTCTTCCTCTGAGGAAGTCATTGATCTTGACGGGGTTCCCGTCGCTACCTCCAGGTTAGGTCATCCGGGTTGTTATCTTTTGTCAGAGTTTCTTTTTGTCTTCGGAGTTTTAACCTTTTCCGGGTTTTTTATTTTTATCTTTAGCCTACCTCCCTCCAACTTAAAGCCGAAGAAGCTGAAGAAGCACAAAGTTGTGTCCAGCAGAGGCTCTCAACCTTTTCCCGTCATCGCACCGGACACACCGTCCACGATGGCGGAAGAGCATGCCACAACCCCCACCATAGAGTCGTTAGAGCTCAGCCAGCCCGTTGTGCCGGACACGGACACGAGGGAAAGGGCGGCTCCAGAGGTGCCGGACCGATGAGGAGATTCCCACCTTTGACAAGGACTTCAAGAACCTCAACGACGGCCTAAGCGCGGCCGGAATTCTTTTTGTGGAATACGCAAAATAGTTCAATGAAAACTTGGCGGGTTTGCAACGAATGAGTCAGGTATTTAACTCTAGCCCCCCAAGCATTAAACAAAATGTATACTTTTTGCCTTGATGCTTTTTAGTTACTCTTTTCCTTGTCATGTTCCAGCAAACCGCTGAATCCATTAACATGGAAGTTTTCAATAAACTTTCCGTCAAGAATAAAGAAGTTAGAAATCTTCTTTCTATTCTTGATGTGAAAGATGCGGAGCTGGCATCGTCTCAGCTGCAGCTGGTGGAAACAACAGGTATATTTTTCCTTCTGAAGTTTCTGATTCAGCCTTTTGTCTAAGTACTTTTCCCGAGTTTTATTTAAACTCGGAATTCTTTCCTTGCTTTCCAGCTGCTTTGGCTAAGGCCAAGGAGATAGCTGAAGATGCCGGCAACGCTGCCAGTCTCCGTCAGGAGAATTCCGATCTTCATAAGGAACTTATGAAGGCCAAACAAGATCTGGAAGCGAGCAATATGGCCCTTGGAATTTCTCAATCCAAGGCTTCCGAACAGGCAGAGAAGGACAAGTCCACCATTCAGGACTTGGAAAATGCTTTAAATCTGCGCCTGGAGGAAGGCTCCGAAATCGACAAGATTCTCGGTAAGTTTATTTCATTTACCAGTTTATCCATGTCTTGCTTTCTTTCTCTGCTTTTTCACCTAACCTTTTGGTTGTTTTTCTGAAATAACAGGAGATAACCCAGATCTCACTCGGATTGATAGAATCCAAGCCTTTGGGAAGACGTGGACTTCGATCAGAGCCGCTGGCACGCAGCTGATCAACAAGTTCCTTCCCACAAGGACTGGGGAGTTCTCGGAAGTTGAGAAACTTCCGGGTGCTATCTTGGAGGTGGCGGAGTCTCGGGAGTCCATCCTACGCTCCGCTGCACGGGGTGGTGCACGCATGGCTCTCGGCCTTATGCGTATGCACTACCCTGGTGCCAAGTCTTGGCGCGTGGCGTCCGGTATCCCTCAAGGATACACGGAAACTCAACGAACCACCATCTTTGATGAAATCAAAGGCCACGCCACCAAGATCGCCTCTATGGTGAACATCTCCCTCACCTATCCGGAAGAGAAGATCCCTGAAGCCCCCGAGAATGACACCAGCGACGACGACTCGGATGCTTGAAGGGCTGTCCTTAACCTGGATGGTGGAAGTAGATAATAGGAGCATTACTGCACTTTTACAATGTAATTCATATTGTAATGCTTCTATTCTTTTGCATAAACAAGAACTCCGCCTTTTGCAGTTTTAATTATGAAATTCTTTGCAAGGTTTCCGGGTTTTAATATTCCTTTGTCTTCTAAGTTCTCTGGCTTATGTGTTTTAGCTGTCCTTAGTGTTTGAAATGGCTCAATAGTACTATGAATCATCATGCCGAATTACTGGGTATAACCAATCAGTTTAAACTCGGAAACATGGATCATACTAAAGGCATTTTTACTAACTAGCTCCAGTGACCCAACACATAAGCAATCGGATAATACTTAGAGAAAAGTAAGGAATTTTTTGAAACTTGGGCACGCAGGCACAATCCGAGTTTCCTTTAGCCGTTAGCAGGCTGAAAATCATTCAGTTTTTAAACGCCGAGCACGCAGGCACAATTCGGGTTAACATTGAGTATTTTCTAAGATCATTGGGAAATAGATAAGGTGGAATCATGCTTTGTACTATAATAAACTTGTAAAAACATGGATACTGGAATTCCGACAACTTTATTTCATGATCTCAAAGATGTTTACATATAAATTGAACTAAGTATAGAAGGGACGTAACTGCTGGATACTCCAAGGCCTCTTTGTCTCTCCTAGCTCAACATCTATCTTTCTCTTTCTTTTGCGATTCGGCTTCTCGGGATCGTCTTCCGTATCTCGAATGTCAACAAGATAATATGATCCATTCTTCATGGCTTTACTGATGACAAATGGTCCTTCCCATACTGGGGCTAGTTTGTGCTTCCTTTGCTGCACCAACCTCAGCAGTAGGTCAACTTCTTTAAAAGAACGATGCCTGATTTTCCGACTACGGTAACGTCGTAAACCTTGCTGATAAATGGCGGATCTTTGAAGCACAAGCTCTCGTTACTCTTCTAAGAGATCGACGGCATCCTGTCGTGCTTCTTCGGCATCCGAGTCGTCGAAATCTTGCACTCTTGGGCTATCATGGCTCATGTCTGTTGGAAGAATAGCTTCCGCACCATAAACTAGGAACAACGGGGTTTGCCCAGTTGACCTGTTTGGCGTCGTTCGAATACTCCAAAGCACGGAAGGTAGCTCCTCTACCCATGCTCCAGCTGCTCTATGAAGAGGAGATTCGAGTCTTGGGTGTATTCCTTGCAGGATTGAGCTATTCGTTCTATCAACCTATCCATTGGATTACGGGTGTGCCACAGATGCGAGATCTAGGCGAATTCCCGTTTGTCGGCAATATTTTGCCAACTCTCCAATTAAATCTGAGAATGGGTTTTGTTTAACCGGGTCTATCGGTGCGGTTTCTCCATCTGGGCTTGTTTGGTTTGGGTGTGAATGGGCAGGCACGATAACAGTTCGGTTTAGTTCAGTTTTACCTTAAACACAAGTTGGGTGCGGTTGGGTATGGGTTTCAACCGATCGAGTTCCAAAAAGGTTTACCCGTGGTTCAGAACCGGTTAAGCAGATTGGTTATACTCCCGTTCCCTGTGTGTCGTTCAACCGCACGTGGTCACCGCCTGCCCCATCCCCTACCTAGACCTACCGGCCAGCTCCGTTGGCAGCGGCGACAAACATGGAGGAGGGTTCTTTCTGGGCCACCGCATCGCAGGCGACTTCGGGGGCGCCGCATGAGGATATCATCACCCGGTTCACGCTTGGGGACTTCGCAGCGCCAGACCGCCGGAGGAGCTGTTCGGCTGCGACGTGTGCCGGTGGCTGCACCGGAGGAGATCGCCATGCCGAACACTGTAGTCGGCGCCAAAAGGAAGGCCGCCGACAGAAGCCGCGCACGCCAAAGGAGCACTACTCCGGCGGTGCCCATGAAGGTCTCCAACAACTGAAAGAGCGCCGTTCCGAAAAGTCCCACAAACCGGCGGGTGCCTACCATGGCGAGCAAGGCGATGACCGGCCAGCCGTGGCGACCAAGGCGACGACCAGCCGTTGGGCGTGCACCCCCCGGCACCGCCAATAAAATGCAGGAAGAGGAAGAGCACTGCCTCCCTCGCCGCGCCCTCACGAATAGCACGACTACCCGGCCCAACCTCGTCACCGGCGCAAGGGCGACAACTACAGCAGCGACAGTGTATCACGGCGGCGGCGCGAGCAAAGAAACGCACCGTCTTTACATGGTTGATTGACGCCGGCACGCTGAAGGAGAAAGAGAGGGTGTACTACATGCTGCGGCCGGAGCTCGCCGGCGCCGACAGAGACTGAAACGGGAAGGATTTCTCCGGCGTGGTCACCATGGCAAGTATCCAGTGCAGCAGCTGCCACGACGTCTTGCCGCTCCTGGCCTTTTCTTTGCACGCCGGCGGAGGGACGTCGCGGACGGCATGGGAGAGGCTCTTGCAGTCTTGCTCATGTCTGGCAAGCCACTGCTGTGTTGCGTGTAGAAGGCATGTGAGAAGGAACGCATCAATCTGCTTCTTGTCGTTAATTACACGTTTTTGCACGCGGTGGTGGCAACGTGGTGAACCTTTGGTCCAACAGTTAGTAACTTGTTTCCGTAAATGGTTTAAACCCGTGGATGAAGGCTCGGTTTAGTTCGGTTTTAGGTGAAAAATTGAGCAGGTCTGGTATTAGTTGGGCTGACGCAATTATCGAATGGGTTTCGTTTAGGTTGGGTTGTCAAGTTTCCTCACGTGGGTATGGTGGAGGTATGGTTCAGTTGTCTAACCATTCTCAGATTTATCTCCAATGGAGAAATTTGTCCCGTTGTCGGTTATTATGCTGTGTGTAACGCCGTATCTCATGACTAGGTCGATAATGAAATTTCTGGCAGTTACACCGTCCAACTTTTTGATGGGTTTAGACTCCACACATTTGGTATACTTATCCACTGCTACGAGTAGATGTGTAAATCCGCCTCGCGCAGTTTTGAACGGTCCCATCATATCTAGCCCCCAGACCGCAAACAGTCATGTAATGGGGATAGTTTTGAGTGCTTGGGCTGGCATATTAGTCTCCTTGGCGTAATATTGACACCCTGCACATGTGTTGACTATGTGCTCAGCGTCTGTCTTGGCTGTTAGCCAGAAAAACCCAGCACGGAATGATTTTTTAACTATGCTTTTTGATTGAGCATGATGTCCGTAATCTCCAGTAAGGATTTCTTCCAATATTTCTCGTCCTTCTTCTGGCGAAATACATCGTAGAAAAAGTCCGGAAGTACTGCGTTTATACAGGAAATTGTCAATTACCGTGTATCCTTTGCATCGACGCTGTATTTGTCTCTGTAAGACTTCGTCTGCTCCTTCCGGGTACTTCTGGTTGACTAAGAAGTTTAAATATGGAATTGTCCAGTCCGGGTTGACGAGCATAATTTCAATTGACTCAGAAGCCAGAGGATAGTCAATATCTCCACCTTTTATGGATGGCTCGTGCAAATGCTGGACGAATACACCTGGTGGCAGGGTTTTTACCCTCTCTGACCCCATGAGGGCTAACGCATTCGCGTTCCAATTTTCCTCCCTTTTAACGTGGAGTACTTCAAATCCAAAGAAACAGATGGCGGACTCGTCCACCGTTCTCCAGTATTCGGCCATTATAGGGCTTTTTGCGTCCCAGGTTTGGTTAAGCTGATGTTGTACCAAATCCGAGTCGCCGTAGCACAAGATGCGCTTTACTCCTATTTCTTTTGCAATATGCAAGCCATGAAGCAGAGCTTCGTATTCTGCCACGTTATTGCTGGCGTTGAAGTGTATTTGTAATACATACTCCATTGTGTCTCCCTTAGGGTATTTTAAGACTACACCAGCTCCAGCGCTCTCCTTCATCTTGGATCCGTCAAAGTGCATGATCCAGTACTCCGACTTCGGCATTGGTGTTTTCTCCATTGCTTCCGTCCAGTCGGCGACAAAATCTGCCAAAAACTGGGATTTTATTGCCGTCCTTGGCTGATACTTAATGTCGAAGGCTGCTAACTCGATACCCCATTTGGCTACTCGGCTAGTTGCCTCCTCATTGTTTATTATATCCCCTAGTGGTGCTTTACATACCACTGTTATGGAATGTCCTTGGAAGTAATGTCGCAATTTTCTGGATGCAAAAAATACGCCATATGCCAGTTTTTGATAGTGTGGATACCTTTGCTTGGACTCGGAGAAAACTTCACTTATGTAGTACACCGGATGCTGATCTGGTATGCTTTGTTCGTCTCTCTTCCGTTCCACAACGATTACCGCACTAATAACCCTGTTTGTAGCCGTGAGGTACAATAACATAGGTTCTTCGTCTTTTGGGGATGCCAAAATCGGAGCTTTCATCAAAGTTTCCTTCAACTGGGTTAACGCTGCATCGGCCTCTTCTGTCCACTCGAATTTGTCGGATTTTTTCAGCAACTTGTAGAGTGGTAAGGCTTTATCCCCCAGCCGACTAATAAATCTGCTGACGGCAGCGGCGGAACCCGTCAATCTTTGGACATCTTTCACACACGTGGGTTTGGAGATGTTCAAGATTGCTTTGATCTTTTCCGGGTTAACTTCTATTCCTCTGTGAGAAACGATGAAACCCAGAAGTTTTCCTGAGGGAACCCCGAATACACACTTTGATGGATTTAACTTCATCTTGTAAGTTTGCAAGTTTTCGAAGGTTTCTGGCAAATCCTCAAGGAGTGTGTCTTTTTCCTTGGTTACGACAGAAATATCGTCTATGTAAACGTGGACGTTTTTGCCAATCTGACTATGCAAACAACGTTGCATGCAACGCTGGTAAGTTGCATCTGCGTTCTTCAGGCCAAATGGCATGGTTACGTAATAATACGTCCCGTACGGGGTTATAAAAGAAGTCTTAATTTGATCTTCCTTTTTCATGCGTATTTGGTGGTACCCGGAGTATGCATCCAAAAAGCATAAAAGTTCAGAGCCTGCGGTGGCGTCTATTATTTGATCAATTCGCGGTAACGCGAACCTATCTTTTGGACACAATTTGTTCAAGCCTGTGTAATCTATACACATTCTAAGAGCAGTAGTGTCTTTCTTCGGTACTAATACCGGATTTGCAGACCATTCAGTGTGGATTACTTCCTGGATGAAATCTGCTGCTAAAAGCCGGATAATTTCCTTGCCGATAGCCTTCCGTCTTCTTCCGTCAAATCGCCGGAGACCTTGTTTGACGGGTTTGGAGCCTGAAATCACCTTGAGTTGATGCTCAGCAAGTTCCCTGGGTACGCCTATCATGTCAGCCGGACACCAGGCGAAAATATCCCAGTTCTCACGGAGGTACTTGATGAGCTCGCCTTCCTATTTGTCGGTCATCCCAATCCCTACGACGACGAATTTTGTCGGATCTTTGGGATCTAGGATTACCTGTCTTGTATTCTCGGACGCATTGAAGCTATCTGCTGGCTTTCGGGTTTCTTTTCCTGCCGGCATTTTTGTTGGCGATACCTCTTTGGCCAGCTCCTTCAGCTCTTCCTTTGCTATGACTCTCTGAGCGCAAAGGGTGTTTTCTTTTTCCAGCTCGTTCGCCAGCTTGAAGTCTCCAGTTATGGTGATTACTCCTCCTTTGGGCCTCGGCATCTTCAGCTTGTTATAGATATAACATGATCTTGCCATAAATTTGGCGAAAGCTGTACGTCCGAGTATTGCGTGATACACACTTTCGAACGGCACCACCTCGAAGGATACTTTTTCCTGACGGAAGTGATCTTTATCTCCGAAAGTGACATCTAGGGAAATTTCTCCTAGGGATCGTGCTTGTCTGCCAGGAACAATGCCATGGAAGCGTAGGTTGCTGTAATTGAGCTGGGACTCGGAGATTTTCAGATGCTTCAGCGTATCCAGATATATTATGTTAATGCTGGATCCTCCATCCATCAGCACTCTTTTTAGCCTAGTGTTCTGGACAATAGGAATTACAACAAGAGCTTGTGTGCCGGGTTCAGGGATGTTCCCGGGATGATCAGACTAATCCCAGGTAATTGGTGTGTTTGAATACTTCAAGAATTTCGGGGTTGCCGGAACAACCGCGTTTATTTCTCGGAGCGTTCTTTTGGCCAGCTTTGCTGACAGAGTTGCTAAGAACGTTAACAGTGCCTCTCCATCAACTCTCGGAAATTTGGGTTCGCCTTTTCGCTGTTGTTCCTGGAGTTTTTCATCAGTGTCCGATTCACTGTCTTCTTTCTCAGCTTCTGGCTTTTGTTTGGAGAATTTCCTTTTGGAACTCTTCCCCTTATTTTCGGATCCTGCAGTGCCTTTGATGTGCTTATTTAGCCGGCATTGCGCGTTCGTATGTGTGGGTTTCCCAAATTGCGAATGGTGGACGCAGGGTTCCGACTTAATCTTCTCCCACTCTTCTTTAGTGTAGTTGATTGGTTCTGAACTGCATCCTTTCCATCTATTCCCTTTTTCACTTCCAAAGGCTATGTTAACTTCTTTGGGGTTTAGGTGTTGCATCTGAAGTTCTTTTTTTCTCACGGCGAAGATTTTTCTTGGCCAGTATTAGTGCGTCGATATTGCCTCCTCTTGCTCTGATGTCGTCTTCGGCTGCAGCGTGTTCATTGGCGGTTGTAAGCATAGATCCGAGATCTTTGTGCTGTTTGGAACCAACCATGAACGGTACAAGTCCAGGTTTTAGGCCATTGACGAAAGCATGCATTGCTTGTACGTCAGTTACTCCAGAACAACTATTCTTCATTGCAGTCCATCTGGAGATGAAATCCACGTATGGTTCATCCTCGAATTGGGTGCAACGGTTCAGCTGGTTGATGTTGTTCGGGCGTTTATAAGTTCCCCGGAAATGCTGAGTGAATACTCGAGCCATATCATCCCAGCTGTCGACAGTTCTTGATGGTAATCCATTGATCCAATCTGTGGCTCCATCCAGTAACATTAGAGGAAGAAACTTTACAGCTTCCAGGTCTGTCCCATTGTTAATCTGGACGGCTGTATAGTAGTCTGAGAGCCAGGTACCCGGGTTTGTACTGCCGGTGTATTTATGGTACGTTGGACCGACCTTGGCAAAGCCAGAATGCAGGGTTATCCTTCGGATCCTGTCAGTGAAACACTTAGGTCCAAAGTATAGATCATCTTTTTCCGCCCTATCCATGTGTGCGGAATATCTGCCAGCTGAATGGGCAAAAGGGGATCTACTCCTTTCTTTTCCACTGTTGCGCGAACGCGCTTTTCCGGGATCGTTCCTATTTCTTCCGAGATCACGCCCTTTTGGATGAGGCGGAGTTCTACTCCTGTGCCTTTCTTTATCCTTAGGAGGTGTCCGAGATCTCTCACGCCTGTGAGGTACATCATGTCTTCCAGCTTTTTTAGCTGGGTGTCTCGGAGGTGGCACTGCTTTGCCGTCATTCCGGTATTTTTCTTCCCGATCGTGGGGTTTGAGTCCACCTTTCGGGAGATGGGATCCGGTTCTAGACGCTTCATCCCTATTGTCGGGATTTTTCTTGTCTTTTCTCAAATCTGCTTTCTTATCCTTTGAATTGTCTGAATCTCCAGGCTCTTCTGGTCCAGGTGCTCCAGCGGCGCAAGTAGCTGTTTTGCATAGGTCGGAGTTGTCATGTAACCTCCCTGATCGCTCTTGGCCCCGCTGCTGTTGTTGCAATGCTTTTCCTAAGAAAGCATACACCCCTTGAAGTTTTTCACCATTGGAGTACATGTCATTGTTGAGGATGGCGAACGCTGCTTCCGCGTTTTCTTCTGCGCTTTTGTATATTGGTTCACCTCTTGCATCCTTGCCGTTTACCTGCTTTTGCGAAGATGGGTTATGAAACCTTTCTTTTGGTGGCAGTACTTCCGGTCTCACGATTCCGGGTAACCTTGTAGGTTTTAAGGCAGATCTATTCTTTTTCTCGTATTCCTCGATATCTTCCTTCATGAGCTTGATGTCATCCTGCGTTTTTTGGAGGTGTTCACGAGATCTGAGTAGATGTTGCTGTTGCCGTTGGAAAGCTCGTCTCCTGGCTTACAGCATCTCAGGGGATTCATTTGGTCCCACTGGCGTTTGTAACAGTTCCTGTTCTTCTTGTTCTTTCATTGGCGGAACAAGGATTTCCTTGGTTTTCTTCTCCGCGGGCTTTGTTCCGCTTGCATCTCCTACTTCCGGGCTTTCATGAGCTGGATCAGCTGCTTTTTTCTTCCGGATTTTGTATTGGAGCTTTTTAGCGGCCCGATGCTTTTTCTTGGAAGAGGGAGGCTTTTTGGCAGGTTCATCCTCTGTCAATTCCTTGACATTGGGAAATACCGGAGAAGTTTCTCCGTCTTCTCTCTCTTCCTCTGGCGGAGGAGTTTTAGGGATTTCCTGACTACCGGCATCCGTGATTTCAGCCGGTTTTGCCATTAGCACTTCATGGAATCCCTCTTGAAGAGATTTTACCTTTCTTTCGAAGGTATCCTCATCCTCATCTTCGGAATCGAAATCATCCGATACGGTTTCTGACTCTAATCTCGCCTCAATGGCAGCTAGCACTGAGTCAGCCACTAGTAGAGAAGTGCCTTTCTATGGAACAGATTCTGTGGCGCATGGCTTCTTGGTGCGCCACAGAAATATATTTTTGTGGCACACGGGTGGGCATGCGCCACAGAAAAGAGGCATTCTGTGGCGCACGGGACCGTGGTGCGCCACAGAAAACAGGAATTCTGTGGCGCACCGGATAGGGGTGCGCCACAGAAATAAGTTGGGGGCCCACACCATGATTGCCACACTTCTATTCTGTGGCGCATGGTGGTTAGTGCGCCACAGAAATATGACACCACATAATTCCCATCCGAAAAAATTCTGTCCGCACGCACCAACTCCACCCCCCCCCCCCACCGGGAACGCCTTTTCTAGTTTTTGACGGAAGAGTTCGCGGTCTAAAAAGCATCAAAAAATAAATCCCTTATAGATGCACGGAGAGTTTAATGTCTACTTTTTTTTATCAAATTTTGAAATATGTATTTCGACTTTCTGAGCAAAAGTTCGTTAAAAAAAGTAAAATGGGCATAACTTTTGCATACGATGTCGAAAAAAAATGATCAAGATATTAAAAAAAACTAGAGAAAAAAAGAAACCCAACCTCACTCGCCTTCGGCCTGTGAGCTTTTTTTAGAATCGCCAAATTCCAAAAGGAACAAAAGTTATGGCCGTTTTAAGATTTTGACTAGAAAATAAATAAAAAAATAAAAAAAATTCTGTGGCGCACCCCTTCATTTGGTGCGCCACAGAATTGTAGGAAAAAAAATTTCAGTGGCGCACCCCTTCATTTGGTGCGCCACGGAATTCTTGAGGCAGGATTTCGAATCCTGCCTCCTCCCCTCCTCTTCTTTCCCATCTCCTCTTCTTCTCTTCTCCCCTCCACTTCTCCTCCACTTCTCATCTTCCCTTCTCTCTTCTACCTCTCCACTTCTCTCCTCTCCTCCACCTACTACTCCACCTCTCCTCCTTCTCCACCACCACCACCACCACCACCACCCCTCCTCCTCCTCCACCACCACCTCCGGTGAGCTCATCCTCCTCCACCACCACCTCTCCTCCTCCTCCTTCTCCTCTCCACCAACTCCGGCGAGCTCCTCCTCCTCCTCCACCACCACCTCTCCTCCTCCTCCTTCTCCTTCTCCACCACCACCTCCCCTCCTCCTTCTCCTCCTCCACCACCACCTCTACTCCTCCTCCTCCTCCTCCTCCTCCACCACCACCATCACCACCACCACCACCACCTCCGGCGAGCTCCTCCTTCTCCTCCCCACCAACTCCGGTGACCCCCATCCTCCACACACCAACTCCGGCGAGCATCCGACGAGATCCGACGAAATTTCGAAATTTCGAAAAATTCCCGCGGCCAGATCTGGCCTCCTTTTTTTTTGAAATTAAAAAAAAAATCTATGGCGCACCCCCCTTGGTGCGCCACAGAATTGCCATTTCTGTGGCACACGGCCACGGTGCGCCACAGAAAAAAAATTCTATGGCGTGAATTTTGTGGCGCACCCCTCTGCCCCCTAGGTGCGCCACAGAATTGGAAAATGGTGCGCCAATGATAAGGCTTTCTGTACTAGTGAGCTTCCGAGTTCATCGCCATGTTGACGGATGTCGGATCTTCCACCTCTGTGGTGGGTGTGCTGTTGTCTGCCTCTTGCACGGGATTTCCGCCATCCGTGTTTTCGGCGACTTCGGATTGCACCATACCGATAAAGTGTTCATCACTTTTTTGTCGGTGATCTGAGTAGAATCCGGTATCATAGTCATCTTCGACTGGGTATAGGGCGGGTGGGAAAAATTTGCTTCCACCGCAAAACCCCATGGCCTCAGCAGTTAGTCCGATAAAGATATTAGCAGATCCGATCGGTAAGACGCAGGCACTTACCAGATGATTTTGCGCCGGTATGTAGGATCCGTTGTCGAGGAAGCGTCCGACGTCATCGTCGAACTCCAGGCTTCCGACAGTTATGGATCTGCCGATTCCGCCGAGTATCCCAGATCGGAACTTCACGCGTGACGTCGTTTTCCCCACGGTGGGCGGCAACTGTCGAGACATCGTAGTAGTTTTCATAGACGGGGGTGCCATGAGACTACGGGTAGAGACGTGGGGGAACGGGATCGCGTGGTAGACAAAGACACGGGTTTTACCCAGGTTCGGTACGTCGTGATAATACGACGTTCCTACTCCTGCAATCTCACTAATCAGGACTAAAGCCCGTGTATACAATTACAACGTGAGGTTCGATCTAGCTATTCGCTGAGGATCAACTTCCCGGTGAGTTAGCCTATAGCTTCTTGTGTATCTATCATATCTCCCGTCCGGCTTTATATAATAGCCGGGTTAGGGCATACAGAGTGGGAAACCTAGAAGACTACGGTAACTACTAACTTGGAAAGTAAGGAATCCGTCTTCTCCTCCAAGCCAGATCACGTGGGCCGTGATCCCGGTCCTTCTAGAATCCGGCTTCTGTGCGTCAGCTTTCTGGGCCGCCCAATGGACCATAGCCCACTACCACTTGGGCCACACTGGTAATCCGGCACTTATGACCATCATCTGATATACCCCTATTCAGTATATATCCGACACTTGCCTTAAACCTTGGAGGCTCACTAGGAGATAGACCCTCCTTTCTCTTGAATATCCACTTACAGCGGACGGCCTACTTTTGTTTAGGAAAGCGCACAATATCCCATGTGCCATTCTTCTCAAGTGATTGCATCTCCTCGTGCATTGCACCAATCCATTTGTCACGATCAAGCGAAGCAATAGCTTCATTATATGTAGCAGGTTCAACATCATTCTCCACCTGTTCTGCAAAACTTAGAGCAAAGTAAACAACATCACATTCCTCAATTAAACGAGTACGAGGTCCTTTATTCCTCTTCTCTCTACGCTTTGCAATAGACAAATTTTCTTGTTGCACAATAGGAGGTGAGGGCGGCACAATATCCTCCTCATCAATTTCAGTTTCCTCCTCATCCAGGTGGTCTAGTTCCACCTGCAAACGAACTCGTGGTTCGTCCTCATCAGAAGAATCTGGCATAACATCAGTTGACAAACTGTCCTCATACATAACATATTCATTAAACACAACATTCCTGCTAAAGAAAGTCTTTTTGGTTTTAGGGTTCCACAACTTATATCCTTTTACTCTAGAACCATAACCAAGAAATAAGCACTTAACAGCTCTAGGCTCTAATTTTCCATTATCAACATGAACATAGGCAGTGCAACCAAAAACTTTCAGTTGTGAATAATCAGCGGACTCACGAGACCATACCTCAATAGTAGTTTTCTTGTCAAGAGGGATGGATGGTGACCTGTTGATCAAGTAGCAGGCAGTGTTGGCAGCCTCAGCCCAAAAACGCCTATTCATGCGGGCGTTAGACAACATGCAGCGAGCTTTGGAGATGATCGTCCTGTTCATCCCCTTGGCTACACCATTCTGCTGAGGTGTGTATGGGATTGTGTGATGCCTGACAATGCCTTCCTGCACACAATAATCATCAAAAGTATGCGAAAAAAATTCGCCACCATTGTCAGTACGAAGCACCTTCACCTTTCTCTTAGTTTGCTTTTCAATCATAACTTTCCACTCTTTAAAAGAAGCAAAAGTATCATCCTTAGTTTTCATAAAATAAGGTCAAACTCTTCTAGAGTAATCATCAATGATAGTAAGCATATAACGAGCACCACCATAAGAGGGCTTACGTGAAGGCCCCCATAAATCAGCATGTATATAATCCAATGTACCTTTAGTGGTATGAACGGAAGCATTGAACTTAATTCTCTTGTGCTTACCAAACACGCAGTGTTCAGAGAACGGCAACTTACTCATATTGCAGTTCTTCAGCAATTCTCTCTTCACCAATTCTGCCATACCATGTTCACTCATGTGTTCAAGTCGCTTATGCCAGAGGTTAGTTGTATTTGGATCATCATTAGTAATAACAACAGCAGTACCAGACAAAGTGCTACCTCTAAGGATATATAATTTGGCAGAATTCATATCACCAATCATAACAATGAGAGAACCTTTTGATACCTGTGTTTATCTCCTCCGGCATATTTGTACCCGTCACAATCAAGGGTACTCAGCGAGATCAAATTTATCGCCATGGATGGTATGTGTTTCACTCCCGTCAATATACGTGTCATCCCTCCATGGGTCTTGATCTGAACAGATCCAACGCCAACAATGTGACATTTGTTGTCGTTCCCCACACGTACAAAATCTCCAGTCTGCACAGCTTCATAAGAACTGAACCATTCTTTGTTACAGCAAATATGAAACGAACAAGCAGTATCAAGAATCCACTCATCATCACGGGTAACACATGCAGTAAAAACAGCTAAGCATTCACCATCCGAACTATTTTCAGCAGCAACAACAACAGCCTTACCAGTACCATTACCATTACCGTCAGATGTATTTTTTGGTTGGTATGTGCCATTCCTTTTCTCCCTTTTCTGTACCTTCCAGCAATCATCAATGCTGTGATTGGTTTTCTTACAGTACCTGCAGAACTTGTCTCATCCTTTCGACTTTGAATGGCCCCTTCTTTTATCTCTGTTGTTGTTGTTGTAGTTGTTATCTCGCTGCTCAGGTCTACCTCGTACATGCAATGCATCACCTTTGGAGGACGATGTGTTAGACTGCACCATAACTTTCATCTTTTCCCTGGTCTGCAGGGTCTCACAAACTTCCGCGAGAGTTAGTTCATCGCGGCTTAATAGTATGGTATCACGCAGGTTTGTAAAAGAACTAGGCAGCGAACATAACAGCAGAAGAGCTAAATCTTCACCATCATATTTTACCTCCATCGAAACTAGGTCGGACACGATATCCTTAAAGATCGACAAGTGGCTCATGATAGAACCACCATCCTGCATCTTGAGCGAGAACAACTTTATCTTTACGTGCATCTTGCTGGTGAGATCTTTTGACATGCAGATCGATTCCAGCTTGATCCACAACGCACCTGCGGATTTCTCCAACAGCACCTCTTGCAATGTATCGTTAGACAGATGAAGCTGAATCAACGATAAAGCCTTACGATCTTTGCGCTTCTCCTCAGCAGTGCACTCCCGCGCTTCCTTATTCCCGAAAGAATCCAGCGCCTCATCAGGATCCGATGCCTGCGACAAAACCGCACACATCTTACTTGCCACAGAGAAAACCTCGTCTGATAGTCCAGCAACGGTAGATCAAACTTCATCGATGCCATTGCGAATCCCTAATCTGAAACAGTGCTCTGATACCACTTGTTACACGCACTAGCAAAACAACGATGAAGTTAAACAGATCAAACCATCGGGGACACGAGATTTTAACGTGGAAAACCCTTCCAACAAGGAAGAGAAAAAAACCACGGGCGCCAGCCAGCAATACTTCACTATTTCTGGTGAGGTTACAATCGCGCCAGGATTTACAATGTGTGGCATATCCCGTGCGGCGGCTTACAAGAGGTATATAAAGGCGGTCCTGACCTAACTAGGTTGGTAACTGTGAATCCAACTCCAACTCGGTATCGACTCATATCGTACTCCAGGCTCCACTTCGTCTGAAGTTCGGCCTTTATCAGTATATACGAATATGAATTTGGATCACCATAAAATAACAATGGGATGCCGAACTCAAACGTTGTTTGCGGCTGCTGGCTTAATATTTTTGTGTGATTGTGTCACAGGATGCAAAGCACCTTGCAATGGCTGGATCGACTGCTCGCTCTTTCAGGGAACCTGCTGCAACAACAGCAAAAACTACTGGTGAAGGTACATATTGCTTCCCTCTCTGATGCTTGTTGGTTGAGTCTTGCCATAGCAGGGATTTATCACGTTTCCTTTTAAAACTGATGCTTAGTGCAGGCACACTGCTTACAAACGTACAGAGGAGACACCGATCAAGCTTTGCCGGGCAGAGGGTACGGGGCCTGCACTCCGATTCGTATGCAATTTTTGGAGAGTTCAATATAAGCGGCGCAGAAAGAGTTGTGAGAAAATTTGAAAAACATAATTCATCGAATTCTTTAGCTCTCTCTGAGTACGTAAAAGCCCTTGTTGGTCTTGAATTACAAACTAAAGGTAGCCACCGTTAATTTCCTTTCACGCGCTTTCTTTTACGTGTGATTTATTTACAACTTGTTTTCTGCAGTAGATAGATTGAACAAGTAAGGCACTATAATCTCCATCGACAACAAGGTTTGAGTCGACAAGTAGGATATATCTGAATGTAAGATTCATTTTTTCATAACTTTTCTCCTTTTTTTCTTCTTGGTAGCCTCTCATGGATAATTTGGAAGCTCAGAGTTATGAGACTTTTGAGGAAGACAATGTGAAATATACCACAGGTTTGTGTTAAATATTTGGACTATCTTTTAATGCTATACATCTTAAGAAGCAAACATTGCTTAACTTTATTGTGAGAACAAAGTAGATGTTGAATTGAAATTTCCTTATACGATATCTTTTATTGTTGAAGTCAAACATCAGGTTTCTGCATCTCTTTAATTTCTTAAACATTTTACTTTGTTGTGTGTGAAATGAAGTTAGCCAAGGTCCACATATTTGTCTCTACTAGGTTAGGCAGTAGCTTTCTTGTGTGCAGTTGATAAAACAATTATTCAGCTATGTTAGCCTGTTAGGTGTGATTCTGCCCATGGGAAAATATATTAGATGTGTGCGAGCTGTGTATAGCTTTTCTCTGTTAGGAAAGTCCTTATAGGAGCTGATGGGCTGTGTGGCTTATCTTGTGGTTGTAGAAGAGCTTTCTGACTCGACTTGTGGGGATGCTTTATGTTTATAAATAGTGTCATGTCACCTTTCAGGGCATAACTACTTTACCACCTGACCTACTATCAACATTTATTTTTTCTACAAGTCTGTTACTTCTTTCATTAGCACTGGGCTCAAGTAATGGTCACACGAATTGACATCACCTGCATCTTCTGGTTTAATATGGTGGCATGGCCCCTTTCAACATTTTCTTGCATGTTTAATCTGTGATGTATACTCAACATTAATACTGAATGTCGTTGTTTCTGTATGCTAATTGTCCCAGGGAGTAAGCAAAGGAGTAATAGCTGAAAAGATACTAGCATCAATGAAGGAGAGAGGAAAGCAGTCTGACTTTGTATTGTGCATTGGTGATGATAGGTCGGACGAGGACATGTTTGAAAACATTACCGACATCATCAAGAGGACATGAATCGGAGATTTGACATCCATTGAATCGAAGCAGTCCTTTGGCTGGTTGTCTCTTCCAGTAGCATGAATTCTCTACCTTACGGCTTCTATTAATGCCCAGTGGCATTTGGGTACATGTTACAGGCAATACCGGCCAATATCGTTAGGTAACTGCTCCAGCAATTCAATTGTTAGTACACTCTATTCAGGTATAATGCACTTGAGAAATCCACATCTTCATTGCTCACTGTATTGATCATTTGAAAACTTGAAAATGCCTGAAAATGGTATGCACTGCCTTGTACTCCCACTTGTAGGTTAATTTAGGTAAAGAACTTGAAGTTGTTAATTGTGCAAGTTAATTGTGGGGTATATATTTTCTGGATGTGTATGCTTGCTCTAAGATTCTTGCGGAACTTTTGGTACTGTGGTATAATAACCCAATTGACAGAAGATAATCCAACTGACACCACGGTTAAGATCCTTGTTTTAATTCAAGTTTGTAAAATGTACACTGATACAGTATATGTTCCATCAGCCTTGTAAATGTACACCAAGGCGCAATTGACCGTCTGTATTTTCAAATTTAAAATATAAAGTAAATGGAGTAGCATTGTAAAATGATTGTCATTTTAAAACCGCCTTCAAATAATATTGCATCAGAGGAAATTGCATCCTATAACCACAACATTTTCCCTTTTTTCTACCCGAGGCTTTGCAAAATTTTCCCTTTTCCCTTAATTTTATTTATGTATAGTTTTTTGTGTCTAGACAAACCTTTGCCAGGAAGTAATAATTCCTAAGCTAAAAAGAAAAGGTTACTGAATTTCATGATCAGGTAGACAAGCATCAGTGTCATAAACAGAAGAACCTCAATTTGCATGCAAATACTAAAAGGACAAACTGCATCATCTCTTTCATTCAAACAGGCGATAAAAGTTTCAGAGCCAATAGTAGAAAAAGGCCCTTTAGTCCTGGTTCATAACAGGCTTTAGTCCCGGTTATGCAACCGGGACTAAGGGGTCGAGACTAAAGGCCCCCCCATTTAGTCCCGGTTGCTTACGAACGGGGACTAAAGGCCCCGCCACGTGGGAGGCTGGCAAGCGCCGGGGGCGAAGGACCTTTAGTCTCGGTTTGTGACACGAACCGGGACTAAATGCTATTTTTTTTATTTTTTTAATTTATTTGGGTTTCTAATTATTTTTCACTCCCTTTTTTTTCAGAATTTTTATTATTTTCATAGTCTAGTGTCTAACTACAATTATCTCTAGTCAAATTACTTACTCGTGGTCAAACTTACCGCTCGGTCACCCATCCTTCCACTACTCTAGCACTAGCACGCTTAATTTCCGAGTTCCATCCCGTCCCGCATCCAAGTGTTTCGCACGCATATATGTGATACTAGTATCATATCAATCCTATTAGCATGTTGGTTGATGCCACATTTATTTATTGTTTGAATTTCAAATAAATATTTTAATAAACAAAAGTAATGATGTAATAATAATTTTGAATAAATAAACATTAACTTTTTAATTTGTATTATTTCTAAAAAAATTAATTTTTTAATTTTCTAATTTTGTTTTTGTCAAAACCCTGGTGAATTCGGATGTAACTTTTTCCCATGATGATTTTGATATATTATACGTTTTTTTCCGACTTCGTATGCAAAAGTAATAGTAATAGTTAATGCGGTTTTACCATTTTCCCGGAAAAACCTTTAGTCCCGGTTGACCTGGCCAACCGAGACTAAAGCCCCGTCCATCCAACCGGGACTAAAGGCGGATCTTTAGTCGCGGGTCGCCTCCCGAACCACGACTAAAGACGTTCAGTCGCGGGTCGCCTTCCGAACCGCGACTAAAGACCCCATTAGTCGCAGTTTGGACATTTTGGGGACTAAAGGGGGCGTATAGAAGCCTCTTTTTCTACTAGTGAGCTCTGGTGCCAATTTAAAACATATTCATCACTGCAGTACTAATAAGATCTGGCGACCTGGCGTTATAGTACACAGACCTGGAGTAGGTTGGTTGAACTGTACACGTCATGCTATTTTCAGCACGTCATAGGACTTCATAGGAACTCGAGACATCGAGATTAGGCTGTCGAATTCAAGTACAGAAAACTGCAAGAACTTTCCACGTTTTACATACATGCGTCGTCATTAATCATTACCCTTTCTGAAATTAAACAGGAATCGCCATGGAGATGGCTCTAGTCAGCGCGGTGACAGGGGCCCTAAAACCTGTAATCGGGAAACTGGGCTCTCTGCTCGGCGAGGACTACAAGTGTTTCAAGGGGGTGCGCAAGGACATCAAGTTTCTCATGCGAGAGCTCGCTGCCATGGATGCGCTTTTGGTGAAGATGTCCCAGGACAAGAATCCCAATGTGCAGGATAAATTTTGGATGAATGAGGTGCGCGAGCTGTCCTACAACATGGAGGACACAATCGATGACTTTATACAGAGCGCCAATGATGAAGCCACCAAGCCCGACGGGTTCACAGAGACACTATACTTCCCAAAACAAGCATTGCAGCAATGGAAATACATCATCAGGACCTAAGGAGTACAAGCAGGACTACACACTATACTTCCCAGAATAATTACTCTACAGAGATCAGATACAGAGATTCTACCCATGAGGTGACATTGCAATGGCAACATTGCTTCAGAATCAGATACAGAGATTCTACCCATGATGTGACTTTGCTTGCTCTTAATTTTAATGTACTCCTTATAAAAGCATGTGTAGATATATTGGTTAGAAGATCTAAGGAGTACTGTGTAGATATCTTGGTTAGAATCATGTTGATATTTTCCTTATAAAAGAAAAACACAGTGTCTGTGAGGGGTAGGATAACCAAAAATGACACAAACAAGCAAATAAATAAGGTGTTATTCATTCAATTACTCTGACTGTACAACATGAGTACAATGCATCCCAGATTTGCACATAAGAATATTCATGAATTATTAGAAATTTAATTTGTAAAATGCTCTGACTGTACTGAAATTTACTTTGTTTGTTCTTGATCTTGGAGCAGGAGATTGAAACGGCGAGTGCGTGGAGGAGATTGGACGAGTCCCAGGGCATCTGCCTTCTTGTGCCTGGAGTTTCACCGAGCTAGAGATGGAGGCGAGCCTCTCCTTCTGCCTGCAGATGCGCGGAGCTTAACTTGCCGGCATATGCCTGGAGGCGCGCCGGAGCTGGACTTGCGGGAGCTCGAGATGGTACGGGGTCCTGTAGCAGAGCCGGTGACGGGGGACCTGCGGCGACGGTGGCGGGTGGCCTGTTCCCACGGCGGCAGGGGCCCTGCTCCGGCGGCGGCGGTGTGGCGGGAGGCCTGCTCCGGTGGCGCTGGAGATCGGGCGCGGGCGAGGCGATGGAGCAGGATCTCGGTTGCCTGCGACGATGGTGGCTGGGGGCCTGTTCCCGTGGCGGGTCCTGCTCCAGCGTTGGCGGTTGCTGGAGGCGCTGCAGATCGGGCTCGAGCTGAGGCGCGGATGGCGACGGCAAGGTCCTGCGCGAGGATGGCGACGGCGATGTCCGGCGCGCGCGGACGGGCGGCGGCGAGGACGGCAAAGGCGCGCGCGGACGGCGACGGAGATCTGCGCAGGGACCGATTTTACACGATTAGAGATAGGTTTGCGTTTATTTGTCAAAAGTCATTTGTACAGGGCTTGCGTCATTTATTTCCGGACGGAGGGAGTATTTAGTTTTATCTAAAAAACGATTTATTTAGTTGAACTTTCATGAGGTGATGCGTTGTGTTTTTTTAGGTTTGGAGAAAATGGAAATGCGGTACATGCTTGGACATCCTTTCAGTGGATTTAGAGGAGGAGTGGTGTGGAGTGGTGTGAATAGGACCTCCTTACCATATCACAGCCTTACCAAATCTTGGAATGCACTGTTGGCCACGAATTATTTAGATCAGTTAGTTGATTGGAGCAAGAAGGCGTAAAACAATATGGTTTTAGGTACCACTAGAACAGGAGGGATAGTAGGAAATAGGAAAATACTACTTTCTTTCACCTCATCACTTCCGAATTACACAGCTCCTAACCATCGTGCATAGGGATGTAAATATTTAAGGACGTAATACACGAGTAAAACACACTATAGCGAGATCAATAGGTGGAGTAGCGCAGTAACATTGGTTTTAAATTTAGAGTGAAATACAATTGCAAAAACCTGTTTTCTTGAACATCTCTACCTAAATGAGAGAAGTGCACACTTTATTTTTAGCCCGCCGTGTTTATAATAAATCTTATAGTACACACAGAAAATCCCGTGATGTATATTAGCATGAGTGTAAGTTCTGCTAGCTATAAATGAAATGCATCGATAGCTAAATTTATTGGCTAGTGATGATATTAGTAAGGTGAAAATAATTTACTTGCTTCTAGTGACATTAGTAAGTTAAAAATATTTTGTATAAATGTTTCTTCTATGGTAGTGTCACTTGTCGTGACAAAACGGCAATCACCTGTAATGATTAGAACTGTACTCCTTTTATCCATTGTTGTCGGTGTATCGCAGAACTAGATACGGCGTGCGGTGTCATGTCCCAAAGTAGAAACATGGGGAGAGATGGAGGGAAAGTGCTAGGGTTGGGTACTCAGGTATTTACCCAGGTTTGGGTTAGCTGGTTGCGGCTCTCTACTTCCTGCGATATGCACTATTAGGGCAATACGCCAAGCTTAGGTTACAATTGAGCGTATCCGCCAGGGTTTTTCGGTCTGTCTTTATTGAATGGAATATGCTCGGAAGGCAATAATAATATGTTTATTATCTTATTCCATGTTTATTTCTAATGTTAGAATTGTATTAACCGGAAACGTTGATACATATGTATTTAATATATAAATATGAATTCCTAGTAACGTCTCTCATTTAACTAGCTCGTTGATTAACTGATGATCAAGGTTTCATGATCATGAACATCGGATGTTGTTAATAAAACGGTGATTTCATTGGCAAAATTATATGATGAACATAGACCCAAATTAAGTATAACAATACGATCAAGTCATTCAGTTTACATTTTTATATCTTACATACGAAGTGACACGATTCCTTAGACCATGAGATCATGTCAATCACTAATACCGGAAAGATGATTTGATGACATCAAACGTTACATCGTAACAGAGTGACTATGAAGGTGGCGTTGGGTATTCGGAAAGTGTTAGCTGAGACTCATGGATCAAGAGTGGGATAATCCAAATGATGGAGAGATATATTCCACATCCTCTCGGTGATATCACATCGACACCGTTTGCGAGCACGTGACTAGACCACAAGGATGTCATATTACAGAATGAGTAAAGAATACTTGTCAGTAACAAGATCGAACTAAGCATGGCTGATACAAATGATTGGATATCGGACAAGTAAAATAAAGCGACACAAAGGGAATTCGTTACACCATTGATGGTTCACACGATCACAAGATTTATCGTTGAATATATAGCCTTGATTACGGATATCTTGGTCCCGGTATTGATTATTAATCGGAGAGGAGTCTCGATCATGTCTATATTTACCGTAGGGTGACACACTTAAGTTCTGACGACGCATTTGAGAAGATAGGAATATTGGAGAAAGTTTTGGAAAAAACCAAAATTGTTTCGGGTAATATGGAAATAGTTCAAGGTGGTAAATATTAATGTTTGATTAACAAATAGTTCAACGGGGTAAGTTTTAATGTTTGTTAATAGGATTAACACATGTTAAAATAAATAAATGAAATTATTTTATTTATTTATTAAAGAAAACACTTGGAATTCTGAGTGCGAATTAAAGATAGAACGAGTGGGTTGAGTGGAGACTCCACTCACATGATGAGGGGAGAGATGGGGGCATAAAAATTCGTGGCTGACTGCCCCTCCTATATAAAGAAGGGTGGGAACTCCCTCTCCCCACACACTTGTGTCATGTCTTCTCCCTCCGCCCGCTGCTCCACCTCATGGTCATCTGCTTGGCGAATCTTTGAACATTTAGATTCTACACCACACCACATTGTCGTGTTACTGGAGTTCTGGGGTGGATCCTCTCCACTGCCCTGCTAGATCAAGGGAGCGGAGGTCGTCATCAACTCGTACATGTGACCGGTTGCGGAAGCGCTAACGGATTGCAGCGCACATATTCACGATCTTGAGACCGACGAGGGTCCGATTACATCACCCACGAGATTTGATCTCGTAACGCTTTGTATCTTCGAGGGTATGTTCTTCTAAGACTCGTGCTATCCGTTATTGACATCATGTAGATTAGATCTTGTCCCGTTGGTTGTTCTTCGCGTAGATTTTTCTTGTATGCTATGAACCCATCATTTATATAGGCAGCTGAATCGGACTTACAGGAGAGGACATATAATCTTACATCTCTTCTACCATAACTTGAACGGCTGCATTATCCGGCTTCTTCTCCAAGTCGGAGTCCCGATGGGCCTCCGCCTTCTAGAACGCCGGATAGGCCTCCGTCTTTCAATAGAGGCTTCATCCACATTACTTTCCTCGGGTAAATCCCCCGAGACAGCAAGCTGACACTATGCACCTGATGATAATTCATTCTTGTCTGCGGTTAAGCTTGAAGGAGCGCCACGTGGGTAGCGAGGCGGCGGACATGCAGCACCTGGCGTCGTCGGGGACATCGGTGCGGGCGCGCATAGCCATGCATTTCAGACCCATCCCCCGCGCACTGTCGTAGCACTGTAGGTCGAGGCCTTTGCCATAGCGGCAAAGGAGTTCGGGCGGCAGATCCGCCCAAGGGAAAAATGACGACATTCTTGGAAATGGTGGCGGCATACAGTAGCGGCAGCATAAGTGGAGAGCCTGCAGGACGGAAATGGTGTGTGTGGCTGGCTGACTTGTGTGTGCTGGATGATTGGGTCGGGCCTACTAAACATGGTGGGCAACGTAGTGTGTGATCTGTAAATGTTCTATTTTTCGTCAAATTATTTGTTAATTATGTAATCAATATTTTTTTATGATCTGTTTTCTTTTTACATGTCGGATTGGGAAGAAAACTGAACGTAAATTTCTTGGACCAAAAGAATTGATGCGTTTTTTTATATGTGAAGGTCTAATTCACTAAAATCCATCTTTGGAAGGTCACCGTCGAGTGAAAAAAGAGGAGCATGGGGTGGGATTCAGAATATAACCTCTTCTTGGGATCTCGGATGTGAAGAATAAGTATTTAATATGCCGCTAGTGGTGTGTATCATCTGAAATATTTATACCTTTGAGTAGTGATGTCTACGCATATTTCTATTCTTGTAGACAGTGTTGTGCCTCCATGTGCAGAAATTTGTAGAACAGAAGCAAATTTCCCTTAAGTGGATCACCCAAGGTTTATCGAACTTAGTGAGGTAGAGGTCAAAGATATCCCTCTCAAGCAACCTTGCAATTAAGATACGAGAAATCTCTTGTGTCTCCAACACACCTAATACAATTGTCATTTGTATATGTGCACTAGTTTGGCGAAGAGATAGAATGCAAGTAATATGGATGATTATAAGTGATAATTGCAATCTGAAATAAAAATGGCAGTAAGAAAATATGCAGCATAACTGGTTGTAAACGGTGTCTCAATGCTTAAAAAGAAGGCCAAGGGATCATACTTTAACTATTTGACCATCTCAATATTAATAACATAATTGAATACATAAATATCCTTTCTTCACTATGATACTCCCAACCACTCTCCGGTTGGATAACGAACACCAATCATTGCGTAGGGCTACAAAAGCACGTCTTAGAGTTGCATTCCCCACTAGGTAAACCCACACTGTCACCTTGGTCCCTAGATGGTTCGAGAGAAACACCAAAATTTCATAGGGTCATCCAACACAAAATATATAAATCATTATAAGACACACACGGTGCACACACAGTCATCTTTACACTATGGGTCAAAGGTTTATCCGTAGATCTCATTAACAGAAACACTTGAGTAGCTAACATATGAAGAGTAACATCTACTTATTCAAACTAGATTACAAAGCTCGTGATCACATAAAGATCACACCATGGGAGAGAGATGAAACACATAGCTACCGGTAGAGCCGTTGGCCTCTGCTCCTCGTCATGGGAGTCAACAACGACGATGAAGATGGCGGTGGAGTCGATGGAGATGGCTCCATGGGAAATTTCCCGTCCCGACTGGGTGCGGGAGTGTTATACTTTTAATACCTATATTAATAAAATATCTAGCACATGTGTGATCCATGCTTCCCTCTGCGAAGGGCCTTTCTTTTACTTTTTATGTTGGGTCTTCACCTTCTCACTTTACGCATCCTCTTGAGAGCATGGCTGTTATTCTTAGTGAAATGTGCTTGTCCCAGAACAAGATTTATAGTGGTATAACTCTGATGCTTGTATCTTTGATATCTTTATTTCTAGTCTTCATTTGAACTTCAGAGGCGCCCTATCATTTATGTTTTGCTCCACTATTAAGGGAAAGCGAGTACACTTTATCATACCATATTATGAGAATTGCAATCTTGCAGATTGATATACTTCATGTTGTCTACTATTAGTTTGTTGGCATCTTTTCATGGTTTCCATAACTGCTGGGTGGCTTTTATTTTCCGTACATCTTATTATGAATTCCCTGAGGACTTTATCATATAGTGAGTATATTTACAACTTATGAAACAAATGTGTTCGGAAAAGTCTTTTATCGCACTCAGTTGTCACTGAATTGCTTGAGGACAAGCAATAAGCTAAGCTCGGGGGGGGGGGGGGGAGGGACTTGATACTTCGAAAACATTTTTCCTTTTTCGAACACTTTTCTTATTGTTTTCCTATAAACTTGTGAGTTTTGGACACCACAAACACGGACTAACGATAGGCCCTAAAACACCACAAGACCCCGGGAGCCAGAAGGAGACCCGGAGAGGGGCCAGGAGGTGGCCAAACCACCCCCCGGCGCGCCCCCTAGGCCGCGCCGCCTGGTCATGTGGGCCAACCAGGCACCCCCTCGGACTCCCCTTTCGACTACATATTTCCTTCAACCCTAAAACACGAGGGGGTTCGTCATATTCCACAGAAACACAACAGAGCGCCGCCGCCACCACGAAACTCAACGCGGGGATCAAAAGTTCTTGTTCTGGCACCCTGCCGGGACGGGGATTCAAATCAGATCATCGCCAGCGACACTGCCACTCTTTCTCCATCAACCATCCATGTTTCCCCCGTCCATGGGTGAGTAAACTCTGCTGTAGGATGAGAGGGATGGAAGGGATTGGATGAGATTGATCAGGTAATAATGCCAAATTGTTAGGGCATAGTGCCTAGTATCCATTGTTAGTGTTTTCTACCGTTGTTTCAACTTGTTATGCTTAATGCTTGTCACTAGGGCCCCGAGTGTCATGATTTCAGATCTGAACATGTTGTTGTTTCATGAGTATAATTATGTTTCTTGATCATACCTGCAAGTTGTTTACACACATTGTTGTCCGGAACCCGAGGCGCCAAAGTGACAGAAATTGGGACAACCAGAGGGGATGGCTGGGATGTGAGGATCACATGTGCTCACGAAGGTTTAATGCTTTGGTCCGGTGCTATATTTAAAGGAGCACCTTAATTGCCAGTAGTTTCCCTAGAGGCCCCGCTGCCACTGGCTGGTAGGACAAAAGATGTTGTGCAAGCTTCTCATTGCGAGCACGTACGACTATATTGGAACACATGCCTATGGTTTGCCTAAATGTTTTGATACTTATTTATTATTATCTGCAATGCCCACGTTATTATTATTACATGACTCTTGTTATCCATGCAATGCCCGTTCATCCATTCCCTCTATGCCTATGGAACTCCCATCCTGCTGTTTTCCGCGATTGCTACTGATTTACTAGTTTTACTGTTGTTGTTATTTTATTCCTACTGCTGCTATAAATTGTTACCACTGATAAATTGTTGCGAGCAAGTCTATTTTCAGGTGCAGCTGAATTGACAACTCAGTTGTTAAGGCATATAAATATTCTTTGGCTCCCCTTATGTCGAATCAATAAATTGGGGTTTTACTTCCCTCGAAGACTGTTGCAATCCACTATACTTGTGGGTCATCACCCCCCATTGCCACGCCCCTAGCCAGGATCGGCCATTTTTCGTACACAACCTATAAGTGACTAAAACCAGTCTATGCATCTAATGAATTCGAAGGAGAATTAATATTATCAAAATTCTTTCTTCAAGGACCCTTTTAGGATTTCCTGATGTGTTGAAATTTTAATTACTTTGAAGGCTTCGGTGGATATTGGGAAATCAGTGAGACTGTTCAGACGTGGATTACATCCAGATTAGGCCTCAAATCGCCCAACATAATGGCAGGTAAACTAAGAAACAGAACAGTGTCATGTACTGTTTCTCGTACATTATATTCTCAATATTTTTGTGCTAATGATGTCTTGCTAATTTAATAGGTAGTAAAGAATTAATGGAGCGTTTCTTGAATTTGAAAAGAAAATCGCGAGCGCCCATAACCAATGATCCTAATCATGAAGGTCCATCAAATACTAGTTATATTTTACGTCCTTGCCCATTGCCGGTGCCTTCATCTTCAAGAGAGGCAAAGGTAAATTCGAATGAGCTTCCTTATGATCCAGTGGATAGGAAGAGGATATCGGATTATATAGGGCAAGAACCCTTTGGACGCCAGAGTACATTTCCGCGGTAGTAGCTGGCTCTCGTGTTTTCCATTGAAATTTCCAGCAGCTAGTAGAGCAAGAACCCTTTGGACGCCGGAGTACATTTCCGCGGCGGCGAGGTGCATACCCGGAGTTGGTAGTATCATCGTACCTGCCTCTTAGGGGCAGCCTTGCTAGCCCCAAGAAAGACAAGGCCGGCAGCTTCGGACCGGCACGGCCAATCCGGCGCTAACTGATATCTCCCTGCTTAATCATCCACCATGCATCTACTCTCAGGACCTGCCTGGCCGCAAAACATGCACATCCATCTGTCGATGATGTTTTACCGAGCCCGTTGCGTCAAACCACGTTCGTGTTCCAGCAGTGTGACACGATGAGTATTGTTGTACCAAATAAGACTTAGCTACCATCATCCAGCCATCACCATCCTTATGTTTTTGTTTTTGTTTTTGTGGGAACCATCACCAGTGAAGTTACCCTGCGGAGTTACTAGATTTTTCTTTAACGAGCTAAGGAATTGGTAGGGAAACCGTTGCATTCATGATCCTCGGATGGGTTAGAGGTGAGTTGCCGTAAAAAGTCCTTTAATACCAGTGCAAGGATCTGATGGACAAACAACCATAAAAAAATCCAACTTTTGGTAAGAATTCAGTTAATATGCTGTGGTTCCGAAAAGCGGGCCCAAACAACAAAACAGATCGTACCTGGATAAGCACTACTCACAAATTAACAAGTCCAATGTTGATCTTGTAAGAAAATGTCCGATGCAGTAAACAAGATTAGGTGGACACAAAGAACACATATGCACCCATCAACCACGTAGTATTTCATAGAAATTATGCAAAGACTAGCAGCCTCCTAGATGCAAAGTTTGCTCTTGGTGATTGGATTGGATGGTTATTAGCGGTTATTTTTTGGTTGCTTGAGAAAAAGCTAATTTGCAATTATTAACAATAAATTTATAGGAATAACTTTCTGCCCAGAAGGAAAATAACAATATTTGTAAATGAATACCCGGAAGGAATATGAAGTAATATGTATTACAGGGTTTGCATTACAAGTTTTATCAGGTATCCATCGTCAATAAACGATGCATTTAAAAACAGTGAAATACATCAACTAAATTTCCACCGAAGTCCCATCATATTCCTCCCTAAGCAACAAATTGATTATAAGGGAAAAACATGATTAGTAATGTAATTTTCACTGTTTTAAAATTATATAACAATTCAAATATGGTGGTAAAATATAATGAATAACAATACATCAGTGAATAATGGAGAATGAATTATCAAAATGATTAGAAGAAACAAATTCATGTCAAGTGCTTAAATATTAATTTACATTTTACTTAAAAATGTAACTCAATCTAACATTACTTCGGCAGCCGAAAACATATGAGGGCTATGGAAAGGACGAATTTAATAATATTTTCTCAATTTACACACTATTTACATTATACAATGTTTGACATTGCACCAAAAGAACATAGTTGCAATACACTCGAGGCGGAAGGTCGAATCAACACCAATAATTTCTGTGTAAGGATCATGAAAAAGATAACATTGAAAAAGAAAAACAAAGATCCACTGGTGGAGAACAGGGCATTCGCACCGGTTTGTAAGGGCCTTTGGACTCGGATACAAATCCGGTGCTACGTATCCGGGACTAAAGGCCCCCCCTTTAGAACCGGTCTGTCACCAATCGGTTCTTAAGGCCTCCACGTGGGCGCCGAAGAGCGCGCGCAGGCGGAGGACCTTTAGAACCGGTTGGTAACACCAACCGGTCCTAAAGCTTTTTTTTCTTTTTTTCCTTTTCTTTTCAGGGTTTCCAATTCTGTATTTAGGGTTTAGGGTTTAGGGCGTGTTCCATATTTTCAGGGTTTCCGTTTACGTGTTTCCGTTTACGTGTTTCCGTTTAGTCTTTCCGATTCCGTGTGTCTGTGTTTCGTTTTTTACGAACACGGAATCGGAAACACGTAATTGGAAATACGTATCCGGAAACACCGATTCCGTGTTTGCGGTTAAGTGTTTCCGATTCCGTGTTTGCGGTTAAATGTTGATGCACCAAATAAAAGTAATATATATATATACATGTAACACGAAGTAATCGACCGAGCATTACATAATCTGAATTTCGTTTTCATAGCTGTATACTTGCATAGAGAAGGGAGCTGGCTATTGGTTCATAGGATGGAAAAATTCTCCGCCTTCATCTATGACTTGCGTGAGAAGAAATCCTGCCAATTCCTCTGCAATTGCCTTGCAACGGTCGATTGGTTTGAGCATCGCCCGCTTTCGTGCCATCTTTAAAAGAAGTAGATGAAAACAATTAAGTTATGAACAAAACTAAACATAATTAATGGCAACATAAATAAAGTTGTGAAGATCCGGTTACGTACCTCTAGATTTCTGGAAGTACGGGATTTCTCATTGATAATCCTGTGAATGAACTCGCAAACGTAGTATCCACAATAATCAGTTCCCTGTGGTTGTTGCGGGACGTTATATATACGAGAAACATAATTCAGTCAAATTAATAATAATCAAGAGAATGGTAATGGTATTGAAACCAGGGTACGTAGTACTACTTACTTTGTTAAGCTGAAAGTGGAGCTTGTCTGCCCATGTACCGGGTTCTTCCTTGATGAACATTTGCCAAACCCTGGCCGACAAAAGAAAAATGAATACAAGAGTTAATTATTACTTACTTGATATCAGGAAATGAACGAAAAAGAGGCCGATGAACGAAAGAGGCCGATATATATATACTTTTGAAGCATCTGACGCGTGCTCTTCCATGTGTCAGCGCTGCAGGTTAACGAGTCCCAGACTTCAACTTGTCCTTTATCGATTCTAATGATGAACAATATGAAGTGGGACCTGCGCACGTGTACACACGCAGTCATGCATACTCATCAATTACACTTAACATCAGGTAAGCAAAATGGAATGTGTACAAGACAGTAACACTCACTTGAATCCGTAGGGCCAAAGTATTTCTTTTTTGGTACTTTGTCGCTTCAAAAACCTTAGCAAATCATCCGGTGTATCCTTGTTGAACTTTTCTATTGTGTCTTGATGATACGAATACGGGTCAATGAACCCAAATTCCCAGATTCCTGCCAGGCTGCATTCACGAATCTTCATTCTGCATAGTAGCGTACAAAAAGAATGTCGTGAGTGATAATTATACGGGCAATGAACGCGAGCTTAACTAAATAATTAAATTACACAAATAAATCACTTACAAACAGTAGCAGCGGATGATAGACTTGTCGAGGGCACGTTGATTGTACATCTGGAAGAAATCATCGAACCCAACCTCGACACCGTAATCTCCGAAGTAGTGTTGATCCTGAACTGCCGCCATGATACAGTCTCTCTTCTGCCTTGCGGCCTCCAAGTATCAATCATGTAAATTCCGTAGTTGGGTTGTTAGAGCAGTAGGATTTTCGACCAAAGGGTGCTCGGGCTTGTATGTATATACCACATCAGCAATAGCGTAACCCACGTCGCCCATGCGTGGACCGGACACTGAAGCCTGGTCAGTTAACACCTTGAGCGGGGCAATTGACCGTGCTTCTTGTTGTCCGAGCTGGGGAACTTGTTTCCCGCATTTCGTCTGCTCCGCCTGCTTCATCTCCTCCGCCTGCTTCATCTATGCGGTGTGCATCTTTTCAATGTACTGTTCATAGTCTGAAAGGGGCGGCGGTGGCGGCGCCGCAGGATAATATAAGTTGTCGATGGTCCGCTCAATTTTCCACTTTGGGATGTTCTTCAGAGTTTCCTTCCAGGCGTCTGGAGGGGGCTTCAGGGGAAACCGTGCGAACCATGCTTTGGTTTTGGCTTTCACGGCATCGGTTAGTTCCTCCGGAGTCATCAGGCCTGGTAACTTCGGGGGAGTCTCGACTTTCTTGGATTTCCTTGGTCTCTTCTTGGGAGGAGTCCCGTTTCTTCTGAACTGCAGCTTCCGCTTTGCCGTACCCGTAGTGGGCGCATCCGTCGGCTCATGGGAGTGCACGGGCGATGGACCCTCGACCTCGGGCTCCCAATCTTCGTTGTGGGGTGGACTTGGAGGTGCGTTGTGGGGTGGACTTGGAGGTCGTGCATTGTCTGTACGAAAGTGAAAAAACTATTAAAAATAGGCTTACATGTGGTGCAACATTCAGTAATTGATGGAGGTGGTGCATTTGTACCTGGAGGAGTCGGTGGCCTTGGTGCCGCGTTAGGAAACACAATGTGTTTCTTATTCCACAAGATGATACCAAGCTCCATTTCTCCCAGTGTCTTCTCGCCTTCACCTCCAGGAATATGGAGATCAATTGAATGACATCCCGGCGTAATTGTTGACAACCCGACACGAGCATGGGATGCTGGAATCTGACCACCATGGTAGGTTGCTCCAGGTTGATTCGGTAAAGCATAGCCTGACGCCACCCTGAAGGATATGTTCCCCATTGGCATATGTATCTCACAGTTTGTCTTCTCCGTGATATCATCCACGGGGTAGTGAGGCGCCGACGGTTCGACTGCACGACCGTCTTCTAGCTGCAGCTGAACCCACGCTGCTTCTATGCTGAGATGGGACGGCATCTGCTACATTATCGTCTTCTATTTGGAGCTGATCAGGTGCAGGACGATGTTCTACCTCCTCTTCAGTGTCAGGTACAGGGTGTCCCCCTTTCTCCAAGAGAAACACCACCTTCTCTTCTAATGTCGATATCCGTTCCAGCGCCTTCTTCTTGCTTCTACCACGGCTTCTGTAAGTGCCAATGTCCGCTGGAAACCCTTGGCTCCACGGGGTAGTGGCTCCAAAGCCTCGTGTTCGTCCCCACTTTTCGGGGTTCCCGAGTGCCTTCGTCAGCTCGTCGTTCTCTCTATCGGGAACAAAAGTTCGTTTTCGAACAGAATCTTTTGCCTTCTCTAGTTCTGCTACGACATTTGTTATTTTGGCCGACCATGGTCCCTCCGCAACAATCATCCCAGTCTCAGCGTGCAACGTTGCCCCATGCGCGAACAACCAAAACTTGGACCTATCGGGCCAGTCATGTGTCTGTGGAATGATACCTCTTTTCACAAGCGCATCTTCATAGCTTCGCCACCTAGGCAGGGCAGTCATGTAGCCACCTGACCCCAAAATATGGTGATATTTCTTGTTCTTCGCATTCTCCGAATTTGTGGCTGATCGGGATGCAAAGACACCCGATTTATTGTACGCCTTAAAATCATCCCAAGCGTCTCTTATCTTCACTAGGTGCCCAGTGAAAACTGGATCTTCGTCCTTATATTTCTTCCACAGTTCTTTCTTCCACCTCTGGAATTGTGTGGCCATCTTCTTCAAAGCCCACCCCTCGACTTTCTTCTTCTTATCTTCCGCTACGCTGAAATAACGTGTCGCAAAGAAATTTTTTTAATCTTTCATCGACATAAGTAGCTCCAACGTTGGCGCCGGTCTTCGGCTTATTCCATTCTATTAAGTTGATCGGGACCAGGTCTCTTACAACAACTCCGCACTGATTTACGAATTTGCCATAAGTTTCTGTGGGCTGCAGTGGTTTGCCATCAGCAGCAACTGTATCGATCGGGAACCTTGCGGTATCTTTCAACCTTGCGGCCGGGCCTCGTTTCGACTTTGTCTCAGTACTTGCGCTAGCTGTTCCGGAGGGCGCCTAAACGGGAAAATAATGATTCATTAGTAAGTGCAATACAAATTAATTGTTGCGTCAACAGTGACTTGAGATATACATTGGCAGAGTTTGTTCTGGAGGGCACTTCTTCATCCTCGACGTTGTCGTCGTCATCATCTACAACATCTTCTATATTGTGAGCCTCGTCACCGGAGTCGTTCAAAAATTTATTGCTAAACGCCTGTCCACCGTCGTGATCATGATATATGGCCGTTGCATCATCAAAAATCATCTGGCACA
Organism: Alopecurus myosuroides; assembly: GCA_028641055.1. Lineage (NCBI taxonomy): Eukaryota > Viridiplantae > Streptophyta > Magnoliopsida > Poales > Poaceae > Alopecurus > Alopecurus myosuroides. The sequence goes on from CM054058.1 coordinate 559,919,672, forward strand.
TGAATCTTTCCTTCTCCGCCTCACCCATTCCCGCGAGCTGATCGGCGTGCGGATCATGTGCAGGTTCTTGGGTATCCATAGCTCAACACCTGCTAGTAAAATTTATAAAATGAAGAACACTTAGCGAAATTATTTCTTCGGACACTTAGCGAAATTATATCATCGGACACTTAGCCAAATTATTTCATCGGACACTTAGCAAAATTTAAACAGAAAAAATTCTCCAAGTCTAGCTAATTATAATTACTAAAAATTCTAATTCTAATAATAAAAGTTCTGAACATATTAATTAAATATTTAAACGTATCATAATACACACCAAGAGTTACATAGCTCGGGTTAATTTTTTTAACCCTAATACATCACGATCGAATAATATCACTTATACATAGTCTCGTGACATCTCTCAAAATAATTAACTCCGACCGGGTCCTGAGCCGCGGGGTGCTGAGTCAAGGGTGCTACGCATCCATAGATAAGGAACCCTCATAGGGTCATAGCTCACGTGGTAAGGAACACTCCGAATAATCGACCAACTGCTGCTATATTGCCTATCGAGCAAGTACATGTAGCGACGGACGTGCTCGTCCTCCTCCCTGATACGCTGTTGTACCACCTCCTCAGGGGCCGGCTCTCTCCGCACCGAGCGTGGCCCACGCGATGGCCACCAAAGAATATCCGGGTCGACCACGTCACCCGGATTTCTCACCAAGCCGCGTGCCCCGATACTAAGGAGCTCCCAATGCCAGCCTGGCGGGGCCCAGTCCCGGACATCGCCCGGCGGGTCCAACATAGACATAAACTAAAAACATGCCCGGACTAAATAAATATTCCGTAATTAAGTAAAATATCTTAGTGTTTCTAACTTAGTAAAAAATAGTAAATTGAGAAATATGACAGAAATAAGATGAAAGTTAAACAGGAACAAGATGGTAACTTAGTGATTTTTTTTTAACTTAGTGAAATTATTCTAACTTTCTGAAATTTTCTAACACTAACTTAGTGAAATTTTCTAAGACACTAACTTAGTGAAATTTTCTAACACACTAACTTAGTGAAAATTTCTAACTAAGTGAAATTTTCTAACTTCGTGAAATTTTTCTAACTTAGTGAAATTTTCTAACTTAGTGAAATTTTCTAACACTAACTTAGTGAAATTTGTCTAACTTAGTGAACTTTTCTAACACCAACTTAGTGAAATTTTCTAAAAAATCTTTAGTGAAATTCCTAAGTTTATATTACTAAGTAAAATTCTTAAGTAAAAATTCCTAAGTAGAAATTCCTAACACTAAAAATTCCTAAGTAGAAATTCCTAACAGTATTTTTTTTTCTAAAAATTCCTAACTTCTAACACTAAAAAAATTCTTACACTAAATTATAACTCTAAAAATTTCTAACACTAAATTCTAACACAAAAATTATAACAATAAATTCTAACACTAAATTTCTAACACTAAACAAAATTGTAAAAACAAATTAAAGCACTTAAAATAATCATTCTCTGTTTTTCTTACCTAAAGAGGGCGACGGGGCGACGGCGAGGGGCGAGAGGCGATGGCGAGGGTCCACAGGGGCGACTGCGCGGCGCGCGGTGGGGAGGCAGAGGCCGCGGCGGCGTCGGGGCCGCGTGTGGGCGGCGACGGGGCGGAGGCGGGGCGGCGGAGGCGGAGGGCGACGGCGACGGAGGAGGGGCCGCGATGGGGAGGCGCACGCGCGGCCTCGGGTCGGTGGTGGGAGGCAGAGGGAAGCGGCGCGACGTCGGGGCGCGCCCGGGGCGGCGAGGCGGACGGCGACGAGCAGATGATGGCGAGGCGGACGGCGATGCGCGGCCGGAGCAGGGCTTCGCCGTATGAAGAAGAGAAGACGCGCGTGAAAGTTAATGAGAGAAACTTTTCGCTAAGTGTTGGATATCACCCCTGTACAGACCTTTTAGCACCGGTTTGTGTTAACAACCGGTGCTAAAGACCTTTCGCACCGGTTGTTAACACAAACCGGTTCTAAAGGGTCTGTACTGGGGCCACTTTCAGACTGCACGCCCCTGTACAGACCTTTAACACCGGTTTGTGTTAACAACCGGTGCGAAAGGGTCTAGGTACAAACTGCTCGCCTCCCGCGCGGCGGTTTTATTGCTACAGGGCGCACCCGATCGAGAGAGTCTCTCTGTTTCTTCTTCTCTTCTTCCTCTGTCTTCTCTTCTTCCTCTTTTCGATCTTCCTCCACCAAGCACCCATGGATGAAGTTTGGAAGACTCTAGGTGTGGCCACACCATGCGGCAAGAGTCTCGACGTGGCCTACACCAATAATTGCGAGAGGCTCCCCGGTGTTCTTGAGCATTTGACCGATCTCTATGAAGAAGCCGATGAACACCATAGGTTCTTCGGGCTTGATCTAGAGTATACGGCGGATCACCGGGATGTTGCCGTCATCCAGATTGCGATCGAGGAGGCCGTTTTGGTCTTCCAATGGTCAAGGTAACGCACACGTACAATCTTGCATTTTCGATTTGTTTGTTGCATCTGAAGAATACATGTGTTGCAACATATCTAACACGTATCAAATTTTTGTTGTTGCAGTAGTTCAAAGCATTCTCCGGCACTTGTTGATTTTCTTGTCAACAAGGGGTATGACTTCTGCAGCGTTGACATCACTCAAGACCGTCAGAAGTTGATGCGCTTGGGTATTGTGATACCTGAAGATCACTACATTGATCTTCAGGACCTTATCCATTCTGATGAGTTGTACGGGTCCAAGACCGGGATGGCTCCCATGGCAACTGCCTTCATCCACGAGGGCTACGAAACCATGAAGTCTCGTTTTCCTCTCCAAGAATCACAGGTATTGCGAGAAGACCCCACTGGACCGGACCAACGTCAACTATGCAGCCATAGATGCATACGTTCCTACGAGTTGTTTCGCATCTACTCGACGGAGCTCGAGTAGATGTTGTTTGTGTACAGCATCTTGCGTTCGATATATGCATGTAATGGATATATTAGTATGTAATGGATATATTATTATGTAATGGATATTATTTCTATATTAATTCCTAGCTATACTATTTCTATATTATGTCAAACACACATTTTAAAACAAACAAACAAAAACACATCAAGAAAACAAACAAAAACACATCAAGAAAACAAAACAGAAAAACTACCGTTTCTATATATCTGTTCACCAAAAACTACTGTATCTATATCTGTTCACCAAAAATTAATCTAAGCCAGGAAAACATATATCTAGTCAATACCAAACTCATCCAGTTGGATTTACTTCAAAATACATTTTTGAACTCATTCTAAAAATAGTAGAAGAGCCTACTGGTCTATTTAAATAAGGATGGTATTTTCATTTGGTTGTTGACCTTGATGTGAGCCTAAGTGCTATGGATAGATCTTTTCAATACCTATCCAGAACATTTTAGTTTGTCCATTTTGGTTATGTATTTTAAAAGTTAGGTTCAAATCATCCTCACTGATAGTAATCTGGTACATAACTTGGTGTTCGATTTGCTAGCTAATGTATTTTGAACATGATTGATACATCACCAGTTTATTACTATCAAACATATCCCATTTCTTGCTTGCTTAGGAATGATTTAAAAAATTGTATATATTGTTGGCACGCGTAGAGATAAACGAAAACTTTTTCCTACGCGATACTACCAAGATCTAGCCGAGGTAGAAGGCCACGAGTATTACCACTAGACGCGCAGGTGCGGATTATCGATGTAGCGCGTCGGGTCGGGGCAGTGCAGTCCCACGATCCGGTCCGGCCGATCCAATCCCTCGAACGTCGAAGTGCTGAACGTACAGCACCTCTGCCGGTATCCACACGTACGAGGAGGAGCTTCGACGGCGGACTGCTAGGTCCGGTGCGGCGGCTGGACTGAGTGGGGCTAGGGTTCCCAACGCATGGGAGAGTGGACTAACTTGCCCGCTGGGCAACCTGCGCCCCTCTTTATATAGCGTATGGTAATGGGCTTCACAACACTTGTGGCCCATTCCCTCCGTGAGTCCGACTCACTAACTCAGTCCATTTCCGGTTCAGGTCCAACCCAACCAATGCTTGCTCCCGCTCTTAAGTGTGCGACCCTGCAGGCTCATGGCGACATGGACACGATTGGAGTCCTACTCCCAATCGATCAATCGGTAGCGGCTCCTAGCAGAACGTGCCGACTCCCAAGTCCCATTGAGTCATGACGACATACCTTTCAATGCGATATTCATCTTAGTCCCTTTTGCCTCACGATATACCTTGTCGAGCTATAGGCGATTTATCGTCATCCCTTAAATAGCTCAACTCTCTTCTCGATCCGTGATACGTGATTCATCTGACTAACTCTTTAGTCAATAGACACAGTTAACACTTAACTGAGTCGCATGGCCATGCTTCCTGAATCATATCACTCGAGAGGGCCCAGAGAATATCTCTCCAATCGGAGGGGCAAAATCCCATCTTGATTATCCACATCACGCAGCTTGCTTCTCATTCGACCCGAGCTCTGCCTTTATAGTTGCCTTGTCACAGAACAACGTCTGACAGAACCTAAGTCGGTGATCCACAACTCGGATTGTGCGACAACCTCAGGTCTAAGGATTACATTGATTGAGACTACAAATGACGACTTGATCGTTGCATCTCAATGTGGGTCAGTCCGACTTGCTAAACTCTTTAGCCAAGTCCGTGAACATTGGAATGGCATCACCATGCGCATGACAAGTGGAACCGTGTCATCAGCCAACACTCACATTAGTCTAGGGTGTGTGTCCAGCACAACCTAAAGGACCAAGGACAATCTAGTATGAACACCATGAATATATAGTTCCACAATCGAATCACATATTCAATGATATATATCAGATGTTCAAAACAAGGACAACTTAATAACTTTATGAATACAGTGGGAATTACATCATACATGATTGCCTCTAGGGCATATTCCCAACAGTCTCCCACTTGCACTAGAGTCAATCATCCTGGCATCATATGCCTAGGCATCTAATGCCCATACCTCTCGTGTGCGCCTCATGCTTAGGCTGTGGTAGCGCCTTTGTCAACGGATCTGCAATGTTTGCATCCGTGTGTACTTTGCATAACTTGATATCACCTTGTTCGACAAACTGGCGAATGAGGTGGTACCGCATGAGTATATGTTTGTTCTTCTGGTGTTGTCTAGGTTCCTTGGCCTGTGCGATAGCACCATTGTTGTCACAATATACGTCCAAAGGATTGGACGCGCCCTGAACCACACCAAGATCAATCAGGAGGTTCCTGATCCAAACAGCTTCTTTGCCGCCTCTGAGGCAGCAATATACTCAGCCTCTGTTGTAGATGCAGACACCGTATCTTGCTTGGAACTCTTCCAGCTCACAGCTCCTCCGTTCATTACGAACACGTATCCCGATTGCGAACGAGAATCATCTGAGTCGGTGAGATAACTCGCATCCGTGTAACCCTTTACACTGAATTCCTCATCACCTCCATAAACTAGGAACATTTCCTTAGTATTTCTCAAATACTTAAGGATTTTTAACCGATGCCCAGTGGGCTTCGCCAGGGTCAGCCTGGTATCTGCTCGTAACACTTAGAGCATAGGAAACATCTGGCCTAGTACAAATCATGGCATACATGATGGATCCGATTGCCGAAGCATACGGGATCACACTCATCCGACTTCGCTCATCAGTTGTCGAAGGACACTGAGTCTTGCTAATTTTTATGCCATGGGACATCGGTAAGAATCCCTTCTTGGACTCTTCCATTTTGAATTTCTTAAAACCTTGTCCAGATAAGTACTCTGACTCAATCCAATGAGCCGCCTGGATCTATCTCTATAGATCCTGATTCCTAATATGTAAGTTGCCTCACCCAAATCCTTCATTGAGAAACTCCTTTCCAATGACTCTTTGGTTTCTTGCAACATCATGACATCATTTCCAATCAGCAATATGTCATCCACATACAAGATTAGAAAGTTTACTTTGCTCCCACTAAACTTCTTGTATAAACAAGAATCATGATCGCTCTTGATGAAGCCAAACGATTTGACTACCTCATCAAAGCGAATGTTCCAACTCCGAGATGCTTGCTTCAACCCATAGATGGATTTCTGAAGTTTGCATACCTTGTCAGCATTAGCTGGATCGACAAAACCTTCGGGCTGTATCATATACACGTCCTCAGTTAAATTTCCATTAAGGAAAGCCGTCTTGACATCCATCTGCCATATCTCATAGTCGAAATAGGCTGCTATAGCTAACATGATCCGAATTGATTTAAGCATCGCTACAGGCGAGAATGTCTCGTCGTAGTCAACTCCTTGAACCTGTCGGAACCCCTTCGCGACAGTCGTGCTTTATAGACGGAAATATTTCCATCCATATCAATTTTCTTCTTAAGACCCGTTTGCACTCGACGGGTCTTGCACCGTCAGGCAGATCAACCAAATTCCAAACTTGGTTTTCATCCATGGACTTTAACTCGGATCTCATGGCTCCAAGCCATGACTCGGAATCAGATCCCACCATCGCTTCCGAATAAGTTGCCGGCTCATTACTGTCTAACAGTAAAACATCTCGAGCACTCTGTAATCTGGCAGATCTCCGTGGTTCAGGTGCTGTTACCGGTGTAGGTACCACGACCGGCTCAGCCTCCAAGGCGTTCGCCGACTCGCCCTAGCCGGTTCCTCTCGAATTTCTTCGAGTTGCACTGTGCTCCCACTGACTTCCCGACTGAGAAACTCTTTCTCAAGGAAGACACCATTCCGAGCGACAAACACTTTGCCCTCTTCCCGGTTGTAGAAGTAGTACCCCAAGGTTTCCCTCGGATACCCCACGAAAATACACTTATCCGACTTGGGCGTGAGCTTGTCCGACTGAAGTCGCTTGACAAATGCTTCACAACCCCAAATCTTTAGAAAAGACAAACTTGGCTTTTTACCAGTCCACATCTCATGTGGTGTCTTCTCTACTGACTTTGATGGTACTCTGTTTAGTGTGAAAGCTGCAGTTTCTAGACAATAACCCCAAAATGATAAAGGTAGATCTGTCCGACTCATCATTGATCGTACCATGTCCAACAAGGTCCGATTTCTCCGTTCCGATACACCGTTTCTCTGCGGTGTACCCGGCGGAGTGAGTTGAGGAACTATTCCACAACTCTTTAGATGGTCATCAAACTCATGGCTCATGTACTCGCCTCCACGGTCCGACCGTAGAAACTTTATTTTCTTGCCGAGCTGATTTTGTACCTCATTCTGGAATTCCTTGAACTTTTCAAAGGCTTCCGACTTGTGTTTCATTAAATAGATATATCCATACCTACTCAAATCATCAGTGAAGGTAATGAAGTACTCATAACCACCTCTGGCCGTCGTGCTCATTGGTCCACATACATCACTATGTATTAGTTCCAACAAGTCGGACGCCCTTTCACAACTCCTTGCAAAAGGTGTCTTGGTCATCTTGCCTAGTAGGCATGATTCGCATGTCTCGAATGACTCTAAGTCAAACGAAGTTAGAAGTCCATCATCATGGAGCTTCTTCATGCGCTTCCAACTTATATGACCAAGCCGACAGTGCCAAAAGTAAGTCTTATTCAGATCATTTGGTTTCAACCTTTTAACATTTATGTTATAGACCGATTCACTATCAAGATTTAAAATAAATAACCCGTTCTGAACGGGTGCAAAGCCATGAAACATATCTTTCAAATATAAAGAACAACCATTATTCTTAATATTCGACTCATAACCTTGTCTCATCAAACATGAGGCGGAAATAATGTTTCGACTAAGCGCTGGAACATAATAACAATTATTTAGTTCCAAAATAAATCCTGAAGGTAAATGAAGTTGCATCGTGCCGACTTCCAACGCAGCGACTCTCGCCTTGTTGCCGACCCGAATGTCAACCTCTCCTCTTGCCACGCTCCTAGTTCTTACCAGCCCCTGCAACGAGTTGCAAATGTGAATGACTGATCCGGTATCATATACCCAAGAACTATTAGGTGCATCAGCAAGATAAATATCTATAACATTGCACACAAGTGTACCTGAGTCGGAAGTCATACCTCCACTCTTGGCCTTGTCAGCCAAATACTTGGTGCAGTTCCTCTTCCAGTGGCCATCCTGCTTGCAATAGAAGCAATTGGCTCCGGCTGTAGGAGAAGGCTTAGTCTTTGAGGAAGCACTCTGGACAGGGCCATGGGCGCTACCTCCTGACTTATCCTTCTTCTTCTTAGTCCAAGAACTCTTCTTGAACTTAGCCTTATTCTGCACCATCAACACTTGACTGGCGCCTTTCTTGATATCAGCCTCTGCCGTTTTGAGCATCCCATGTAATTCAGTGATACTCTTATCCATACCATGCATATGATAGTTCGAGATGAACGGACCATACGCACTAGGAAGAGAGTTCAGAATTATATCAGTGGCGATCTCTTCTTTAATTGAGAAGCCCAAGCGATCCAAAGACTGTATGTAACCAATCATCTTGATTACATGCGGACTCAGTGGATCGCCGTCTTTCAGCTTACAGCCAAGCAAAGCTTGAGAGACTTGATACCTCTCAGTCCTTGCTTGAGCCTGGAACATACTTTTGAGGCTTTCGATCATATCGTAGGCCTCAACATTTTTGAACTGCTGCTGCAAGTCCGGTTCCATGTGTGCAAGCATAAGACAGCTAATCTCCGTAGACTCATCTCTAGTCTTACGGTAGGCATTTGTGACGGCGACAGTCGCATCATCATCAGGCTCTTCTGGAAGTGGAGTTTCTAGAACATGTTCTTTCTTGTCATGCTTGAGGACTATCCTCAGATTACGATACCAGTTGGTGAAATTAATTCCATTAAGCTTATCTTTCTCTAGGATTGACCTCAACGCAAAAGTGGACAACTGAGGAAGGTTGCTAGGTGCCATTGATCTACAACAGAAAATACGCAAAAACACTTAAGACATGTATTCATAAAAGAGCAGGCATATTAAACGTTTTAATACTTATGCTCCCACTAGAACCAACATCCCTCCGATGGTTGCTAGTGATTCAGGACCCTAAATAAGCAAGCCGACTGAGCTTTAGCATCACCGCTAGCCGTCAAGTGATCTAGGTAGGCAACACCTTGCCAATCGTATCTCTATACGACTCCTGTTAGTTGGGTGACATCACATGCCCCGGCTCCCAACCTACCTCGCCCCGAGCCCCACAACCGTTGTGATGGACTCGTCTAGATTACCAAGTGCTTCTGCGTGTAAGAGTCCGACTCAAACCCACCTAACCGGAAAGAATTGGTAGCACCTCAATTTTATGAGCCCACTACCAAGAATGTCCGACTTGTGATGGTGCAGCACTGGCGGGGCGACCGACTAGACCTTCTTTGAGGATTAAAGAATCTACCAACTATCTAAAATAGAGGTAAATAGAGGCATAACAATAACACAAATAAAGCAATTATAATGTGAAATGGTATGGCTCTCTTCATGGTGATCTCCATCTCCACGAAGCTTGTAAGTCGACTCGTGCCAACTCTTGTCACGTGCCATCTTACTCCATGTAGCCGACTTGTACATCGACTTGCATGCCTTCCGGGTTCTCCAACAAGCTACACTAGCTAAGTAAATGAAATTTACATAGAGAATCCGACACGCAGGCCGGTATACAATAAAATGACAGCACCTAGGCTCCAGCCGGCTGACAAAAAACATGATACGCAGATCATGTATGGATTACACACATCACATGCACATAAGCCATACCATTCGCAACTTCCTGCAAAAACAAGTTATGCATAGATACGATATCTACCGGCGTTGTGAAACTCGCAACGACATCTAAGGCGCTACGACAGGACGACGGCGGTCCCTCGCGGGTGCGGGCAGCGCCCGTTGATTTCGGAAAACGCAGATCTCATCTGCATTCCGATCATGGATTTCTTCATCGGATAAAACGATTTTACCCGAATCTGATCCGTATTCCGACTCGACCAAACTCTTTGATCTTCGATCACCGCAACTGGATTTATGTGTCACGGTATACCCCGATGGCGGAAACCGACCGGTAGGGGTAAGTTGTTCCACTACCTTAGCAGTATGATCACGGAAACCAGATCATCCATTAACCCCGAGTACGATTGATCCAATCAACCTTGTACAAAACCGATCTATCTCATAGACCGACCACCAAAACAACAATAGATCACATCTAACGCTAACTACATATCACATATGTACGGATCTCGGGCCTAATACCAGAAGCTACCGCTCTGATACCACTGTTGGCACGCGTAGAGATAAACGAAAACTTTTTCCTACGCGATACTACCAAGATCTAGCCGAGGTAGAAGGCCACGAGTATTACCACTAGACGTGCAGGTGCAGATTATCGATGTAGCGCGTCGGGTCGGGGCAGTGCAGTCCCACGATCCGGTCCGGCCGATCCAATCCCTCGAACGTCGAAGTGCTGAACGTACAGCACCTCTGCCGGTATCCACACATACGAGGAGGAGCTCCGACGGCGGACTGCTAGGTCCGGTGCGGCGGCTGGACTGAGTGGGGCTAGGGTTCCCAACGCATGGGAGAGTGGACTAACTTGCCCGCTGGGCAACCTGCGCCCCTCTTTATATAGCGTATGGTAATGGGCTTCACAACACTTGTGGCCCATTCCCTCCGTGAGTCCGACTCACTAACTCAGTCCATTTCCGGTTCAGGTCCAACCCAACCAATGCTTGCTCCCGCTCTTAAGTGTGCGACCCTGCAGGCTCATGGCGACATGGACACGATTGGAGTCCTACTCCCAATCGATCAATCGGTAGCGGCTCCTAGCAGAACGTGCCGACTCCCAAGTCCCACTGAGTCATGACGACATACCTTTCAATGCGATATTCATCTTAGTCCCTTTTGCCTCACGATATACCTTGTCGAGCTATAGGCGATTTATCGTCATCCCTTAAATAGCTCAACTCTCTTCTCGATCCGTGATACGTGATTCATCTGACTAACTCTTTAGTCAATAGACACAGTTAACACTTAACTGAGTCGCGCATGGCCATGCTTCCTGAATCATATCACTCGAGAGGGCCCAGAGAATATCTCTCCAATCGGAGGGGCAAAATCCCATCTTGATTATCCACATCACGCAGCTTGCTTCTCATTCGACCCGAGCTCTGCCTTTATAGTTGCCTTGTCACAGAACAACGTTTGACAGAACCTAAGTCGGTGATCCACAACTCGGATTGTGCGACAACCTCAGGTCTAAGGATTACATTGATTGAGACTACAAATGACGACTTGATCGTTGCATCTCAATGTGGGTTAGTCCGACTTGCTAAACTCTTTAGCCAAGTCCGTGAACGTTGGAATGGCATCACCATGCCCATGACAAGTGGAACCGTGTCATCAGCCAACACTCACATTAGTCTAGGGTGTGTGTCCAGCACAACCTAAAGGACCAAGGACAATCTAGTATGAACAACATGAATATATGTTCAAAACAAGGACAACTTAATAACTTTATGAATACAGTGGGAATTACATCATACATGATTGCCTCTAGGGCATATTCCCAACATATATCTCACTAGTTTGATGAAAAATTTCATGCAGCCTTTGATACCGAGGTGATTATCATCTGATGACACAGAAGTTGTCTGAATCAGATAGCTAGGATCATATGTTATTTATTTTTATTGTGTTCTGTACACTATCTATCTCTCCCCGTGGCATAGCTCATTGTGATAAGAGCTCATCTCATACTATGTAAATGTTGAATTTCTTCGTGTAGATTTGGAAGGTAGAACGAAGAACATTTGGAATGTAGAATTTCTCCCCATGGCATAATATTGTATCATAGCAATTTGGAAGGTAGAACAAAGAACATTTTAGTCAACAAACAATATGGGAATACATCCTATAACTTGGTAGTTGATTTCTAAAATCATAAACAAAGATATAAAATGTGGTGGAGAATGGGAAAAATCTGATCACTTACCCCAGGCGCACATTACACCATATGCGCCTGCGGTACTACTCTTATCCCAGGCACATTTTTTCACTGTGCACCTGCAGTAAAGTTACCCCAGAAGCATTTTGGAGTTTATGCGCCTGTGGTAAGTTTCTGTGTTTGTTAGGGTGGGTAATGAGTAAGACAACAAGAAGTGAGAGCGCAAGTGATACATCGAGCATATATATCATGGATAAATATATATAGATTGATTTAGCGAGATACCATACATGTAGATTGATTTAGCGATTGGTATACTAGCCCGCTGCTACTTTGTTTCTCACTTTTAAAAAGTACATACATATATTGCGAGTATTTCCCCCTGTCAACCTTTCGTCACAATCTTACGCTTGCCTTTCTTGGTCGATGTTGAATACGTGACTGCCATACCGTGACTTCTTCTGTCTGCCTCTGTGACAACCGGTCGTCACAATCTTACTCTTGCCTTTCTTGGTACCGGTTGCTGTTAACAACCGGTGCTAAAGGGTCTTTAGCACCGGTTGTTAACAGCAACCGGTGCTAAAGGCCTGTATAGAGGGGCGCACATTTCTTTTTTTCTTCTTTCTGTTTCCAAAGGGGGGTGTAGAAGAAAACAAACGGTATCGCCATCATACAGCCCAACCGTGCCTACTGGGTGCATATATGCATACCAATTGCACGACAGGACGTATGATGGCGAATCTGGATGTTTTGTATTTGCTCGATGAACTGAATATATGATGTATCAAACCTTAAATGGGGGTGTAGAACAAAACAAACGGTATCGCCATCATACAGCCCAACCGTGGCTACTGGGTGCATATATGCATACCAAATGCACGGCTGGACGTATGATGGCGAATCCGAATGTTTTGTATTTGCTCGATTAACTGAATATATGATGTATCAAACCTTAAAGGGGGGTGTAGAACAAAACAAACGGTATCGTCATCATACAGCCCAACCGTGGCTACTGGGTGCATATATGCATACCAAATGCACGGCTGGACGTGGCGAATCCGGATGTTTTGTATTTGCTCGATGAACTGAATATATGATGTATCAAACCTTAAAGGGGGGTGTAGAACAAAACAAACGGTATCGCCATCATACATCCCAACCGTGGCTACTGGGTGCATATATGCATACCAAATGCACGGCTGGACGTATGATGGCGAATCCGGATGTTTTGTATTTGCTCGATGAACTGAATATATGATGTATCAAACCTTAAAGGGGGGGGGGGGGTGTAGAACAAAACAATCGGTATCGCCAGCATACAACCCTGCCGTGGCTACTGAGTGCATATATGCATACCAAATGCACGGCAGGACGTATGCTGGCGAATCCGAATGTTTTGTATTTGGGAGATGAACTGACCGGTGTATGAAGCTGGGCTATATATAGGGTCCTCTGGCTCACAAAGTGTTGAGCTAGGGTTTTGATCCAACGGTTAAGAAACACCTCATCCAACGGCACACAACAGCTCGAAAGAAACACACCGTAGCCCTGATCGAACGGCTCACACAACAGCTCGAAAGAAACACACCCTGGATCCAACGACTCACAAGCGGTTGAAAGAAACACATGATCCGTGTGATTCTATCTGATTGGTCCAAACGAAACCCTAACCCATTTAGTCCCGGTTGGTGTCCCCAACCGGGACTAAAGGGATGATCCGTTTCTATTTTTCTTCTTGCCTTTCTTCTGATTGCGCCGTAACCATGGAACATCTTCATCATTTAACTGAATGCTTGGATCATCTTTGACTTTGAAGGGAGGAATTTCATCAAATTTATTGTAATCTTCTGACATGTCTGTCTTGTCCTCGACTCCCACGATGTTTCTTTTCCCTGAAAGAACTATGTGGCGCCTTGGCTCATCGTCTGATGTATTCGCTTCTTTATCTTTTCTTTTTCTCGGTCTGCTAGACATGTCCTTCACATATAAAACCTGAGCCACATCATTGGCTAGGACGAATTGATCATTGTCGTACCCAAGATTCTTCTGATCCACTGTTGTCATTCCGTACTTCGGGTCTACCTTCATGCCCAACAGGTTGAACCATTTGCACCAGAACAAAGGGACCTTAAGGGAAGCTCCGTAGTCAAGTTCCCATATCTGCTCTATGTAACCATAGTATGTGACCCTTTGCCCGTTGTCGTCTTTCGCATCAAACCGGACGCCACTGTTTTGGTTGGTGCTCTTTTTATCTTGGTCTGCCGTGTAAAATATGTTACCATTTATCTCGTACCCTTTAAAGGTCAATACTGTCGAAGATGGTTGCTTGGCCAACAAGTATAGCTCATCTTCAACAATGTTGTCATTAATGAGACGTCTTTACAACCAACCGCCGAAAGTCCTCGCGTGTTCTTTAGCAATGAAATCTTCAGGTTGCTCTGGGTATTCCGAGCGTAAAATATCCTTGTGTTCCTGGATATATGGAGACGCCAAGCTGGAATTAACTAGAACTGTGTAGTGATCTTGAGTGAAAGATTGCTCGTCCATACATGTTGTTGATTTCTTTCCTAGCGTCCCTTTTCCACGCAGTCTCCCCTCATGGCGCGACTGAGGAACACAGATCGGATTCAGGTCAGGAATAAAGTCAACACAAAACTCAATGACCTTCTCTGTTCCATAGCCCTTGACCATGCTTCCTTCTGGCCTAGCACGGTTTTTAACATAATTCTTCAAGACTCCCATGAACCTCTCAAAGGGGAACATATTGTGTAAGAATACAGGACCGAGAACGGAAATCTCTTGGACTAGGTGAACTATGAGGTGCATCATAATATTGAAGAAGGTTGGTGGGAACACCAACTCGAACCTGACAAGACATTGGACCACGTCCTTCTGTAAACTTGGTAGAGTTGCTGGATCGATTTCCTTCTGAGAAATTGCGTTGAGGAATGCACATAGCTTCACAATGGGTACTCGCACGTTTTCTGGCAGAAACCCGCTCAATGCAATCGGAAGTAACTGGGTCATGATCACGTGGCAGTCATGAGAGTTAAGGTTTTGGAACTTTTTCTCTTCCAGGTTTAGTATTCCTTTTATGTTCGACGAGTAGCCAGACGGGACCTTGATACTACTCAGGACTTGGAAAAAGATCTCCTTCTCTTCCTTGGTAAGAGCGTAGCTGGCAGGACCTTTGAAATTCTCTGGATTCATCAGGTCGTCTCGTTCGTGCATACGTTGGTGGTGCAGCCATGCTTTTGGTGTATGTCTCGACTTCTTCCCATGCACGCCCAATAAGTTTAGCAGGTTCACGCAAATATTTTTCGTCACGTGCATCACGTCGATCGCAGATCGAACCTCTAGGAATTTCCAATAGGGTAGTTCCCAGAATATAGATTTCTTCTTCCACAAGGCTACGTGGTTGTCGGCGTCATTTGGAACAGATTGTGCGCCAGGACCCTTACCAAAGATTACTTTTATATCTTTGACCATGTCATATATATCAGTACCTTTAGGGAGGGTTGGCTTCCTCCGTGTATCTGCCTCGCCTTTGAAATGGTTTCCTTTCTTTCTTACGGGATGCCTGTCTGGAAGAAATCGACGATGCCCCGGGTACACATTCTTGCCTATATGTATACTTTCAGTCTCGCCTAAACAGTGTGTGCATGCGCTGTATCCCTTGTTTGACTGTCCTGAGATGTTACTAAGAGCGGGCCAATCATTGATGGTTACAAACAGCAACCCTCTTAGGTCAAATTCCTCTTGTTTGTACTCGTCCCACACACACGTACACCTTCGTCAGCCCACAACTCTAAAAGTTCATCAACCAGTGGCCTCAGCTACACATCAATGTTGTTGCCGGGTTGCGACGGGCCTGAGATAAGCACTGGCATCATAATGAACTTACGCTTCATGCATAACCAAGGAGGAAGGTTATATATACATAGAGTCACGGGCCAGGTGCTATGACTGCTACTCTGCTCCCCAAACGGATGCAGACCATCTGTACTCAGACCAAACCTTAAGTTTCTTGCGTCACGTGCAAAGTCCTCGTACTCATCGTCGATGTTTCTCCACTGCGACCCATCAGCGGGGTGTCTCAGCATATCGTCTTCCTTACGGTCTTCTTTGTGCCATCACAGCAACTTGGCATGCTCTTTGTTTTGGAACAAACGTTTCAACCGTGGTATTATAGGAGCATGCCACATCACCTTGGCAGGAACCCTCTTCGTGGGGCGATCGTCGCCCTCAACATCACCAGGGTCATCTTGCCTGATCTTATACCGAAATGCACCGTATACCGGGCAGGCATTTAAATTCTCGCGCTGGCCGCGGTAGAGGATGCAGTAATTGTATCTTATGCACTTCCAATCCTAGAGGGCAGACAACCTTCTTTGCTTCGTATGTACTGCAGGGCAGCACGTTATCTCTTGGAAGCATCTTCTTCATTATTTTCAGCAGCTTTTCAAATCCCTTGTCAGATAATCCATTCTCTGCCTTCCATTGCAGCAATTCCAGGGTGGTGCCTAGCTTTTTCTGGCCATCTTCGCAATTTGGGTACAACAATTTTTTGTGGTCTTCTAACATGCGCTCCAACTTCAACCTCTCGTTTTCACTTGCGCAGTTTATCTGTTCTTCACGCATGACCTGACGAAGATCATCATCAGACTCATCAACAATGTCCTCAAGTTCAGGCTCGTCTTCCCCCATTTCAGTATCACCGTGTTCACCGAACATAGGATAATTATCATTATCCTCTTCTTCTTCATTGTCTTCCATTACAACCCCTCTTTCTCCGTGCTCGGTCCAACAAAAATAACTGGGCATGAAGCCTTCTTGCAACAGGTGGGTGTGTATGGTTCTTGAGCTAGGGAAATTCCTCTTATTCTGGCATTTTTTACATGGACAAAAAATAAATCCATTCTGCCTGTTTTTCTCAGCCACATTGAGAAAACTATGCATGCCATTAAAGAATTCGGGACGGCGTCGATCACTGTACATCCATTGCCGGTTCATCTGCATTATATAAATTTATCAACAACCATTATGCTAAATCATCATGACTAAATTAATTAATTAATACAAAAAAGTTCATCACAAGTTAATACCAAACTAGCGTAGTGACCATACATATATAGTTCTCATAAAAATACACACCGAAACCATCCATAAAAACTCTCCCTAATTAATGCATTTAAAAACAACAACAAATGCGATCAAAATCGCAACAAAGGTAACAATTGACCCGACGGCATAATGATACCAAGCCTCTTTACTAATTGCATATTTTCTAATCTTTCTAATCTTCAGGCGCATTGCGTCCATCTCGCTCTTGTGACCATCGACGACACCGGCAAGAACCTTTTCCAAGGTCATCTTCTCTCTTTCAGTTTTTTCCAACCTTTCTTCAGTTTTTTTCAATCTTTCTTTCAAGCCAACATTTTCTTGTTCAACTAAGTATAACTTCTCAACAATAGGGTCGATTGGCATTTCCGGTTCCTCTACCTCCTAGATAAAAATATCTATGTCAAGTTGGTCGGCGTAAGTAATTGTCGTATAATCAGGAAATGAAAATATGTAGTGAAAAAAGATAATATACCACATCCGAATCATAGACTGGACGAGGGCCAACGGGGACGGATATCAAAACCATGACGCTATATATATATATAAAAATCTTACACAATAAGAAAATTATATACAAGTAAATATGTAAATCATACAAATCAAAATTTGTTTTGGTAAATAAAAACAATAGGCTCACCAAGGTTGTGTCGGTGACGGGGCGATCGACGGCGGTGAGGAAGGGGACAAGGCGCGCGACACTAAAAAAAACCACAAATCATAATTAATTTTGAGCTCAAATTGCATCAAATTGTATACATAACAAATGAATAACAAATTCTAGCTTAGGCATTTCATCAAACACCTAGCTAGCACAAGAAAAATGAAATAAGCAAGAAAACGAGCAAAACTTGCAATGCCGGAAGAGGGAATGTTGATGCTAACCGTAGAACCGATGGGTACCAACAATCTTGACAAATGGTGGAGAAAAATGGGGATGGATTAGAGCTCACAAGAGGAAGGAGAGAGAAAAAATAGAGTTGAGCTCGAGCTGGAAAAAATGGAGCTGAGCTCGGGGTGGAATGTAGGGTTTAGGGGAGGGCTTTAGGACCGGTTTGTATTACAAACCGGTTCTAAAGGTTCTGACAGTGGGACCCGCAGTTGCTGCAAAAAAATGAGAAAACCTTTAGAACCGGTTTGTGATACAAACCGGTTCTAACGGGTCTGTCCCCTGGGCCCCATCCCTGCAGCAAATGGCCGCAAGGCCATTAGGACCGGTTTGTAACACAAACCGGTTTCAATGTGCTTGGCTCAATGCCCTGTTTTCTACTAGTGATCTGAGAAGGTTTGGATAGGGAACAACGGATATCACATAAAATCTATACCAACAACTCTATAAAAAACAAAAATTTACCAAGGTTAAATAATGTTTGTAGATTTTGGCTTCAACATTTGTACACAATAATCTTGTTGGTTAAAAAAAACACATGCATAGAGGAAATACTATTCATGTTTTTTTGCGGCAGCTATGCATGATTTATAATTTGGTGTTTCTTTGTTTACTATAACTATATATTATTTCATAAGTTTATGCGAGATACTATAGATAATGCCCTCGCATTTGCGAGGGCCACCTTGCTAGTTTACAGAACATCAGAAGTTGAGCAAGCAATTTGCCAGCTCAACGTACAAAAACCTAGCAGATTTGAGCGATGTGTAGTCACTAGTTTTCAATCAGAGCCAACAATAGGCATCAACGATGCAATATGCTCGGCCGCCTTGGTTTTGTCTTACACTTTGTCACCCGTGCCCATTAGCCTCACGCACACGGATGCCATCTGGTCGGCCACGACGGCATGCACGCTGGGGAGAGCAGCATCGTGCATGTGCATGCACATATGCACCTACACCTTTAATTTGTTTCTATCTAACAACGTACGTGATTGTGCATAAAATATGAACATCAACGTTGCAGCAAAAATGTAGACAAATACAAATTTTGGTTGCCGCCCTTGTGCCCGTCACGGGCGTCCGACCAGACGCCTGCTATATGTATGTAGCCTCTTTCAACCTCATCTTCTAATCTATCAAGGGAAAGAAAAATGTGAAATTTGCTAAAACAGTTGTTTTCTCTGCATCAGGTTTGTTACCGTTGACCACCATGAGGCCGAACCGCTAAGACACCGCGAAACGCGACTCCTCCTCGAGGTGGATGTTCATCGGAGTAACTCCACGTCCTAGTCGGTTCGGTCCCCCGATCCATAAGAATCGGAAACGGCTTAGGGACTAGCGCTTCCGTCAATTACCAAATTAACCGATCCACGAGTTACCACCCTCAGCGCGGGACCCGCGACATAGCCACCTATGCGGTATCCATAGCCCGATGTAGCCCCGCGCCCGTGCCCCACAATACCCCTTTCCTTTCCCCACCTCATTTTTCATCTTCTCTGGCGTTGAAGCGCGGCAACACCGGTGGGGAGCATACAACAAATGATGACAGCGAAGTTTTGGTTAATGCTTCAATTGGAGGGCTCATTTCTTTTGCGGGCGGGCGCGGGGGCGGGGGGGGGGGGCGTTATTTGAGTCTTCAACTAGAACTAACTTGAGGCTTCAATTGGAGAGATGTACTGATTTGGGGGACTGGGAGCTCAAATTGCCGCTTCCTATGGAGAAATTGGGGAACATATCCTCTCAATTGTGCCATCTTCGTCGACGAGGGGTGCTGCCCACAGTGGCGCCCCCCCCCCCCCCAAAAAAAATATCAAAATAATAATAAACACTAAAATTAGGCAATTGTTTGCAATTTCATTAAAATTTTGGAGTTCTATTACAAACTTTGAATGGAACTACAAATATGGGAGTCACAGCTAACCCTAGATACTACTCGTCCTAGTCGTTGCTGCCTATGGCGTGCATGACCTCCTATTTATTTCCAAGTGTCCTAAAAGGCTAGCAACTATTTTCTCGTTTAGACCGCGCGGTACTAATTTTAGCGTTGTGGTCGCTTTTGATATATTATTCTATGATGCAGATGAGCCATCCATGGATGTACGGTGATCGACGCTCTGCCGCTTACAGAGAAGGCGCGCGTTCTTTTTGCCTTGCGGCTGAGGAAAACGAGCGACGAGATGGCTTTATGATTTGTCCATGTTTGACCGTCGGAATGAGAAGGATCCAACTTCTTCAAGAGTCATTCAGAGCCAACTGCTTCGGTCCGGTTTCATGTCCGCCTATAATGTTTGGATCTAGCACGGAGAAAGAGGGGTTATTATTGAAGACGACGATGAAGAAGAGAACAATAATGATAACTACCGATCTACGTTCCCTGAATGCGACGATACCATAGAGGAAGATAATGAAGAAAAAGGGGGTGCAGAACGGGCACCAGATAAGCCCGTTGATGATCTTGGTCGGGTCATTTCTGATGCAAGGCGAGGCTGCGACACAGAAAAGGAGATGTTGCAGTTCGATCAGATGTTGGAGGACCACAACAAATTGTTGTATCCAACTTGTGAAGATGGCCAGAAGAAGCTGGGTAGGCACTGGAATTGCTGAAGTGGAAGGCAAAGACTGGTTTGAGTGACTCGTCATTTGGAAAGTTGCTGGTACTACTGAAGAAGATGCTTCTAAGAAATAATGAATTACCCGCCAGCACGGACGAAGCAAAGAAGCTTGTCTGCCCTCTAGAATTAGACGTGCAGAAGATACATGCATGCCCTAATGACTGCATCCTGTATCGCGGTGAGAAGTTAGAGAATATGTATAAATGCCCGGTATGCAATGCATTGCAGTATAAGATCAGAAAACATGATCTTGGTGATGTTGAGGGCGAGCCACCAAAGAATAGGGTTCCTGCTAAGGTGATGTGGTATGATCCTGTAATACCACGGTTGAAACTTCTGTTCAGAAACAAAGACCATGCCTAGTTGTTGCGATGGCACACGGAAGACCGTAAGAAAGACGACAAGTTGAGGCGCCCCCGCTGATGGCCGCGGTGGAGAAAAACTGAGAGAGTGTTAAAGGACTTTGCAGGTGACACAAGGAACTTATGGTTTGGTCTAAGTACATATGATATGAATCCTTTTGGGAGCAGAGGTGCAGTACATCACGTGGCCCGTCACTCTATGTATCTACAACCTTCCTCCTTGGTTGTGCATGAACATGAAGTTCATTATGATGTCGGTGCTCATCCAAGGCCCGAAGCAACCCGATAAAGACATTTATGTGTACCTAAGGCCATTAGTCGATGAACTTTTGCAATTGTGAGCCAAACCAGATGTAATTGTGTGGGACGAGCACAAACATGAGCCATTTGACGAACGTTGCTCTTCGTAACCATCAATGATTGACCTTCTCTTAGTAACATTTCAGGATAGACAAACAAGGGATCATACATGAAGTATATATCTCCATAAATGTAGGCATAATGTGTACCAGTACAACCGTCGTTTTCTTCGCCCAGGCATTACTTAAGGAAAAAGTTAAGAATTTTGATGGCAAGGCAGAAACCCGGAGGAAGCCTGCCCCCCGTATTGGTGCTAAAGTCTTTGGTATGGTCAAGGATTTAAATGCAATCTTTGGAAAGGGTCCTGGCAGCTAACCTGTTCCGAACGGCGCTGATAAGTGCGTACCAATGTGGAAGAAAAAATCTATATTTTGGGAGCTATCCTATAGAGAAGTGCATGAGGTCCGCTCTGCAATCGACGTGATGCAGCTGACGAAAAATCTTTGCATGAATATTCTAGGCTTTCTAGGCTTGTATAGGAAGTCGAAAGATACACCAGAAGCATGGGAAGACCAAGAATGTCATAAAGGACAAGACGACATGCATCTAGGGCAGTTCCAAGGGCCTGCCAGCTACGCTCTTACCAAGGGAGAGAAGGAAAACTTTTTTGAAGTCCTTTTCAGTATCAAGGTCCCATCTGGCTTTTCGTTGCATATAAAGGGAATAGTAAATATGAAAGAGAAAAAATTCCAGAACGTAAAGTCCCATGATTCCACATGCTTATGACGTAATTGCTCCCAGTTGCATTGAAGGGAATTCTACCGGAAAATGTTCAACTCGCCATTCTGAAGATATGTTCATTCCTCAATGCAATTTTTCAAAAGGTAATTGATCAAGAAAGTCTAACATGGTTACAGATTGGTGTGGTCCAATATCTAGTCTCCTTCGAATTGTTGTTCTATCCATACATCTTCGATATTAAGATGCACCTCCTAGTTCACCTAGTCGAAGAGAATAGAATATTCGCTCCTGTGTTTCTGTACAATATGTTCCCCTTCAAGAGTTTGATGGGAGTTTCAAAGAAATAAGTTCGTAACCGTGCTAGGCAAAAAGGAAGCATCTCCAAGGGCAATGGAACACAATAGGTTATTCTTTCTTCCTCACCTTAAGTCGATTGGTGCTCCTGGATCTCAGTATGAGGGTAGGCTGACTGGAAAAGGCACACTAGGAAGGAAATCAACGGTATGCAGGAACTTGCATTCTTTCAGTCAAGCACACTACACAGTTCTACACAATTCCAGTGTGCTGGCTCCGTATATCAAGAAACACAATAATATTCTACACTCCGAAAACCCGGAGAAGGCTGAATCCTGGATTAAAGGGAAACACGAGGTGACATTTGGCAGTTGGTTGCAGAAAAATCTCCTGAATAACACCACTGTTGGAGATCAGCTGTACTTGTTGGGGGCGTTATTTTAGTCTTCAACTAGAACTAACTTGAGGCTTCAATTGGAGGGATCTACTGATTTAGAGGGACTGGGAGCTCAAATTGCCGCTTCCTATGCAGAAATTGGGGAACATATCCTCTCAATTGTGCCATCTTCGTCGACGGGGGGTGCTTCCCACAGCGGCGCCCCCCAACAATATCAAAATAATAATAAACACTAAAATTAGGCAATTGTTTTTGCAATTTCATTAAAAAAAATTGAGTCATATTACAAAATTTGACCGGAATTACAAATATGGGAGTCGCAGCTAACCCTAGATACTACTCGTCCTAGTCGTTGCTACATATGGTGTGCATGACCTCCTGTTTATTTCCAAGTGTCCTAAAAGGCTAGCAACTATTTTCTTGTTTACACCGCGCGGTACTAATTTTAGCGTTTTGGTCGCGTTTGACATATTATTCTATGATGCAGATGAGCCATACAATGGATGTACGGTGATTGGCGCTCTGCCGCTTACAGAGAAGGCGCTTGTTATTTTTGCCTTGCGGCTGAGGAAAACGAGCGGCGAGATGGCTTTATGATTTGTCCATGTTTGACCATCGGAATGAGAAGGATCCAACTTCTTCAAGAGTCATTCAGAGCCACCTGCTTTGGTGCGGTTTCATGTCCGGCTATAATGTTTGGACCAAGCACGGAGAAAGAGGGGTTATGATTGAAGATGACGATGAAGAAGAGAACAATAATGATAACTATCGATTTATGTTCCCTGAATGCGACGATACCATAGCGGAAGATAATAAAGAAAAAGTGGGTGCAGAACGGGCACCAGATAAGCCCGCTGATGATCTTGGTCGGGTCATTTCTGATGCAAGGCGAGGCTGCGACACAGAAAAGGAGATGTTGCAGTTCAATCAGATGTTGGAGAACCACAAAAAATTGTTGTATCCAACTTGTGAAGATGGCCAGAAGAAGCTGGGTAGGCACTGGAATTGATGAAGTGGAAGGCAGAGACTAGTGTGAGTGACTCGTCATTTTTAAAGTTGTTGGTACTATTGAAGAAGATGCTTCTAAGAAATAATGAATTAC
This sequence comes from Alopecurus myosuroides, assembly GCA_028641055.1. NCBI lineage: Eukaryota > Viridiplantae > Streptophyta > Magnoliopsida > Poales > Poaceae > Alopecurus > Alopecurus myosuroides. The sequence goes on from CM054058.1 coordinate 559,943,428, forward strand.
CCGCCAGCACGGACGAAGCAAAGAAGCTTGTCTGCCCTCTAGAATTAGACGTGCAGAAGATACATGCATGCCCTAATGATTGCATCCTGTACCGCGGTGAGAAGTTAGAGAGATGTTGAGTGCGAGCCACCAAGGAAGAGGGTTCCTGCCAAGGTGATGTGGTATGATCCTGTAATACCACGGTTGAAACTTCTGTTCAGAAACAAAGACCATGCCTAGTTGTTGCGATGGCACATGGAAGACCGTAAGAAAGACGACAAGTTGAGGCACCCCGCTGATGGCCGCGGTGGAGAAAAACTGAGAGAGAGTTCAAGGACTTTGCAGGTGACACAAGGAACTTATGGTTTGGTCTAAGTACATATGATATGAATCCTTTTGGGAGAAGAGCTGCAGTACATCACGTGGCCCGTGACTCTATGTATCTACAACCTTCCTCCTTGGTTGTGCATGAACATAAAGTTCATTATGATGTCGGTGCTTATCCAATGCCCGAAGCAACCGGACAACGACATTTATGTGTACCTAAGACTATTAGTCGATGAACTTTTGCAGTTGTGAGCCAAACCAGATGTAAGTGTGTGGGACGAGCACAAACATGAGCCATTTGACGAACGTTGCTCTTCGTAACCATCAATGATTGACCTTCTCTTAGTAACATTTCAGGATAGACGAACAAGGGATCATACATGAAGTATATATCTCCATAAATGTAGGAAGAGTGTTAACCCCTACAACCGTCGTTTTCTTCGCCCAGTGTCGGATATATACCGAATAGGGGTATATCAGATGGCGGTCCAAAGTGCCGGATTACCCGGGTGGCCCAAATGGTAGTGGGCTACGGTCCATTGGGCGGCCCAGTAAGCTGACGCACAGAAGCCGGATTCTATAAGAACCGGATCACGGCCCACGTGATCTTCTTGGAGTAGAAGGCGGATTCCTTACTTTCCAAGTTAATAGTTACCGTAGTCTGCTAGGTTTCCTACTCTGTATGCCCTAATCCGGCTATTATATAAAGCCGGACGGGAGATATGATAGATAGACAAGAAGAAAAAGGCTAACTCGCCGAGAGGTTGATCCTTGACGAGCAGCTAATAGAAGCTCACATTGTACTCTGTATTCACAGGCTTTAGTCCTGAATAGTGAGATTGCAGGAGTAGGAACGCTGCATTACTGCGTCGTACCGAACCTGGGTAAAAACCCTGTGTCATTGTCCTTCGCACAATCACGCCCCCCACGTCTCTATCAGTAGTCTCATGGCACCCCCGTCTATGAATTCTACTACGATGTCTCGACAGTTGGCGCCCACCGTGGGGCCGGCGACGTCAGGCGTTAAGTTTCCATCTGGGATACTCGGCGGAATCGGCAGTTCCATAACTGTCGGAAGCTTGGATTTCGACAACGACGCTGGACGCTTCCTTGACAATGGATCAAGTATACCGGCGCAAAATCATCTGGTAAGTGCCTGCGTATTAACGATTGGATCGGCAAACATCTTTATCGAATGAACTGAAGAGGCCATGGGATTTTGCGGTGGAAGTAGATTTATCCCAGCCGCCCTATACCCAGTCGAAGATGACTATGATGCCGGGTTTTGCTCAGATCGCCGACATATAAGTGAATCACGCTTTGTTGGTATGGTGCAATCCGAGATCGCCGAAAACACGGACGAAGGCAATCCCGTGCAAGAGGCAGAAAGCAGCAAACCCACGACTGAGGTGGAAGATCCGACATCCGTCAACACGATGACGAACTCGGAAGCTGATTTCGTGTTAGCCGCCATTGAGGCGAGATTGGAGTCAGAAACCGGATCATACAATTTTGATTCCGAAGACGAAGACGAGGACGCCTTCGAAAGAAAGGTTAAATCTCTTCAAGAGGGATTCCATGAAGTGCTGATGGCAAAACCGGCTGAAAACACGGATGCCGACAGCCAGGAAAGCCCTAGAACTCCTCCGCCATAGGAAGAGAGAGAAGACGGAGAAACTTCTCCAAGATACCCCGATGTCAAAGAACTGACAGAGGAAGAACCAAACAAAAAACCTCCCTCTTCCAAGAAAAAGCACAAAGCCGCTAAAAATCTCCAGTATAAACTCCAGAAGAAGAAATCGGCTGATCCAGCCAATGAAAGCCTAGAAGTAGGAGATGCAAGCGGAATAAAGCATGCGGAGAAGAAAACAAAAGAAATCCTTGTTCCGCCAATGACAGAACAAGAAGAACAAGAGTTACTCCAAACACCAGTGGGACTTCACGAACCCTCTGAAGTGCTAGAAGCCATGAGACAAGCTCTCCAGAGGCAGCAGCAACATCTATTCAAAACTCGAGAACACCTCCAAAGAACCCAGGATGACATCAAGCTCATGAAGGAAGAAATCGAGTAATATGAGAAACAGAATAGATCTGGCATCATACCTACAAGGTTACCTGGAATCGTAAGACCGGAAGTACTGCCGCCAAAAGAAAGAATTCACAACCCATCTTGGCAAAAACAAGTAAACGACAAAGATGCCAGAGGCGAACCAATATACAAAACCACAGCAGAAACTGCAGAAGCAAAGTTTGCCATCCTCAACAATGATATGTACTCCAATGGTGAAAAACTTCAAGGGGTGTATGCTTTCTTAGGAAAAGCATTGCAACAACACCGGGGGCAACAACGATCAGATAAGTTGCACGACGACTCAGCCCTATGCAAAACAGCTACATGCGCCGCTGGAGCACCTGGACCGGAAGAACCTGGAGATTCAAGCAATTCAAAAGAGAAGAAAGCAGATCCGAGAAAAGACAAGAAAAATCCCGACAATAAGGATGAAGCGTCTAGAACCGGATCCCATCTCCCGAAAGATGGACTTAATCCTGCGATCGGGAAGAAAAGAACCGGAATGACGGAAAAGCAATGCCGCCTCCAAGACGCCCAGCTGAAAAAGCTGGAAGACAGGATATACCTCACAGGCGTGAGAGATCCCGGACACCCCCAGAAATGAGGAAAGACACAGGAGTAGAACTCCACCTTATCCCAAGGGGCATGACCTCGGAAGAAATAGAGAGGATCCCGGAAAAGCGCGTTCGCGCCACAATGGAAAAAAAGGAGCAGATCCCCTTCTGTCCATTAAGCCGGCAGGTACTCCGCACACATGGATAGAGCGGAAATAGATGATTTATACTTTGGACCTAAGTGCTTCACAGATAGGATCCGAAGGATAACTCTACATTCTGGCTTTGCCAAAGTTGGTCCAACGTACCAAAAATATACCGGTAGTACAAACCCGGATACCTGGCTCTCAGACTATTATACAGCCGTCCAGATCAACAACGGGACAGACTTGGAAGCTGTAAAGTTTCTTCCCCTAATGTTACTGGATGGAGCCAGAGACTGGATCAATGGATTACCAACCAGAACTGTCGAGAACTGGGATGATATGGCTCGAGTATTTACTCAACATTTCCGGGGAACATACAAACGCCTGAATAGCATCAACCAGCAAAACCGTTGCACCCAATTTGAAGACGAACCATACGTGGATTTCATCTCAAGATGGACGGCAATGAAGAATAGTTGCTCTGGAGTAACTGACGTTCAAGCAATGCATGCTTTCGTTAATGGCCTAAAACCCGGACTTGTACCATTCATGATCGGTTCCAAAACGCACAAAGATCTCGGATCTATGCTTACAACCGCTAACGAACATGCAGCAGCCGAGGACGACATCAGAGATGGAGGAGGAAATATCGATACACTGATACATGCCAAAAATAACCCTCGCCCTGAGAAAAAAGGAACTCTAGATGCAACACCAAAGCCCAAAGAGGTTAACATAGCCTTTGGAAGGGAAATGGGAACAAGTGGAAAGGACGCAGTACGGAACCGATTAATTACACCAAGGAAGAGTGGGAAAAGATAAAGTCGGAAAACTGTGTCCACCACTCGCAATTTGGGAAACCCACCCACACTAATGCACAATGCCGGCTGAACGAGCATATGAAAGGGAGTGCAGGATTCGGAAACAAAGGGAAGAATTCCAAGAGAAAGTTTTCCAAGCAAAAGCGAGAAGCTGAGAAAAAAGACAGTGAATCAGACACTGACGAAAAATTCCAGGAGCAGCAGCGAAAAGGCGAGCCCAAGTTTCCGAGAGTTGATGGAGAATGTAACCTAACTTTCCTGGCAACTCCCTCAGCAAAGGTGGCAAAGAGAACACTTCGAGAAAAAAACGCGGTTGTTCCGGCAACCCCGAAATTCTTGAAGTATTCAAACACACCAATCACCTGGGATCAGTCTAATCATCCCGGAAACATCCCTGAACCCGGCACACAAGCTCTTGTTGTAAACCCTATTGTCCAGAACACTAGTCTAAAAAGAGTGCTGATGGATGGAGAATCCAGTATTAACATAATCTACCTGGATACACTGAAGCATCTGAAAATTTCCGAGACCTAGCTAAATCACAGCAACATACGTTTTCACGGCATCGTTCCTGGCAGACAAGCACGTTCCCTAGGAGAAATTTCCCTAGATGTCACTTTCGGAGAAAAAGATCATTTCCGTCAGGAAAAAGTATCATTCGAAGTGGTGCCATTCGAAAGCGTATATCACGCGATACTCGGACGCCCAGCTTTCTCCAAATTCATGGCAAGATCATGTTATATCTATAACAAGCTGAAGATGCCAGGGCCCAAAGGAGGAGTAATCACCATATCTGGAGACTTCAAGTTGGCAAACGAGCTGGAAAAAGAAAAACGCCCTTTGTGCTGATAAAGTCATAGCAAAGGAAGAGTTGAAAGAGCTAGCCAAAGAGGTATCACCGACAGAAATGCCGGCAGGAAAAGAAAGCCGGAAGCCAGCAGATAGGTTCAAAGCTTCCGAGAACACAAGACAGGTAATCCTAGCTCCCAAAAATCCGACAAAATTTGTCGCAGTGGGAACTGGGATGACAGACAAATAGGAAAGCGAGCTCATCAACTTCCTCCGTGAGAACTGGGATATTTTCGCTTGGTGTCCAGCAGACATGCCAGGCGTACCCAGGGAACTTGCTGAGCATCAACTCAAGGTGATTCCAGGATCCAAACCCGTCAAACAAGGTCTCCGGCGATTTGACGGAAGAAGACGGAAGGCTATTGGCAAGGAAATTATCCGGCTTTTGGCAGCAGATTTTATCCGGGAAGTTATACATACTGAATTGTCTGCAAATCCAGTATTAGTCCCGAAGAAAGATACTACTACCCTTAGGATGTGTATAGATTACACCGGCTTGAGCAAACTATTTCCAAAAGATAGGTTTGCTTTACCGCGAATCGATCAAATAATAGATTCCACTGCAGGCTCTGAGCTTTTATGCTTTCTGGATGCATATTCCGGATCATCAAATACGCATGAAGAAAGAATATCAAATCAAAACTTCCTTCGTAACCCCATATGGGACGTACTATTACATAACCATGCCATTTGGCCTGAAGAACGCAGGTGCAACTTACCAGCGTTGCATGCAACCATGTTTCATAGTCAGATTGGCAAAAATGTCCACGTTTACGTGGACGATATTTCTGTCGTTACTAAGGAAAAAGACACTCTCCTTGAGTATTTGCGAGAAACCTTCGAAAATTTGCGCACTTATAAAATGAAGTTAAATCAACTAAAGTGCGTATTCGGGGCTTCCTCAGGAAAACTTCTGGGTTTCATCGTTTCTCATAGAGGAATAGAAGTAAACCCAAAAAAGATCAAAGCAATCTTAAACATCTCCAAGCCTATGTGCGTAAAAGATGTACAAAGATTGACGGGTTCTGCTGCAGCCGTCAGCAGGTTTATTAGCCGGCTGGGGGACAAAGCCCTACCACTGTATAAGTTATTGAAAAAATCCGAAAAATTCGAGTGGACAGAAGAGGCAGATGCAGCATTAACCCAGTTGAAAGAAACCTTGATGAAAGCTCCGATTTTGGCATCCCCAAAAGACGAAGAACCTATGCTATTGTACCTCACGGCTACAAACCGGGTTATTGGTGCAGTAATTGTTGTGGAAAGGAAGATAGACGAACAAAACATACCAGATCAGCATCCGGTATATTATGTAAGTGAAGTATTCTTTGAGTCCAAACAAAGGTATCCACACTATCAAAAACTGGCATATGGCGTATTTTTCGCATCTAGAAAACTTCGCCATTACTTCCAAGGACATTCCATAAGAGTGGTATGCAAAGAACCACTAGGGGATATAATAAACAATGCGGAGGCGGCTGGCCGAGTAGCCAAATGGGGCATCGAGCTAGCAGTATTCGACATTAAGTACCAGCCTAGGACGGCAATAAAATCCTAGGCTTTGGCAGATTTTGTTGCCGACTGGACGGAAGCAATGGAAAAAACACCGATGCCGGAGTCCGAGTACTGGATCATGCATTTTGACGGATCCAAGATAAAGGAGGGCGCTGGAGCTGGTGTAGTCCTAAAATCCCCTAAAGAAGATACAATGGAGTATGTGTTACAAATACACTTCAACGTAATAATGTGGCAGAATACGAAGCTCTACTTCACGGCTTGCATATCGCAAAGGAAATAGGTGTCAAACGCATCCTATGTTATGGCGACTCAGATTTGGTACAACACCAGCTCAACCAAACTTGGGATGCCAAAAGCCCTATAATGGCCGAATACCGAAGAACGGTGGACGAGTTTGCAATCTGTTTCTTCGGATTTGAAGTGCTCCATGTTAAAAAGGAGGAAAATTGGAACGCGGATGCATTAGCCCGCATGGGGTCAGAAAGGATAAAAATCCTACCACCAGGTGTTTTCGTCCAACATTTGTATGAACCATCGATAAAAGGTGGAGATGTTGATTATCCTCCGGCTTCCGAGTCAATTGAAGTCATGCTCGTTAACCCGGATTGGACAATTCCATATCTAAACTTCTTAGTTGATCAGAAGTACCCGGATGGAGCAGACGAAGTCTAGCAGAGACAGATTCAGCGTCGATGCAAAGGATACACAATAATTAATAATTGCATGTATAAACGCAGTACTACCGGAAATTTTCTGCGATGTATTTCACCAGAAGAAGGACGAGAAATCCTGCAAAAAATCCATGCCGGGGATTGCGGACATCATGCTCAATCAAAAATCATAGTCAAAAAAGCATTCCGCGCAGGTTTTTTCTGGCTAATAGCCAAGAAAGACGCTTAGCACATAGTTAATACGTGTGCAGGGTGTCAATATTACGCCAAGCAGACAAATATGCCATCCCAAGCACTCAAAACTATCTACATTACATGGCCGTTTGCGGTCTGGGGGCTAGATATGATGTGACCATTCAAAACTGCATGAGGCAGACTAACACATCTACTCGTAGCTGTGGATAAATATACCAATTGGGTGGAGGCTAAACCCATCAAAAAGATTGACGGTGTAACTGTCAGAAATTTCATCATTGACGTAATCATGAGATATGGCTTTCCACACAACATAATAACCGACAACGGGACAAATTTCTCCATTGGAGAGTTGGCAAAATATTGCCGACAAACGGGAATTCGCCTAGATCTCGCATCTGTGGCACACCCGCAATCCAATGGACATGTTGAAAGAATGAATAGCTCAATCTTACAAGGAATACGCCCAAGACGCGAATGTCCTTTTCATAGAGCAGCTGGAGCATGGGTAGAAGAGCTACCTTCCGTGCTTTGGAGCATTCGAACAACACCAAATAGGTCAACTGGGCAAACCCCGTTTTTCCTAATTTATGGTGCCGAAGCAATTCTTCCAACGGACATGATCCATCATAGCCCAAGAGTGCAGGATTTCGACGACTCGGATGCCGAAAAAGCACGTCAGGATGCCGTCGATCTCTTAGAAGAGGAACGAGAGTTTGTGCTTCAAAGATCCGCCATTTACCAGCAAGGTTTACGACGTTACCATAGTCAGAAAATCAGGCATCATTCTTTTAAAGAAGGTGACTTAGTGCTAAGATTGGTACAGCAAAGAAAGCACAAATTGGCCCCAGTATGGGAAGGACCATTCCTCATCAGCAAAGCTATGAAAAATGGATCATACTATCTTGTAGATATTCGGGATACGGAAGACCATCCTGACAAGACGAATCGCAAAAGAAAGAGAAAGATAGATGCCGAACTAGGAGAGACAAAGAGGCCCTGGAGTATCCAGCAGTTACGTCTCTTCTATACTTAGTTCAATTTCTATGTAAACATCTTTGAGATCATGAAATAAAGTTGTCGGAATTCTTACATCCATGTTTTTACAAGTTTATTATAGTACAAAGCATGATTCCGCCTTATTTATTTCTCAATGTTCTTACAAAATACTTAATGTTAACCCGAATTGTGCCAGCGTGCTCGGCGTTTAAAAACTGAATGATTTTCAGCCTACTAAAGGCTAAAGGAAACTCAGATTGTGCCTGCGTGCCCGAGCTTCATTCAAAAAATTCCTTACTATTCTCTAAGTATTATCTTATTGTTTATGAGGTGGGTCACTGGAGCTAGTATGTAAAAATGCCTTTAGTATGATCCGTGTTTCCGAGTTTGAACTGATCGGTTTTACCCAGTCACTCGGCGTGAAGATTAAAGTACTACTGAGCCATTTCAAACACTAAGGACAGTTAAAGCACATAAACCAGAGAACTTAGAAGATAAAGGAATATAAAACCCGGAAAACTTGCAAAGGATTTCATAAATATTAACTGCAAAAGGCGGAGTACTTGTTCATACAAACGAATAGAAGCATTACAATAAAAATTACATTGTAAAGTGCAGTAATGCTCCTATTTCCTATTTCTCCTATCCAGGGCAAGGAGAATTCTTCAAGCATCCGAGTCTTCTTCACTGCTGTCATCCTCGGGGGCTTCTGGAATCTCTTCTTCCGGATAGGTGATGGAGATATTCACCATAGAGGCGATCTTGGTGGCGTGACCCTTGATTTCATCAAAGATGGTGGTCCGCTGGGTCTCCGAATATCCAAGAGGGATATCGGATGCCACGCGCCAAGATTTGGCACTGGGATAATGCATACGCATAAGCCCTAAAGCCATGGGATCACCACCCCGGGCCGCGGAGCGCAAGGTGGATGCCTTGGCATCCGCAATCTCTATGATGGCTCCCAGAAGTTTTTCAACTTCCGAGAGTTCCCCAGACTTTGTGGGAAGGTACCTGTTGATGAGCAACATTCCCGCAGCTTTGATCGCGGTGAATACCTTCCCAAAAGCTCGGATTTTTTCAATCCGAGTAAGTTCTGGGTTATCTCCTGTTTTTTCAGACAAACAACTAAAGGGTTAGTGAAAACGAAGAGAAAGAAATTAAAACATGGAAAATCCGGCAAAAGTTGATAACTTACCGAGGATTTTGTCCGTCTCAGACCCTTCCTCCAGGCGCAGGGTCAAGGCGTTCTCCAAATCTTGGATGGTTGCCTTGTCCTTGTCAGCTTGTTGGGAGACCTTGGATTGAGCAATGCCAAGAGCCAGATTGCTGGCCTCCAGATCTTTCTGAACCTTCATAAGTTCCTTATGAAGGTCCAAGTTCTCCCAATGGAGATTCTTGGTGTTGCCGGCATCTTCAGCAACTTGTTTGGCTTTCGCCAAAGCAGTTGAAAAGCAAGGAAAAAATTCCGGGCTAAGAAAACACAGAAAAATACATAGAAAAAATGATGGACAAGGAACTTCAGAGAACTAAAGTATACCTGTTGTTTCCTCCAGCTGTAGGTGAGACGATGCCAGCTCTGCTTCCTTAATGTCAAGAATAGATAGAAGATTTCTAACCTCCTTATTCTTGACGGTAAGTTTACTGAAAACTTCCAGGTTTATAGTTTCAGCGGTTTGCTGAAACGCGGAAATGAAACGTCGTGTTTAAGTTAGAAACAAGCATGATAATGAAAGCATTAAGTGAAAAGCAGGCATTTAACTTATTGCTTGGGGGCTAGAGATAATACCTGGCTCATCCGCTGTAAACCTGCCAAGTTTTCGGTGAACTCCTTTGCGTACTCAGCAAAAAGAGTCCCAGACGCGCTAAGGCCCTCGTTAATATTCTTGAATTCTGTATCGAAGGTGGGAATTTCCTCCTCAGTTATCCGAGAAGGACCCCCACCTCAGGGACCTCCCTTTCCCTCGTGTCCGTTTCCGGCACAATGGGCTGGCTGGTCTGCTGGGTTTCTACGTTGGGGGCAGCAGCGTGCTCTTCTGTTGCTACTACCGGTGTATCCGGAGCAGTAGCAGGAGAAGGATGTGGGCCTCTGCTGGCCACAACTTTGTGCCTCTTCAGCTTTTTATGCTTCAGAGTAGAGGGGGCCAGGCTAAAAAAGAGAAAAGCCGGAAAGTTAAAACTCCGAGAAAATGGGGAAAAATTCCGATAAAGTAAAACAACCTAGATGTTCAAACCTGGAGGTGACGACGGGAACCCCGTCAAGATCAATGATTTCCTGGGAAGTGGAAATCTTCTTGCGCTTACGCCCGCCAGCAAAGGTGGCGCGTAATGCCTCCAGCTCGGCATCGGAAGCAAGCTCCGATTTAGGAAGTTCGGTAATCTGTTAAAAAGGAAAAAGCCGAGTTAAAAACACGAAAACCGAGAAAACAAAAAGGATCTAAACCCGAAAGGCAAAGAATTGTACCTTGGGAGCCGGATTCGAAGCTGTATACATTGGACGGCTTTCTTCATATTGGTTGCGAGAGGCGACCAATTGATTTGCGCGATTCCGCAAATCTTTTGCCGACCAAACCTTGCTGGTTGTCCGCATAGCATCGTCGGTTCCCGTGTAATCACAGAGAAGGCGAGCGCCGTGATTAGCCAAAGGCTGAATCTGCCTTTCTAACCAGCAAAGGACTGTGAACATTCCAGTTAGAGGCGGATCGGAGGCGACGAGCTTCGCGATGAACCGCTTGATCCTGAGAAGATCCGGCGGCAGGGTTTGAACTGCGTCAGTTCCCCAGTTTTCTTGGGGAACAGCAGCGATGTTCGAGAAAGGTGGAACCCCGGTGGTTTTCCCAGGGAATGGAACGTCGAGGTGATAGAAGAAGGAACCCGTCCAGAATTGGACGGATTCCGATGTCTTGATCTTGGGGAACCAATCATCCCTGAATCTAGGCAGGGTAAAGGATATGGTCCCACAAGTTGGGAGTGCGCCCTCCGAAGAGTTCCGCTTAACCCCGAAGCAATAAAGCCAGAAATCTAACCTAGGAGCTATACCTAGATATCCCAAAAAGGGCTGAAATCCGCTAGGTAGAGGATGGAGTTTGGATTGAGGGGTTGGATGTTGTAGTGAGCTAAAACTTGGAGAAAAAAGGCGGAAGGTGGAAAACCCATACCTCTCATAATGTGGGAGGTAAGGAGAACACGTTCCCCGTCCTTTGGCGCGGGCTCGGATTCGTCTTCCGGGCTCCGCCATTTCCCCTTCAGCACGAGTCCCTCCTTCTCCATTGTCGGAAGGAGGGACGGCGGAATACTGCTCGTGCTCCAATTGCCGGCAGTTTCCGCCTCGTCTTCTGCTCCGGCGGCAGCGGACGCTGCGGCCTCCGCGGCGGCGAGCTCTTCTCCGACGAGGGTGATTTTCTCTTCCGCCATCTCGGGTGCAAACGGTGGGGAAGGTGCGGAGGAGGATCACGCAAGATCTGCGGCGGCGGGAGGGATTTCCTCGCCCGCCGCGCCGTCAGCAGCTTTCGCTGGCTCGTCGCCGGTGGCGTGCACCGGTGAATCCACTAAGGGATCCATCATATTGATGATTTCGTCAATCCCCGTTGCGACGGAGCAGGCCGGTGAGGAGCTCGGGGATGCCATCGGTGGGCGGCGCGTAGAAGTTCCGGCTGCTCCGGGGCGTGTGCTCGGGAGTGGCTCTTCTACAAACTTGGGCGCTGGGAATGGTGTGCTGCGAGTGAAAGCGGAAGGTTTGCTCGTAGGACGGAGACGGCTATTTATATCCGGAATCCCGTCACGATGCATGCTAACGGCTCTTTTGACCGTTGGATGATCAACGCGTGTCACTCGCCGGAAATTCCGGGAAATGAAACGACGGGTGTTTATTGATATCGCCTCGTTTCCCGCGAGAATATGTCAAAGATATGGTTCTGGGTTTCCCGCCTGAAACCCAAACGTCCATTACGTCAGCATGATTAAAGCGCTGACGTAGGAAGTTCCTTCTTCACGAAGGATCGTGTAAGAAAAGACGGATTTTCTGAGTTTTGCGTTACTGCTACATGCGTCCATACATAGAGCTGCAGCCTTCAAAACTAAAAGACACACAAATATTACCTCTAGCACGAAATCAATAACATGGTCTTGTGGCGATGATGATTTTGTTGAATTGCTAGCTGATTCACATTATCATGCTCGCCATCCTAGATCCATGACACAACAACAGTAAGCAAGTAATCATTTAATTATATCTTTGTGACATGCGTAAGACAGTAGCCATAACCTTTTCACGTGAAAGCAATAAAGTATCTTCCGCACGAATGTCATGTTGCATAGACGAGCGTGCTTCATCAGGTCCATTGCATTGGACTCTCTGCAAAGGGCAAACTAAAATGTTAATAAAACATTCAAGTGACAAGAAATGATGTAGCGATGCACTAGCATTACCTTTCTTTTACCATGTACAATGGGTAACTGGGAAACAACATGATGGTTTGATTGGCGATTTTCCTACGGAACCAACAAGTCTGATTAAACTATTGACAGAAACACATATAGTAGGAAGAAAAAAATGGATTATTTTACCTCCTCTTCCATTCCAATATGCCCGTAGCCTTCTTTGCTTTTCATATCTTCAATTATCATATCTTGCCTTCTAATATGTTCCTTCAGTTTTGCTAATTCCTCCCAAACGCCATCTTCTCCTTCACATGGCGATCCATCATTTGTCGTCATATTTACATTCTTGAGATATCGTGGTTTATGGCCGTAGACTTGCTTAGGAGTTGGAAGCAAACTCATGCCATGTCCTTGTCCGGTCTTTTCTTCCCCTAACACTTCCTGCAGCGCATTACCTTCCCATGCGACTCTTCCATTAACATTTTGTGCCATCTCTGGGCGTTGAGTTAATAGAATCTCCAATCGAGCCTACAAGAAAAGAATCATGGTACTTGTTAGATTGAATTTATAAGCCGGGCCCCTAAAACCATAATATGCATATTAATTGCCTACCAGGCGCTTATTTCTATCTTTATTTTCAGCAGTATCCTTCTTCTTGTGAGTTGCTAAGTAAACCACTGCTCGGTGTGGACGCTTCTTTTCAGGATCAGCTTGTCTCTACAAAAAGGAAAGAACACAGATATGACAAAAGGTTCATCGAGTAAAACACTTCACAAATCAAGATTACTCACAATGTCTTCACTCCAACGAGCATAACTCCTTGTCCCAGCATTATGTGAATTCTTCACAAGGGAACGACTAATTATGTTCTTCTCGGTTATGGCCTGGTGCAATCATACCATAGATCCAAATTTTAAGATCAGCCAAGAAACGAAATTATAATGTCGAATCATGAAAGTACAATATATTATTCATTACCCTCCCCTTTTTGGACTTCCAGAATTTAATAAGTCCACGTCATTGATCTCTGTCCCCATCATCTGGACATAGCTTATACAAAGCCTTCCTCTTTATGTCGGTATTTTTTTCAATAGACCGTTTGAATATAGTCTTTTTCAAACTAGACTTAAATTTCGTCCAGTCTCTTCCAGTTGATTTGAGTATTCATTTTTTACATGATGCAGGATACACGAACTTTATCTAAAAATACGAAATTAACGATAAATTTAAATAATCATGTAGACCACACTATATTTAAAAAGTAGAGACGCTAGAGATAAATAGAAGGCATCACGTAGCATATTTTCTGTTCTCGTTAGTTGTGAAGTACCTTTACGGACTGCAATATTGTTTCCTCACCGCGATTCTTTTTGACATCGCGCAAATCATTTATGTCTAGTGGGCAAAATCCTCCGTTGCTAGCTATCGTGCCTAGAAAATTCCCCAAAATTGCACCTTCCTCCCCTATGGGGCTGGCTTTCTTCATTGCATTTTACAACAATTCTTTGCCCCTGTGGCATGTTCCAAACAATTGGCAAGCTTGTTCTGTTGCGCTTGACTACTTCCGTGTGTACTACAAGATCAATTTAGAGAAGTACTAATTAATTAGGGCACACCACATACAAAGTTAATTAAGAGAAGTACAAAATTTTAATACGTCATTACCTTCATTACGAACTCGGTCATCTTCATCTTCCAATGCTTGTGATTCATCACCTTGTGTGATATCTTGATCAACATTGTTGAAGTCTCCATTTTCTTCATCACCTTGGTCGGTAATCTGGATCACATTCAACCTTTTTGACCTGCGCACTTGTCGTGCAAAACAGCCAATACATTTATTATTTCAATAATTCAAACAGTAGCTACAGATATGTAATGAGCATTTCAGAACTATACTTTGCGGCCTTCTCACAATAAGTTGCTCTTCCACTTCAGTAGACACACCATCATCATGGAATAGCAAACTCTCATTTCGATGGTTAGATGAAGCAATATCATTTCGACCGCTAGGTCGAGCAACATCATTGCTAGCCTTCTCCTTAGACACGTACATATGCACAGCTTTCTCAGTTTCAAGGTTGGACAACATTTCAATCACATGACCAGGATTATCAATATGAACTAAGTATGTGCTTCCTTGTTGGTCTTTTCTAGCATGGTATAGGTAGTCAATTGCTTGGAAGCCGACTCCCTCAATCATCAAGATTAAATCATAATACGGGACATAACGCCTCATCATGGATCTTTGAAGAATCTGGACCTCTTTATTTCCATCTTCATAGTGCAGGTATATGGTCAACATGGTCATCGCCATCCTACATATGAATAAAAATATCAATGGAACCATTACAAGTTGAGAAATCAAATCTGTTTTACACAAGACTATTGTATATTACTAGCTAGTTAAAAACATGGCTCTATAATTTACAGTGTATTTATAACATAATAAACGGAAGGGTGTAAAAAAACACGAAATCAGTGTAGTGGTCAGCTAATGCTATAATGGATAAGAAGATTTCTCAGTGTACAGCCAGCTACTATGATCATACAGTAGAATCAATGAAAACGAAAAGAAAATATTGAAGGGTGACTTTCTTAAATATACATGCTGGTTCTGTCATAGTGGGGGCACATCTAGTTTATTGTAGCTTCTGAAGAATATACATGCTTGGTGCTGTCAGACTTATAGTTCAACATGAAATTAACTATTAGATACAATTTGATACACTAACAGTAGGTACTCTGACAAAATCTGAGCCACGGAGACGCGCTTTGAGATCCAGTGTTAAAGTAGGGAATTTTAGGCATCAGTGTAATACGTACTAAATACACTGGCAATACATGGCTATGTACGACCATATCTAGGACCACTCGAAGCAGATATTGGGTTACTTTTTTTTTTTATAAATGGGAGCCTGGGCCCCGGCCTCTGCATCAAAATGATGCACACAGCCGGTTTTTTATTAAAAAATAAAGAGAAGCATTCAAAGTATGTAACTTATTACAATCATGAGTCCGAAAGCGTGGCCACAAAGATAAGCCACCGAAACATAGACGAACTACGCATTAATTCGCCTAGAATTAAGCCACCCAGCCTGGCTGTAAATAGCCCGAACGACCGCCATCAATCGAGCACAGCCGGAATCCATAAGTCCTCGTGATCTAGTGGGAGAAGAAAAGCCACATCTGGATAGAATAGACCGCCCTGTTTACAACCTGCAAAAGGAAAAATTCGTTTGTTTGTTAAAAACAAATCATTGCGACAATTCCAATTGCCCACAGGAAAGCTGCCGCACCCACTCGTATACGTGCTTTAGTTTTCCTATCAATACCATTTAACCAATTACCAAACATATTCGCAATGCTAGTAGTGGATAAAAGCTGTAAGTGAAATGTATAAGACGCCAGATATCACGGGCAAAATGGCATGTTATAAATAGGTGTTCGACAGACTCATCTGCATCGCAAAAAACACATTTCTACAGCATGCCAATTTCTCTTTATCAAATTATCTTTAGTGAGAATCACTTTCCTGTTAAGAAACCATAAAAAGATCTTTATCTTTAATGGCACCTTAAGCTTCCACAAATATTTTCGTAAAAATCTTGTGGAGCCATGCATCAAGTCAGCATAATAAGATTTAACCGTAAAAACCCATCCAATGTGAGATTCCAAACGGAACACATCTGAAAGATTAGGTAGGGATACCCCCATAGCCTTTCCACCAAATGCAGCCAACGGTCCCTTCTGTGACCAACCAATTCCTCCGAAACCGAATGTCTAGAGGATTAGGGATAACACCTCTGCAAAACCGTAACATTTCTATAAGAAACGATGCAATACAACGATGGATAGGAATGTGATAACGGTTTATCTCCTAGCCATGTATCTTCCCAGAACCGCACCTGCTGCCCATTACCTAAAGAGAATTTGCCCCGTGAAAAGAATTCATTCTTCACTCTCATTAAACCTTTCCAGAAAGGTGAGTCCAACGGTTTACTCTCTACCTGAGATAACGTTTTATATCCTAGATATTTATTAGAAAGTAACTCGTGCCACACCCCCTCCTCAGACAATAGTTTGTATAACCACTTGCTCAACAAACACATGTTTTTACCGGTGCCCGGCTCTTTAATGCGTGTGGCAGGTACCTGATTTATGCGCTCAGATTTTCACCCGAGTACACACACGCGCGCAACTTTCCTGTGGTTACGATGGCTAATAACCATATGGGTTAAGAAGGTAAATGTAGAATATGTGCGTGTTTTCATCTAATCGAATATGAAATTTGTCGGGTAAACACAGGGAACAAACATCATAGTTGTGGAAAATTAACGGTTTGCGCCACCTAACTGCTAATGCTTGCATAATCCACGAAATCAACATAAGACATTTGAAACTGGTGGCTCATTGGCTGTCGGTGTTTCAAAATACATTAATAGATTTGAAACATTGTTCTCAAACAATGCTGTCACGAATTCGCCAAATAAACATCTGAATGTCAAAGTTAAGCTTTAAAAACCGAGGAGGGAAAATGCATGGCTAAGTGTACTTGTTAACGCTAGGGGTAGATTAACATTGACTAAGGTGATTGATTAACTATGTGGGTCTCGTGTTGTTATTGCTCTCTGCAAAAATTGGCTGGAATTAACAACTATTGGCAATTTTGTCAACATGTTAGGACCACCTCACTAAATGTGGAATTCCAGTACACAACAGGACATGCATCAATATATAGAATATACTCGATAAAATACA
Organism: Alopecurus myosuroides; assembly: GCA_028641055.1. Classification (NCBI taxonomy): domain Eukaryota; kingdom Viridiplantae; phylum Streptophyta; class Magnoliopsida; order Poales; family Poaceae; genus Alopecurus; species Alopecurus myosuroides. The sequence continues at coordinate 559,960,693 of CM054058.1, forward strand.
TTGTACATTCCTAATCTCTAATAGGTGGATGGTCCTGATTTAGGAGGCAAGCGCGAGCAGGTTCTCTTGTGCATTTCTCAGATGCTAGCTGATAACAGAGGGGAAGAGCTAGTGTAGGCTATCACCAGTGCAATTGCCAAAGAATCAAAGATGTTAAAATCAAATCAAGCTTCATACATCGAGTACATTCGGTGGCTGGCGAATTACCTCGTGCTGGAGAAAAACAGTACGGAGAGCAGAGGGCGGGGTGGCCGAAACGACAGGGAAGAACACGACCGAGCGGCCGGGGCGATGTTGAGACCAGGACGATGCAGGGACACGGAAGTCGTCAGGCGCGACAGGGACGTGCGCGCGGCGTGGTTGGAGGTGCGGTGGTGGTTAGATCCGTGTTGGCAGGCGGCGCGGTGGTGGGAAGCTTGGTGGCGGACGGCGCGGTGATGGCGAACGGTGCGTCGGTGGGTCGTTCGGTGATGGGGGCGGCAGGCAGCGAGGTGGCGGACGGCGCGTGGTGGCGGACGACGCTGTGGTGGCGGACGGCGCTGTGGTGAGATGCGATATCGTTGGAGATGATATAATCACGGGAAATTACATTAGCGCTAATTAATCCTAATGGCTCGTTATATAGTAAGCTACTAATGGAGGGAAAAGTAAAAATTAGCGGGAATAATCAAAATTTTCCATCCGTTTACTCTCAACCAAAATAATCACACTAGCGAGGCTGAGGCGGAGGAAAATGATTTATTTGCTTTTGAAAAATAAAAAACTTCTATAGCATGATGCGCGACGGTATCACCAAGTCGCGTCTCCTGAAGGGATGTTTCCGACGAAGAAGAGACATCAAGGATGGCACCGCCATCGGCGATCCAGCATGAGGGATTTCGGTTTTAGCTAGACTAGAGAACGAACCGAGGTTGATTAGTATCGCAAAATCCCTTCATGCGCCACAGTACCGCTTAATCCCGACTTTCTCTCAGAGTTTAATGATACTTTGGTCATATTGCAGAAATTAGGGCATTGGAAACCCGTGCAGAGAGAAGCGGGCCTCACCAAGTTTATTCAAGCACTTGAACTTGGACCTGCTCCTTCCTGCCGCACGACAAGCAAGACCATTTCCATGCCTTGGTCGCTGATGGAGAGCGACCGCAACAGGCGACGAGGAAAGGAAGATGGCATATCGCCATTCGCCATGGAGGGACTCGACAAACCCTACACCTACTACCAAGGGCGCACCTCCAACTCTCAACGATAAGGTGGAGAGAGAACGTAGAAGGGGAATGAAAGATGAGGTAAAAACACCATCTCTCAAGATTGTGGAACCTGCACATGGCTCTCCCTTAAGCGCCTTGTAGGAGAACCATGTTCTGATTCACCTTCGTCCCATCTGGCACCAAGCCTAGTGAGAAATGAAAACGAATGCAAGATAGCGCCTCATCCAAAAACCGAAGGCCTCTCCACGCCGCCCGATAGCGGACAAGGGGCATAATCGGTCCAACACTCTGCAGCGCGTACCGGTATACACGCTCAGAAAGTAGCTGCCGCCGTCTTCAGGACAGCGATCCAAGCATCCACCATGTCAGACCTGCCGTCGATACCACCGTGGCACCAGACAACACCACCTCCGGCCACTGCTCCAAAACGATGCCCTCAAGAGGGAGACGACACGGCGGCGTCACCATCATCCAATCCGAGAAACCCAGATTTAGGGGTCCCCCCGGAGCAGGCCGAAGCAAGGTAGCTTGTCGACGCTGCACCGCGCCGTCGAGACTCGTTGTCGACGTGGTAGATGCCTCGCCATGCCACCTCTTGGCTCCTCTGTCCAGCAGCTGCTCCAAAAACAATGCCCCACACTGGTAGAAAATAGGCCTTCCATACGCCCCCATTAGTCCCCAAAATAATCGAACCGCGACAATAGGGTTCTTTAGTCGCGGTTCGGGAGGAGACCCGCGACCAACTGTCAGGGCCCAACGCGCTCGGTCCACAGCTGTCGGACGGGAGGGGCTTTAGTCGCGGGTGGCCTGGCCAACTGGGACTAAAAGGTCCTCAGGCTGGCCCGAAGGCCTTTAGTCGCGGTTTTCCAGGCCAACCGGGACTAAAAGCCCATCCCTATATAGGACTCAGCTCGCTGCACTTAGATACATTTGGTGTCACTCCTACTCACAATATTCACAAGGGGTGGTGGGTTTGCTTTGGTTCCTCTATGCACACAAGGTGTTCGATGAAATGCCCGAGAGCATGGAACACACATGATATGAAGTGTCCGAGCCACACTTGAGCTTTTCATTTATTTTTCTCCGCGATCGCGGTTAGCAACTTGAACCTTTGTATTAATTTCTAGCTAGTTAGTTTAACAAATGTATGATGGTTAATTATTATACTTTATATAATAATAATGCAGATGAATCGGCAATGGATGTACGGTAACCGACTCTCCCGGCGAGTTCACTACGGGTTTGAAAGATTTCCTCGGAGTGGAAAATGCGAACAAGCACCGAGGTTTTATTATCTGTCCATGTGCTGAATGTAAGATCAGAAGGGTTACTCCTCCTCAAGAGTCGTTCACATGGACCTGCTTCGCACAGTTTTCATGCCAAGCTATAATTGTTTGACCAAGCATGGAGAAAGAGGGGTTAGAATGGCAGAATAAAGAAGAGGATGATAACGATGTCAACTATCATGAGCTTTCGGTGATACTTTCATGGAGGATGATGCTGAAGGTGGGGAAGGGTTTGTTAAGGTGAAGAAGAGGCACATGATGAGCCCGCTGATATCTTGGTCGGACCATTACTGATGCACGAGACGCTGCGAAAGTGACAAGGAGAGGGAGAATTTGGATCGCATGTTAGAGGATCACACGAAGTCGCTGTACCCAGGATGCGACAATAGTCTGAAAAGCTGGGCTGCACACTGATTTGCTGAAATGGAAGGCACGGGAAGGTGTAGCTGACTCATCATTTGAAAATTTGCTGAAAATGTTGAAGAATATGTTTCCGAAATAACGAGTTGCCCGCCAGTACGTACGAAGCAAAGAAGTTGTCTGCCCTCTAGGTTTAGAGGTTCTGAAGACATGCATGCATTAATGACTGCATCCTCTACCGCGGAGAATACGAGAATTTGAATGAATGCCCTGTATGCACTGCATTGCGTATAAGTCAGAGGCGATGACCCTGGGACGATGTTGAGGGCGAGAAACCCAGGAAGAGGGTTCCCGCCAAGGTGATGTGGTATGCTCGTATAATACCACGGTTGAAACGTCTTTTCATGAACAAAGAGCATGCCAAGATGTTGCGATGGCACAAAGAGGACCTTAAGTCCGACGGGGAGTTGAGACACCCCGCCGATGGAACGTAATGGAGAAAGATCGACAGAGAGTTCAAAGATTTTGCAGCTGACGCAAGGAACATAAGATTTGGTCTAAGTACTGATGGCATGAATCCTTTTGGCGAGCAGAGCTCCAGCCATAGCACCTGGCCCGTGACTCTATGCATCTACAACCTTCCTCCTTGGTTGTGCATGAAGCGGAAGTTCACTATGATGCTAGTGCTCATCCAAGGTCCGAAGCAGCCTGACAACGACATCGATGTGTACCTAAGGCCATTAGTTGATGAAATTTTACAGTTGTGGGGCAGACCTGGTGTACCTGTGTGGGATGAGCACAAACAAGAGGTATTTGACCTACGAGCGTTGCTTTATGTAACCATCAACGATTGGCCTGCTCTCAGTAACCTTTCGGGACAGTCAAATAAGGGATACAAAGCATTCACGCACTGCTTACATGAGACTAAAAGTGTATTTTTGGATAATTGTAGGAAGAACGTGTACCTGGGTCATCGTTGATTTTTTCCCCGAAATCATAACGTAAGAAAGAAAGGGAAGCATTTCAACGGCAAGGCAGATCACCGGCCGAAGCCTGCGGAACATATTGGAGCTGAGATATTTGATATGGTCAAGGATTTGAAAGTCATCTTTGGAAGGGTCCTGGCGGACAATCAGTTCCGCTGGGAGTTGACGGGCACGTACCCATGTGGAAGAAGAAATCAATATTTTGGGAGCTACAATATTGGAAAGTCCTAGGTGTCCGCTCTGCAATCGACGTGATGCATGTTACGAAGAATATTTGCGTGAACCTGCTAAGCTTCTTGGGCGTGTATGGGAAGACAAATGATACAAAGGAAGCACGGCAGGACCAACAACTTTTGAAAGACCCAGATGACCGGCATCCGGAATGGTTTCAAGGTCGTGCCAGCTACGCTCTTACCAAAGAAGAGAAGGTATTTTTTTTTGAATGCTTGAGCAGTATGAAGGTCCCGTCTGGCTTCTCGTCGAATATAAAGAGAATAATAAACATGACGGACAAAAAGTTCCAAAACCTGAAGTCTCACGACTGCCACGGGATTATGACGCAATTGCTTCCGATTGCTTTGAGGGGGCTTCTACCGGAAAATGTTCGAGTAGCCATTGTGAAGCTATGTGCATTCCTCAATGCAATCTCTCAGAAGGTAATCCGTCCAGAAGATCTACGACGGTTACAGAACGATGTGGTCCAATGTCTTGTCAGTTTCGAGTTGGTGTTCCCACCATCCTTCTTCAATATTATGACGCACCTACTGGTCCACCTAGTCGAAGAGATTTCCATTCTCGGTTCTGTATTTCTACACAATATGTTCCCCTTTGAGACGTTCATGGGAGTATTACAGAAATATGTTCCTAAGCGTGCTAGGCTAGAAGGAAGCATCGTCAAGGGCTATGGAAATGAGGAGGTAATTGAGTTCTGTATTGACTATGTTTCTGACCTTAAGCCGATTGGTATTCCTCAATCGCGGCACGAAGGGAGACTAAGTGGAAAAGGCACGATCGGAAGGAAATCAACGATATGTATGGACGGTCATTCTATGACTGAAGCACACCACACAGTTCTGTTAAATTCGATCTTGGTGGCTCCGTACTTCGAGCAACACAAGAATATTTTACGCTCGGACAACCCGGGGATGCCTGAATCCTGGATTAGAAAGTCCCACATGGGGACTTTCGGCAGTTGGTTGCGAAAACATTTAATGAATGACAATAATGTTGGAGATCAGCTGTACATGTTGGCCAAGACACCATCCTCGACTATAACGACTTTCCAAGGGTACGAGATTAATGGGAATACATTTTACACGATCTCCTAAGATAAAAAGAGCACCAACCAAAACAGTGGTGTCCGCTTTGATGCAGCAACCGAGATTGGGCAAAAGGTCACATATTATGGTTACATATTGGAGATATGGGAACTTGACTATGGACCCTCCTTTAAGGTCCCTTTGTTCTGGTGCAAATGGTTCAAGCTAACAGGAGGTGGGGTAAAGGTGGACGAGCAATACGGAATGACAATGGTGGATTTCAACAATCTTGGTTACCTTGACGAACCATTCGTCCTAGCCAAAGATGTCGCTCAGTTTTTCTATTTGAAGGACATGAGTAGCAAACCGAGGAAACGAAAAGATAAGAAAAGGATCAGTACATCATGCGATGATCCAAACGTTTAAGAAACACCCTCATCCAACGGCTCACAACAGCTCAAAAGAAACACACCGTAGCCCTGATCGAACGGCTCACAACAGCTCGAAAGAAACACACCCCGGATCCAACGACTCACAAGCGCTTGAAAGAAACACACGATCCGCGTGATTCTATCTGATTGGTCCAAACGAAACCCTAACCCATTTAGTCCCGGTTTGTGTCCCCAACCGGGACTAAAGGGATATCCGTTTTCCAACGAAACCCGTACCATTTAGTCCCGGTTGGTAAAACGGGCCCGGACTAAAGGGATATATGTTTTCTCCTCGCTATATATATGTATGCATTGCCACACCATTGGCATAAACACATACAAACTCACCACTCTCTCATGCCTTCTCCCGTACCCACTCTAACATTCATCCAGGCGGAGGCACTTTCCGCCTCAAACTACCCCTGCCCGCCCCCGCCGGTTGGATGCTGAGCGCCGGAGGAGTGCCGGTCCCTCCTCTTCCTCAAGGTGTGGCGCGTAGGGAGGCCATCACGAACCACTACTACCACGAGCTCACGCTGGAGCAGCGGAGGAATCCCAGTTGGCATCCCGATAACCAGCATACTTGGGATGCCTTCTTCATCAATCGGCGTGAGAGTGCGCTCGCCAGGTATGAGGAGGACGGTCTGCCTCCTGGGACCTTTCACGAGGCCGGTCGTCGGCTATGGTGGTATGGCCGGACTATACAGAGCGTCATCGACTACATCAGGGCCGGCGATATCCCCCGCCTACGCTACCCTCACGCCCAGTCCTGGAGTCGTGATCCTCCGAGGGAGTGCAGAGCACCGTCAGACGATAGTGAGGACGACGGCAGCGACTACGACGACTACGAGTCGGAGTACTATAGGCCTAGGCAGGAGTATGACTAGCAGATATCAGATCCACAGTGTCTTGCCATTATGTAGATCGATCATGCATCTATGCTCTCCGTTTAGGTTTAGATCCACTCTTGCCATTATGTACTGCCTTTTTTATCTATTTTAAAATGAAGTAGTTTTATTTTTCTGAATTTTCTGATATATTATTTGTATTTTTTAGATTTTAAAATGAAGTAGTTTTATTTTTCTGAATTTTCTGATATATTATTTGTATTTTTAAGATTTTAAAATGAAGTAGTTTTATTTTTCTGAATTTTCAGATATATTATTTGTATTTTAAGATTTTACAATGAAGTAGTTTTATTTTTCTGAATTTTCTTATATATTATTTGTATTTTTAAGATTTTAAAAAGAATAAGTTTTATTTTTCTGAATTTTCTGATATATTATTTGTATTTTTAAGATTTTAAAATGAAGTAGGTTTATTATTCTGAATTTTCTGATATATTTTTTGTATTTTTAAGATTGTAAAAAGAAAAGTATTTGAAAAAGCACATTTAGTCGCGGTTCGTGTCTTAAGGCTCTTTCCGCGCGGGAACGAAAACGCCGCGAAAAAACCCCTTTAGTCCCAGTTGGGGACACCAACCGTGACTAAAGGCCCGCAGATGGTACCCGGGGCCAAAACCCTAGCAATCTGTTTTCCCTTCTTCTACGACAATATTTGCTAAGTCTCCTATATACTTAATTAATTTTTACTACATGCATGTCTGCATGAGTGACATATGGCGGACAATAGAGCCTTGCCGCTTACGGATCAGGAGGCTGAAGGTTTTATATACGGCATCATAGCCAACGAGATCTCTTATGTGCCGGGCCCAGAAAATGAGCAAGAACAGGATGTAGTCTCTTCTTATCTGAACCTTGATGATCAAGAAGGTGAAGGAACGGACATTATCGATGATCAAAAAGGTGAAGGAATGGACATTGTCGACGGAGGTCAACCGTCGACAAACGACGATCTCGAATTGCAAAGACCAACCACCTCCGGCGAGGTATGGATATATATATCTATATACATTGAGCCTCTCGTGATACAAACTTACTGAAATGTGAATACATATGAATTAACGTGCGCGACTCTCTTTCTTATTTTAGCCCTCGGCCGGATCGAGTACGACAAAGCGTGGCAAATCCAGGGCGATGAAAGAAGTAGAAACATATACCATCGAATCAGTCGGTGAAACCGGCAAGCCACTATAGCACACCACAAAGTTTATCAACCAATGCGGAGTCATTGTTAGAGACAACGTCCCGATCACCGTACAGGAATGGAAGGAGCCAAAGAAAGCACGTCTTGGTTTCAGTTATGTCGACAAGATAACGAAAAAGGATCTGTGGAGAAAGCTTATGGTACATTTCATTCTACCTCCGGAATACAACAAATTCGATGAATTCGGTAATGACGTTCCGGGTGGACGTGAGAGGAGGAGGCTAGTCAAAGAGTTCGCTCTTCAGAAGATGGCCGAAGCATTCCAGAACTTCAAGAAAAATTTAACCCCTGAATATGTCAACAAGGGCAAGACTCCGATTTTCACTGGACAACATGAGAAACTGAGAGCTGATTGGCCAGAATTTGGGAAGCAAAAGAAATCGGAGCATTTCAAGGAAATATTGAAAAAATAAGGCTAATACGGATAAGAAACAGTACCATCATGTTATGGGGCCAGGAGGATACAGCGTTTCGGCGCCTAAGTGGCAGAAGATGGAGGACGGCCTGACGGCGCGAGGAATCCCTCTAGGTACAGAGGGATGGGACGAAAGAGCCAAAATGTGGTGGTACGGGCATGGGGGATCGCTAGACCCGGAGACAGGGGCGTGTGTTCATCGGCAGAAAATGTTTGCTCCCACAAAAGCCCTTATTGAAGCAATGGCCCAAGCTCAACAGGGCTTGATCACGTTCAACAGAGAGAAAGACGCTCTGACCCATGCCCTCGGGAATCCTGAACACGGAGGACATGTACGAGGCAAAGGCAAAATGTCGTGGAAAGTAGGGTTTTCCCAGGAGAATGACCCGTACTGTTACAGAAGCCGTAAGAGAAAGACCGACCAGGCTGCAAATCTTCTGGCGAAGCTTGCATCGGAAGTTAGTGAGTTGAAGCAGATTGTGCAGGGGATACTTGTGAAAGAAACATCGGTGCCTGCAGGGCCGCATGAAGATCATGAAGCGGATCTCAGAAGCCAGCATCAGCGGACAAGTAGCGTGGCTTCCACGGAGGCCCCACCTGCAGGTGCTAATGCACCGATGATCGAGATTTGTGCACCGGAGCCTCACTACCCCGTGGATGATGTAAAGGAGATGAAAGAATGTGATCTGCATTATCCCGTGGGGAACATTTCCACGAAGGTAGCTACCGGCAGTGCTTTACCCTGTACACCTGGAGCACTCTACCACAACAACCCCATTCCATATGGCTATGCTCGTGTCACGGTGGAAGACATAATCCAAGTGTTTGAGGACCTGGAGATTGACATAGCTACACCCGAAGGGGAGAGAAGACTTGGAGATGTCAAGCGCCAGTTCATTCTACGGAAAAAGAAGTACATAGTGTTTACAGGCAAGACGCCAAGGCTAACAAGTCCACCCCCCTCCGATGGTGTAGGTGGTGGTGGTGGTGGTGCTGGTTCACCTACGCCTCCTTCACGCCATTCGACGCAGTCCCCCGATCCACAATCTCCGGCGGGTAAGCAGGCGTCGCCCACCAATCCTCCTCCGGCGGATAAGCAGCCACCGCCCCCCAATCCTCCTCCGACGGATAAGCAGCCGTCCCCCCCATTCATCCTCCGGCGGATAAGCAGTCGTCGCCCCCCATTCCTCCTCCGGCGGATAAGCAGCCGTCGCCCCCCATTGCTCCTCCGGCGAAGAAACAGAAGCAGGCGGACAGCAAGGAAACCCGCTCTTGGACTATTAACCCGGAGCCTTATGTACCTAAGACCACACGGGTACTGGAGCCATCACTGAAGCCTATCCCCCTAAGGGCTTGGGAACTTAATGATGCTGAAACCAAATTGGCAACGAAGGCTGAGTATGAGAAATGGAAGGCCGATCAGAAGGCGCTAAGGGAGCCTAAGCCCAAGGAAGTATACCCTCCGACGGTACAGAAGTGGGCTACGGGTTTTTTGTCTACACCGTCCCAAGCCGAGAAGAATTTGCCTAAATACTATGAAAGTGAACTTCGTAGGCAAGCAGAAATATTGATGGAGGAGAAAGAAGAAAGGAAAAAAAGCGGGAAACAAGTTGACCAGCTCGGGATATAGAGTAAACAATCGATCCCCCCGCTCATAGTGAAAGCCGGTCCGGAACAGGACCCCGAGGTCAGAGCAGCTGTGGCAGCAATGGGATTGACTGTAACTAGTGCCATGAAAAATGCGTCTGAGATGGGTTTGACTCTTCGTGCCTCGTTAGGCCTGGACGATGCGCCAATGGGTGAGGTAGCATTACAATATGTGAAGAATGGGCCTCTCGCCGAGCCTACGCAGGAAAAGAGTCTACCACCACAAATGTGAAATAAGCTACGTTGGTACAAAAATTTCATATCATGGGCCGACAAAGAATATGTTTATGTGGATGTTACAGAGGAGCATCACACCAAAAAGTACTCTGTAACAGTTGAGATGAGTGAATTGTTCCAGCTGTTCAATCTGCGCGAGCTCGACAAATCTATCCTGAGTTGCTACGTTCTGTAAGTGATTTATTTCTACCTCATCTCGTTCTTCATTGCCTGCAATATATATTGTCGTGGTGGTGTCACGGCAGATGCCATAGGATGGCTAAAGATGTGGGGACGAAGGACGCTGTAGGCGCTCGGGGAGGGATCACGCGACGAGTAGCCGCGTGAGGTAAAGATCAAACACTGCAAACAACACGATCTACACAGGTTCAGGGCCCTCGTGAGGAGGTAAAACCCCTACTCCTGCCTTTCTCTATGTATTCTGATGTCTCACCGAGTAGCCACAGTACAATGGTTCTTGCTACCGAGTAGCCCCTCTTCTCTCTCCGGGTAGAACTAGGTCAAGAATCTCTATGTGTGATTCAGCCCAAGTCTCGTCCCTCGCGCAGGAGGCGGCGGGGCACCTTATATACTCGGTGCCCAGCCGGATACAGCCAAATACAAACAAGTATCGACATTGTGTGCACACCGTCCTTCTTCCGAGTTCCCGCTGACAGCTTTGGCTTCTAAGCTTGTCCTGATGCGGAAAGTCGTTGGGCAAAACCAAGTAACCAGTCTGTTATCACTGTGCGAACACAGAGTAGGTCCCCCTATCCTGCGACGCCCTGCTGACACACTGTCGCTGTCAGGCACGCCGTCCCCAGATGAACAGTGTTGTGAATAGTGCCAAGTACGGACCCGGGATACGCGGGATCCGGTGTCAGAACGGCTCCTTTGACTTCTGGCCCGAGTAGATTCCCGCCAGTTTTACTCGGGCCAGCTCTTCTACTCGAACAAACATAACTTGCTTAACGTAACCTTCTGATCACCTTTTGTGTAAGACCGAGTAGCAGTAGACCGGGTAGCGTGTACCGGGTAGGCGGCTACTCGACCAAACTTCTCTTCTGACCTTGCCTTTACCACTTGCCTTTACCCTACTCAGGGGTAACCCCCCGACAGCAGTCCCCGAAGCTGGTAGAGTCCTGCGAACTCGTTCACTGGGCCCTGCCAGCTTAAAAACCAACCCTGGCAACCTCGTCCTTGAGCCTCAAGGTGCCGAGTAAAACATCCGAGTAGCACTCTGGAAAGTACCTTGAGTTTCCTCTCCTCCGAATAGAGCTAGCTTTCTTCTCTGTAACCGAGTAAAAAGACTTAGGAATTTCTCAGACAGAATCTCTGCGGCGCAGAGCACAATCCGGCTTTCCGCGCAGCAACTGGGCACGTGTCGTGCATCCACGACCCCGACGCCTCGGTACCCCGGTCCTGACAGGCCACGCGCCCAGTTTTCACGGGGTGGGCCCACCAGCTTGTAACGTCCCATCATGTGCAGTAATCGCCCACGATCGCGTCGTGGGATCTAATGCGGCCGTTACGCGCGCGTTTCGCGCTGTGTGCGTTTCCAACCGGCCCACAGACCCCACGCCGCACGATTATTGCCACGATCGATCCCACTACCGCGAATCGTAACGGTAACCCGAGGTGCGGTATAAATACCCCCGCGGTAACTCCTTCTTTTCCTTCCGCTCACAATTCCCCTTCCGCCTTCTCGTTTCTCCGCCGCCGCAGAGCTCTCCGCCGCCGCGCAACTCTCTGCGCCGCCGCGGGTTCATCCACTCCGCCAAATTCTTCCAATTTCTCCCAACTTCCTCCTCGCAGCCATGGCGCGCGATGACAACGCTCGCGCCGGCTGGGCCGGCTCCAAGGTCACCGCTGAAGACTGCCAGTGGATCGTGAACACCCGGAGGGTTCCTCCCGGTGTTCGCTGCCGGCCGGCTAACGGCGAGCTCGTTCCGGCTCCGGAAGAGGGAGAGCACGTCGTCTTCCTCGCGCACTTCACGCGAGGATCCGGGCTTCCGGCGTCGAACTTCCTCCGCTCGTTCTTGAACCACTACGGCCTCCAAATGCATCATCTTCCTCCCAACGCCGTCGTCTTTCTCTCCTACCACGCTGTGGTGTGCGAGGCCTTCCTCGGCGTCCGTCCCACGACGGAGACGTGGTCGAAGTACTTCTTCTTTCGCCAACAGAGCAAGGGCAATAAGGATGGCGCGGACACCAGCAGCCGGATAACCGAGACCGGGAGCGCCATGATGGTGAAGCGCCCCGGAACGAATCATCCCCGCATCAAGGGCTTGGATTCAGTCCGGAAATGGCAGAAGACGTTCTTGTACGTGAAGAACATGCCCGCCAAGAAGGGAGCCAAGGTGGAGGACAGAATCAATCTGCCCCCTTGGAGGAACCGAGCTCCTACCGGGCAGAACTGGAAGAGCAAGCCATCCAACAACAGGAACCTGACGCAGATGGAGGAGCGCCTTGCCCATCTGATTGGAGAGGGACTCAAGAGCGACGATCCAGTTGCCTGCTGGATCTCTAAGCGGGTGCTGCCGCTCCAGCAACGCGCCCACCCCATGTGCTACATGGGCGGCCCCCGCGACTGTACTCGGACGACCACGTTCGAGCTCAGCAACGCGGACGTCGCTGCTCATGCCCGGTCCATCATGACCACCGACCTCCGAGACAATTGGCAGTATGGCTTCATCCCATACAGCCTTACGAAGCCGATTGAACGGGTATGTACCTCTTATTCTGCTTCTTGCTTACGCCCTCCGAGTAGATAGCCTTCTCTTCTTGCCGCGACTAGCATTTGCGCTCCGCGCCGAATAGGGTTCCTAGCGGAACTGCTCAGGCTTAGTGTGCTTGGCGTTTGCACGCCTTGTCGAGTAGCACACTTAGGAGGATCGTTTAGGCTTAATGTGCTTGGTGTTTGCACGCCTTGCCGAGTAGGAAACTTAGCAAGTTTCCCTAGGCTTAGTGTGCTTTGTGTTTGCACGCCTGGTCGGGTAAGATGCCTTTGTGCTATTCGGCTAATCTTGTGATGTTTCTCTATTCTTCAGGTCCTTGACCGCCAGCTCGCTGAGAGCATGGAGCGTTTCGAGGACAATTGGTCAGAGGACCGAGAAGAAGACGACGAGGTCTCCTACGAGAGCGCGGACAAGCTCAACCTTCCTCACGCCGCTCAGACGGACAAGCATCACGTAGATGCGTCTGTCCGTGATTGGACTGAGGATGAGGACGAAGGTGATTGAATTCATCCTGCTTGGTCGTGAGTAGCGCAAACTAGTTGCTTTCTGTTTCTGAGTTGCTTCTCTTCTTTTCTACTTCATAGATGGTGCTGATGCTGAGGATGAGGCCGAGGACGAGGACGAGGAAGCCCTTGTCGTCAAGCCACTCTCGGTCGCTGCTCCTCTTACCCGCAAGCGAACGGGCAGTGGTGCTCAGGAGCCCCCCGCCAAGAAGAAGAAGACGACCGAGAAGACGACCAAGAAAGTCGTGAAGAGAAAACGACCGGCAATCCCTACCCGCAAGGGGTAAGTATTTTCTTCTCAGTTGTGCGCCTCTGTTTCCGCAAATTCCCAATCCTTTTACTTCATTGTTTTCTTCTCGGTTTCCTCTACCTTCTTCTCTCTTCTGAACGCGATTCTTTCTTCAGAGCCCCCTTGGATGCGGACGCCGCTTTTGCGCCCACCAAGACCAAGAAGAAGGCCGCCATCGACGTTGATAAGCTCATCGACCTCGACGGCGACGAGAACGAAACTGCGGCTGCACAAGGGGAGGACTCCGACGAGGCTCGGTATATGGACAGCGACGCCCACGACGTCGAGCAGGAGCAGCAGTCCCGCACCGAGCAGGAGGCGCAGGATGCTGCTCGCCAAGAGAGACCTCCCTCTCCTCCGGCCAACACAGCCGAGGAGAACCAAGATCAAGACCAAGAGATACACGGCGATGCCTCCCTTGAGCAGCAGGAAGCAGAACAGGAGCAGCCAGCAGCAGGGGCTGCTGAACAGGAAAACCCCGCGGCCCAGACGCGGGTAGAAGAGCAGGATGCGGTTCAGCAAGATCCCGCTGCCGAGCAGCGGGCTGAAGCAACCAACGAGACGGAGCAATACCCTCTGAGCGACGCGCAACCAGACACCGCACAGGGTAGCGCCCAGCCAGATGTCGCGCCGGGTAGCGCGCTGTCGGCGCCGCCTACCCAGCAGGGCACCTCCTCCACTGCACCAGACTCCTCCTTGGTGCAGAAAACCAAGGCTGCAGCCAGCCCTCCGGCCAAGCCGGTTACGAGGAAAAACACTCAGGAAGCTGCAGAAGAGAAGGCCGCCGAGAAGAAGGCCGCCGAGAAGAAGGCCGCCGAGAAGCCAACCACCGAGAAGCCAACCGCCAAGAAGGAGATTTCGAAGAAGCGAGCTGCCGAGAAGCCAGCTGGCCAGGCAGAGGGCACTGTACGCAGGAACCCGGCACGTGGTGTGGCTCCAGATGCAGCCGTGATGCCGCCGCCAGCATCAACCGCTAAGTCTGGTCAGATGGCTATCCGCGAGCCTGGCGCGACTGATGATGCCGCTGCAGCGTCCAGCATTCCGGATCCGCCCAGCTTCCCACCTTATATGGTGAAGGTCAGCCAGCAGTACCAGGTTGGCTTAACCCCCATGGAGAGGAAACTTGCTCTTAAGAAGGGGAAGCAGGCTGCGGCAGTGGACTCCAGACCCCCAGACAAGAACCAGGACAAGTCCCTCTCCATTTCTTCGCGCGAGGTCCAGGACAAGGCGGTGACGTCCCAGGGCCTTGAGCAAGTGATTGATCTGGTCGGCTTCATCGACGCCAAGTGGGACAGCAAGGTCCTTGGCAACCCGAACTGGGACGGCACAGAATTGGGCGACTTGGACCATATGCGTGTCGATTGGAACAAGGCAGACATGGGTTACAAACCCATGACCATCTCCTCCAACACCAGCACGCTCGCCGCCAAGATGTTCGTCCACCGCAAGGCTGCCGAGGACCTCGAGCAATCCTACGCGGTAAGCTTCTACTCATCCTCCCCGAGTTGCGTTTCACTTTTCTTCTACTCTTCTTCTTTTCCTCATCCATCACCCAGTCCCCGAGATTCTGGCCGAGTAGGCGGATACTCTCCCGAGTTGCCGCCTTCTCGGATTGAATCTTTATCACCTGGCCTGATTCTTTTTTCTTTTGCTTCTCAGAATAGCTTATTGAAGCGGACTGGCCTGTACCATCGGCTACTCAGGAATCATGCCATTGCTAGGAGACGCATTGACGCCCTGGAAAGAGAGCGTGCAGCCGACGAGGCAGCCGAGAAGGATGTTATGAACAGCACACTGAGACTCTCTGAAGTTGAAGGTACGCTTTTAGCTATGCGGTTCTTTGCGTTTGGTGTTTACGCCCGCTCTTGCTTTTTGCGCTAACCAATTCTACTATGCAGGCAAGTTTAAGGCCCTAGCCGACGAGCACGCGAACTGCCGTGCATTTGTTGAAAATGGCCAAGCGACAATCAAAAGACTGGAAGGTTTGTTGCCGTCTTCTCGGCTTGTTCTTGTGTTTCTTTCTTCGCTAGTCTACTAACCGTGCTTGGCTCTCCGCAGAAGATCATAAGAAATTCGTCGAGGAGCATCTCAACTGTCTCCAGCCTGCTGAGGTGCAGCAGCAACTGTCAAGCCAGGCTGTCGAGCTGCAGAAAGGGCATACTACCGAGATGGCAGATCTCCAAGTCCAGCTGCGGACTGCGCTCCAGGATGCTCTCAACATTGCTGCCGAGAGGGATAGAATAATTGCCGAGAAGGCAAAGAACGAAACAGCAGCCAAGGCCAAGGAGAAAGCCCTCGAGCAGGAGTGCGAGGTGCTGAAGAAGAGCAATGCTAATCTCTTTGCTCAGCTGTCCGGGCTCCGCTTGATTGAAGAAAGGCACCTAGCCGACGAGGAAACGTGGAAGAACCAGCTGCAAGGGCTGCGCTATGATTTGAACAGTAAGTGTTCTCTTCTCTGTGTATTTCTCTGTTTTCTTGCGTTCTCTTCTGCTCGGCTTTACTTTTCTTCTCTGCTTCTGTTTCTGATTTTCTTGATAGCTCTTGCAGAAGTTTTCCCCGATCTCGAGTCTTCTTGCGGGCCTGCTCTGACTAAGGCCCGAGCAGTTCGCGCTGAGAAGGGCGAGCCTTCGGACACCAGAGCAGAAATCGAGGAGAGCATCCTGATTATGCAAGGGCAATTCCAGCGTCTAGCGGGCGTGGGCACCGAGCTGGTGTGCGTCGCCTTCCAGCTGCACGACCTCTTCTGGCCTCGGGACTCCGTGCCAACGACAATCCGCGGGCTCGCCTTGAAACTGCGCGGCGTGAAGGCCGAGCTGAAGAAGTGGCGCGCATCAGGAGCTCGGGCTGGCGCCGACATGATGCTGTTATTCATCACCAGCTGGTATGAAAATCTTAATCTGCAAATTGTCCGCGAGATGCGCCGGGACTCCAGGTGGGAATCGGACCCCGACTGCGTGGCTCTCCGCCAGCTGGTTGCGCACGAGGTCGCCCAGTATGCTGACACTGCGACCTTCATCGACGGCCTCACCGAGCCTGACACCGAGGTGGAGGAAGGCGAGGAGGAGGACGAAGACGAAGAAACAGACGAGGAGGATCTGGACCTCAACTTCTTCGAGTCTCCTGGTGACAAGACCGGGAAGGGGAAGGCCGCGTTCGTCGCGGGTAGCGATGAGGAAGACGAGAGCGAGAAGATGTCGATCGACACCGCCGCGCTCGAGTTCGGCACCTCGTCAGGAGCTGCCCTTGACGACACGATCAACCTTCGCGCCCAAGCCCCTGGCTCCACCTCGGCGGCAGAGCCCATCTCGGTGGCCACGGCCACTTCAGACCGAGCAGTCACCGAGCCCGACACCGAGGTAGCGAAGACCGTCCCCGGCGACTCGGAAGCGGATGCTACCAAGGCCAGCGCCGAAAGCGAAGCTGCGAATACCGAAGATGAAGCAGCCAAGGCCGACACCGAGAAAGTTGCTACCTCGACTTGATTTTCTCCTGCAATCTTATCCTTCAAACACTTATCAGATCCCCGGGATGCCGGGTGCATATGTATCGAACCACTTATGCTTTTGCTTGCTACTCATTTTTTTCACACTTGTTATTTTTAACTTAGTCAATTTGAGCAGCCCTGGCTTGTTGCCGGGTTGCGTTATCATGCGAGTCCCCGAGTTGCATTTCTTATTCGCTCTCTCTTTTCATCTCAGCTCTACCCGCAACTTGTTGCTTTTTTAGTATTCGAGTCACAAGAGTTCAAAAGTAGAGTTGCAATTACTTAGCCACTCAGAAACAATCATAGTAACGCAGCCCACCACTTAGCCGAAAAGAAAAGATAAAGAACAGTAGTAAAGGCACCCTACTCGGTTGCTGCACTCTTCCTTTTCTTCGCAATTTTTCTTGTGCTCATTGACCTTTTGCTTGTTCTCTTGCTTGCCATGAAGCCGAGTTTCGGACAGCAGCAGAGTCGAAGAGTTGGCACGTAGGTTTAAACACAGTACTCAATATACTTATGAAATTCTAAGCAGAGCAACCGAATAGAAAAGAGAGAAGCCGAGTAAAAACACTTAGAGCAATTTTGGAGAGGGCAGTCCCCGAGTTCAATTTTAGATTGCAGAGTAGAATTGAGAGTACATACACATTTTTGCTCATGAATGAAAGCGACGGAGTAGAGCTACATTCCAGGGACGCTTGGATTCCTCTCCAGCTTTATCTACCCTGTTCGTCTGTGATGGCCGTGCGTCGACTAGGTAATATGCATCATTGTGCAAAGCCTTGCTCACAATGAAAGGTCCCTCCCAAGGAGGAGAGAGTTTGTACATCCCGGCTGTGCGTTGCACGAGCCTAAGGACCAGGTCTCCTTCTCGGAAAACCCTTGGGTTCACCTTTCGGCTATGATAACGCCGCAGGTTTTGCTGGTAGATAGCCGAACGTGACAGAGTCAGCTCTCTTGCTTCTTCAAGCAGGTCAACGTCGTCTTCTCGAGCTTCTCTCGCCTCCACCTCAGTGTAGAGGATTACTCGGGGGGAGTCATGCTCTAGGTCTATTGGCAATACGGCCTCAGCCCCATATACCAAGAAGAATGGTGTGTAGCCGGTTGACTAGTTAGGGGTAGTCCTTAGACTCCACAATACCGCTGGCAACTCGTCTAGCCAACACCCAGGTGTTTTCAGCAGCGGCTCAATCAGCCTTGGCTTTATGCCAGCTAGCACCATGCCATTTGCTCTTTCAACTTGCCCATTGGAGGCGGGATGCGCGACTGACGCAACGTCTAGTCGGATATGCTTATCTCTGCAGAACCGCACCATTGCTCCTTCAGCAAAGTTTGTGCCATTATCCGTGATGATGCTGTGCGGGTAGCCATACCTCAGGATCACATCCTTTAAGAATTTCACAGCTGTGGCTCCATCGCACTTCCGAATAGGCTTTACTTCAATCCACTTGGTAAACTTGTCCACCATGACCAGGATGTGGGTCATGTTGCCTTTAGCCGGCTTGAAGGGGCCAACCATATCCAGGCACCATATGGCAAACGGCCAAGTGATAGGAATAGTTTTCAACTCGGAAGCAGGCATGTGAATCTTACTCGCGAACATCTGACAACCATTGCACTTCCTCACGATGTCTTCAGCTTGCTGCAGAGCTGTGAGCCAATAGAAGCCATGCCGAAAAGCTTTCTTGACCAATGCCCGAGAAGAGGCGTGGTGTCCGCATTCTCCTTGGTGTATTTCCAACAGAATTTCTCCTCCTTCTTCTGGGTCCACGCAGCGTTGCAGCACGCCAGTGGCACTTCTTTTGTGCAGCCCATCTCTTATTATAGTGTAGCCCTTGGATCTTCTCTGAATCTGCCTTGCGGCCACCTCGTCTTCTGGCAGAGTACCGTCCCTTAGAAAGGATAATATGGGCATAGCCCAACTCGGTGGCTCCCGCGTGGGAAACACTGGTTCGTCCACTTCCATAGGGACAGGTGCTGATGTCTGCTCTTTAGGGTTGGGAGCACTTCTCTGGAGCCCTGAACGATTGGCAAGGACCTCCTCAATGAATGCGACAGTCCCCGGGTTAAGGACAGCAGTCCCCAAGTAGGGAATGGCAGTCCCCGAGTAAGGAGCGGCAGTCCCGGAGTAGGGAGCGGCAGTCCCCGGGTTCTCTGTTGCATTCTCCCAGTCGATCTCCATGGGAACAGATTCTTCACTTGGCAGAGAAGGAACAAATATATATGGATTCCGAGTTGGGAGACAGCTTGATGGATGGCTTTCTCAAATGCTCCAATGCAATTCCTGCCGGGATGGATTGCCGAGAAGATCCCAGCTTAGACAGCTCGTCTGCAGCTTCATTTTCTGCTCGGTGGATGTGTTGGAACTCGCAGCCCTCGAAGAATCCAGTCATAGACTGCACCAGGAAGCGATACGACGCCATGTTGGCATCCAAGGCATCCCAAGTACCAGAGACCTGCTGTACCACCAGATCGGAATCCCCATAGCATATGATGCGCTGCACACCAACCTCCTTGGCTACTCGCAAACCGTGCACCACGGCTTCATACTCGGCTACGTTGTTGGATGCCTTGAAGTGGATTTGCAGCACGTACTTGAGTTGATCTCGCTTGGGTGACGTCAGCACTACGCCAGCACCAAGCCCTTCCTTCACCTTGGAGCCATCGAAATGCATCCTCCAGTAATTGAAGACTGGAGCCAGAGGTTCGTACTGCACCTCGGCCCAATCCACCAGAAACTCTGCCAGGATTTGAGACTTGATGGCTTCTCTTCTCGCATACGCGGGAGCGTACGCGGCTAGCTCAATCGCCCACTTGGCTACTCTCCCACTCGCCTCCTTGTTGCCCATGATATCCGAGATGGGAGCAGAACTCACAACAGTGATAGGATGCTCCTGGAAATAATGCTTTAGCTTCTTGGCGCCCAGGTACACACCATAGGTCATCTTCTGATAAAGCGGGTAATTCTGCTTGGAGCTGGACAGCACTTCACTGAGGTAGTACACTGGGCGCTGCACACTCTTGCCTTCCTCTTCTCGTTCCACCACTATCACCACGCTGACTACTCGGTTAGTGGCTGCAATGTACAGCAGCATCGGCTCCTTGGGTAGCGGACTAGCCAAGATGGGAGCGCTACCCAGCATTGCCTTCAGCTCATTGAATGCCACGTCTGCTTGCGGAGTCTAGACGAATTTGTCACTTTTCTTCATCAACTGGTACAAAGGCAGGGCCTTCTCGCCCATTCGGCCCAGGAAACGGCTCAGAGATGCCAGGCAACCCGTGAACTTTTGCACATCCTTCAAGGATCTTGGCAAAGACATGCTCTCAATAGCTTTTATCTTTGATGGATTGGCTTCAATGCCCCGACTAGAGACCAGGAAGCCGAGTAGCTTGCCAGCCGAGACGCCGAAAGTGCATTTACTCGGATTGAGTTTTATTTTGTACTTGCGTAGGTTAGCAAAGGTTTCCTCAATATCGGCAAGCAGAGTATGTGTTTTATTCGTTTTGATGACAATGTCATCTACGTACACCTGCACGTTCTTGCCGAGCTGATCATGCAAGCATTTCTGCATGCATCTCTGATAGGTTGCACCCGCATTCCTCAAGCCAAAACACATGACACGATAGCAATAAGCCCCGTACGGGGTAATGAAAGCAGTCTTTATTTGATCAGCAGGATTAAGAGCTATCTGGTGGAAACCAGAGTAGGCATCTATAAAAGACAGCAGTTCACAACCAGCAGTGGTATCGATCACCTGATCGATGCGAGCTAGCGGGAAGGGATCCTTGGGGCATGCTTTGTTCAAGTCGGTGTAGTCGACGCACATGCGCCATGCGGTAGCGGCCTTGGGATCCTCCTTCTTCTTCTCGACCATGACCGGGTTGGCTAGCCAATCCGGATGCAGCACCTCCATGATGAAATTGCTTATCAGCAACTTGGTGATCTGATCACCGATAGCTTTCCTTCTCTCATCTCCGAAGCGGCGCATAGCCTGCTTCACTGGCTTGGCGTCAGGACGCACATGTAATGAGTGCTCAACCAACTCCCTCGGGACTCCAGGTAAATCTTCATTTGACCAGGCGAACACGTCCCGATTCTCACGGAGGAAGTGGATGAGCTCGCTTTCCTATTTCTCTGCCAACCCGGAGCCAATGATGGCTACGCGGTCGGGGAACTCAGGGTCGACCTGAACCTTCTTGGTTTCTTGAGATGCTTGGAACGCGGTCCCGTGTTGCGTACTCAGCACGCCCTGCGCACCAGCTTGCGCAAACTGCGCCATGGCTACCACCTCGTACATATTCTTCTTCTCGGCAGCAATCACCATTGACTCCGCCAACTGAGAACTAGCAGAGGCACACTCCATGGACTTCTTGTAGTCACCAGAGATAGTGATTATGCCATTGGGACCAGGGATCTTCATCTTCAGATATGCAACATGAGTAGAGGCCATGAACTTGCTCAGGGCAGGCCTGCCAAGTAGAGCATGGTAAGGACTCTGATGATCAACCACTTCAAACTGCAGGCGTTCTGTGCGGCAGTTTTCCCTGGTGCCGAATAGCACATCTATCCATACTCGACCAATCGGGTTGCAATAGATCCCGGGCACAATGCCATGGAAAGTGGTCTTGCTGGGCAGCAACATGTTCTCAGCCAGGCCAAGCTTCTCGAGTGTGTCTTTGTACACAATGTTGATGCTGCTGCCGTTGTCGATTAGCACCTTGCTGAACCTCACATTCTTCTCGGGACCCAGGAAAGTAGGATCCAACACCAAGGCGTAGCTACCCGGGTTGGGCATCACCTTGGGATGATCTACTCGGGACCACTTGATCTCTTGATCACACCAATACATGTAGTGAGGGACAGCAGGAATCACTGCATTGACCTCCATGGCGCGCCTGTGCTGTGATTGCTTGTCGATAGGCTCAGAAGTGAAGATCATGTAGCTCTCGTGGTGCTCTTGGTACTGGTTGCGGCCTCCGCCCTCATTGTTGCCGTTGTTGTTGTTGCCTTGATAGCCGTTGTTGCCTCTGTTGTTGTTGCGGTTGTAGTTGTTGTTGTTGTTGCGGTAGCCCTCATTGTTGAAGTGACGGTTGGCTCCTAAAGCCACTTGGTTCACATTTTCCCTTCTCGGAAACACTAGCGGCCGAGCTGCGGGTGCGCGAGCAGGCTGCACATTGGCATTTGCAGCTGGCAGAGGAGGTGGGGGAGGCAAGCCTTCATTCCTGATCAGATCCCACCATTCGCACTGCCGAGTAGTGTGGTTGGCCGGCCTTGAGGGGTGCTGAGTGTGGAAACTGCACGGACCATCTTTCATGTCATCGAAGACAAACTTCTTGGCCGGTTCCGAGTTGCCGTTGCCCTACTGAGGAGCGCGATATGGCTTCTTGTTGCCCTGGCCCTGGTTCTGATTCCGCCCGTACTGGGCTCCAGCAGGTTTTTGCCCTTGGCTACTCCCAACTCCAACACCCACCGCATTCACTTCCTCAGGGTCATACCGAGTATCTATTCGGTCACCTCTGCGCTTGTTGCGGAACTCATTGCGCTTGCTGTTGCTGAAGTTTCTCCTCGGCTCAGAGGAGTCCATCAGAGGCTGAGTAGGATCACCGAGTGCGTACTGATCCGCAATCTTGATGGTCTCTGCCAGAGTGTTTGGCATCTCCCTTTGCAACCTCTGCCATAGCATACTGCCATGCCTGCACCCCTGCGCAAACCAGGTGATAGCTTGAGCCTCGTTCACACCTCCACAGGTGTTCCGCAATGTGCTCCACCGAGTAAGGTACTCGCGGTCCGTCTCGTCTTCCCGCTGCCTGCAAGCGGACAGCTGTTGTGGCCTATTCGGCCTCTTGTAGGTGCTGGTGAAGTTGCTGACGAAAGCGTCCGAGAAGTCCAGCCAGCAATTTATGCTGTTCTTGGGCAAGTTGTTGAGCCAAGTGCGAGCTGGACCCTCTAGCATCTGCGGGACGTACCGAACTGCCCATCTCCTGTTGCCGCCCGCGATGTGGACTGCGGTGACATAGTCATTGAGCCAATCCTCTGGCTTGGTGCTGCCGTTATAGCTCTTGGTGCCCCTTGCGAGCTGGAAGCCCTTCACGGACGGCTCGTTCATGATGCGCGGGCCAAAGCACTCGGGACCAGGAGGACCCGTGTTCTCAAGCCGCGCCGACAAGCTGATCCGGTCCTGCTGGTGCCTTGCATCTCCAGGCGTCAACACGCGCTCGCCAACACGATCCAGTATATCATAGCCAGCCATCTCCATGGCCGAGTAGCCATCATCATATCTATCCACCTGCACAGCTGCAGGCTGCTCCACCGGGTTGGCGACTGGCACCACTTCACGCGACTGCTGCCTTTGCCGAGTAGGCTGAGAAACAGGATGCTGAGAAGGACCTGGGCGCTCTCCATCTCGGGCCTGGCTTTGAGCTTTATGGGCTTGAAAGCCTGCTCCTGCAGCGTTGTGTTTCTGACCGGGCTGCTGCGGCATAGCGAGCTGTTTCGCGGCAGCAGGCGGGTCGTACACCTGCATTTGCCTATCCTTGCCAGAACGCCCACTGTGGCTCTTCTCGCGGCTGGGATGCGGAGATGAGGCCTGATCGTTAGATCTGGCCGCATGCGAGTGCACCACCTGCGAAGCTCCAGCACCCGGGTTGGCTTTCTGGAACTCCTCGTTCTGCCTAGCAGCCTCTAAGACCAACTCGTTCAGCCTCTCCTGCTGCCTAACGCGCGCGTCGCCGTCGAGATGCGGCAACTCGGCGGCTACAGCCTCTGCAGCTCTAAGTGTCTTGGCGGGTGTGCTGTACCTAGGCCTAGTGGAGGTGTTTGCGGTGGCGGACTGGCTAGGAGCCTCTACAACAGTCGCCATCTCGGCGCCTAGATTGAGCCGCGTAGCGCCTACCTTGCTAGCCCTCCTAACCACTGGCGTGAAACCATGAGCATTGTTGTACTCGTTCTGGTCTAGATTGAGCTCAAGCCTAACCTTGTCCAACTCCGCCTGCTCGGCGAGCAGCTCCCGGCGCTGCCTGTCAAGCTGCGCCTTCATGGTCATGAGCTCGATGTCGGTGGGAGGCGGCATGCCAACCCGCGCAGCGGACGCAGGGATAGTCGGAGTAGTGGAGAGAGGAAGGTTGCAGTCTTTCTCGTAGGGCTTGTGGGTCTTCCCGCCAGCACTCGAGCCAGCAAGATCCTCGACGACAGCCGCGGCGGCGCCAGCCGTGCCCTTGCCGGCGTCCGCAGCCAGGCCGGCCACCATCACCTCCGCACAGCTCGCAGAACAGCGCGTAGGCCGTCCGCGAGCAGCGATCACAGCAGGAGGGTCCTCCGCGACCAACACCTACTCCGGGAACTCGTTGACGACTGCGGTGGCGACGTAGACGAGGTGCGAGCCGAAGGAGATCATCGAGCCGCCCTCCGGCACGCCCCTGTTGCCGAAGTCGCCGGCGTTGTCGGTGACGAAGTCGAGGCAGCCGAATCTGTGGACAAGACCACAGACTACGCGCTCTCCCGCAGCAGAAATCGATCCCGTCCGAACGGAAACTCCAGCCAGCGCCGCTGGTTGCCCCACGGTGGGAGCCAACTGTCGTGGTGGTGTCACGGCAGATGCCATAGGATGGCTAAAGATGTGGGGACGAAGGACGCTGGAGGCGCTCGGGGAGGGATCACGCGACGAGTAGCCGCGTGAGGTAAAGAACAAACACTGCAAACAACACGATCTACCCAGGTTCAGGGCCCTCGTGAGGAGGTAAAACCCCTACTCCTTCCTTTCTCTATGTATTCTGATGTCTCACCGAGTAGCCACAGTACAATGGTTCTTGCTACCGAGTAGCCCCTCTTCTCTCTCCGGGTAGAACTAGGTCAAGAATCTCTATGTGTGATTCAGCCCAAGTCTCGTCCCTCGCGCAGGAGGCGGCGGGGCACCTTATATACTCGGTGCCCAGCCGGATACAGCCAAATACAAACAAGTGTCGACATTGTGTGCACACCGTCCTTCTTCCGAGTTCCCGCTGACAGCTTTGGCTTCTAAGCTTGTCCTGATGCGGAAAGTCGTTGGGCAAAACCAAGTAACCAGTCTGTTATCTCTGTGCGAACACAGAGTAGGTCCCAATATCCTGCGACGCCCTGCTGACACACTGTCGCTGTCAGGCACGCCGTCCCCAGATGAACAGTGCTGTGAATAGTGCTAAGTACGGACCCGGGATACGCGGGATCCGGTGTCAGAACGGCTCCTTTGACTTCTGGCCCGAGTAGATTCCCGCCAGTTTTACTCGGGCCAGCTCTTCTACTCGAACAAACATAACTTGCTTAACGTAACATTCTGATCACCTTTTGTGTAAGACCGAGTAGCAGTAGACCGGGTAGCGTGTACCGGGTAGGCGGCTACTCGACCAAACTTCTATTCTGACCTTGCCTTTACCCTACTCGGGGGTAACCCCACGACATATATATATATATATATATATATATATATATATATATAATATATATATATATATATATATATGTCCTAACTATATTGTTGCGTACACTATTATGCAGATTGAAGATTTGCGAATGCAAAATAAGAAACATCCATGATGTTGGGTTCATTGACCCACAAATCATTAATGGACATGTGTTACAATATCACCCCCTAGACGTGGAGAAAGACTTGTACAATTTTGTTAGAAAGCATCAACTCAAAAGTCATGTTCTATTTCCTTACCATTTTGGGTGAGTGTTTCTCTCTTGTGCCCATTCTCTTTTGTTTACTCCATGCATGGTATGTCTAATCGATAAGTTATGCATAACTGTGCATGTAACGTGTCCGCAGGTTCCACTGGATGCTGCTAAAAATTGAACTTCACACCTCCACAGTTTTTATCTTGGACTCTATGTATTCAGATCCAAAGCTTTGGATCGACATGATAAAAATGCTGCAAAAGTAATTAGTTTCAATCATTTGCGCTCTATATCGATCGGTCTCTTTTGTTCATTTCCTAATATGCAGTAGCTAATAACTCCCTTGTTCATTTAATTTTCTTTGCACTTTAGAGTTTGAAGACGGTTCTCAAAAGAAATTGTCGGTGAATTCAAACATCAGCTAGATTTTAAAAATTTACTTCGTGTGGATAAGCAGCCACCGGGGACCAACCTATGTGGATACTATGTTTGTGAGAACATACGGAAAGAAATCTCTGAGAAGAAGAAGTCGGATAGCACGCGGAAGAGTCTCAATAACTTGTGGAGAACGCTTAGTCCAGAAGCTCGCTTCCGACCAATTCAAGAGAAAATAGCAGGATTTTTCCTTAGGCATGTCATCGATCCTAAAGGAGAACACTATGCGTCCGACGAAGACCAATTCAAGAGTACTTAGCATGATTTTTCCTTATGCATCTCCTAGATGGAAAATTGTTCAAAGTTGTGTATTTCCATCGTAATTGTGTATGGAAACTTGTTCGAAGTTGTATATGGTCACCCGAGATTGAATATATATTATATATTCCTATTGAATTCTTCTTGTTTGAAATTTCATATATGCATGTATATAGTAGCGTACAATATATATGTGTACTGAAACTCCATCAAAATTAAAATAAAACACAAAATAAAATATAAAAGAAATAAAACAAAACAAATTAAAAAGAAACCAGATTTAGGGGGGCTAAAACCCTAAACCCGCGGAGGAGGCCTTCAGTCCCGGTTAGCCACGAGAACCGGGACTAAAGGTCCTCCGCCCCGACGGACTCCTGGCGCCCACGTGGACGGGCCTTTAGTCCCGGTCCGTAAGTGGCACGACTAGGGGGGGGGGGTGTCTTTAGTCGCGCATATTTAGTCACGGTTGCGCGGTCGGGACTAATGGCCTTTGCGAACCGGGACTAAAGGCCTATTTTCTACCAGTGCCATGAGGGAGAGCGACACCGAGAGCGCCGCCATCGTCCGACCCGGGAATCCCAGGGTCTAGGGTTTCCCCGGGAGCAACGCGAGTGGGTAGACAGTAGCTGCACCGGAGATGCCTTCCATAAGGTAACGACGCGTAGGCGCCGCCATCGCCTGTCATGACCAAAGTCAGAACTCGGTTTTCACCGGCAGCCACGCCTCCCCAACTTGCCGCCGGGACTAGCTGTGAGATCCAGGGATCCGCCACGACACCGCCGCCGATCCGACCGGGTGGAAGCGCCGCCGCCCCCATCGAAGGGCCTTTCCCTGCGACGCTTATGGCGACTGCGGCGGAAGGGAGAGCACGACAAGGGAGGGCTGGAGGCGGTTGGGGCAGGGGCAACCCAGGGCGGCGCGGCACCGCCGCCCGAGGAAGGGTTGGGAGGGGTTAGGGTTGGGGCCAAAGTACAATCGCTCCGGAATTAGATGAAGAAACGATCGACCGCAGCAGGCGATGAGGAAAGGAAGATGGCATCTCGCCGTTCGCCATGGTGGAACTCGACAAACCCTACAACGAGTCGAATCTAGTGTTTTACACAATGATCGAGGTGGGACAGCATAAGGCGCAATATAGAAGTTTTCTTAATCCAAAACAACTTGTTCGCACTGCAATATGTATTGTCGTGACAAGCATCATGCACATTTTTACCAAATCTACACCTGAGACCGAAAACTCACGGTGGAGCATATTATTAAAATTGAAAAGGCAGATTTATAAAATTCAACATGAGTCACCGGTCCTGTTATGGAGCGCACTAACCTAATCTTGCTTCTGTTGTGAGTATGATCACTTGCCATCGTATGAAAATAAGATTTATATTCAGTGGGAACCATCGGAACATAGAGGAAAGTGTACTAATAGATGGAAAAAAGACAGATCTGAAATCTATCAGCTCAGTGAGCAGTGTCCCTTCCAAGCTGGCGGGTAGGCGCCTGGGACTTTAGGGCGGCAGGTATGCAGAGATTAATTGGGGGAGAGAGAGATTCTTTTCCGTACCGCACGACCACTGTAGGGGATGCATGTATGCAGGGGATGAATTCCTCCACGATAACTTTTTTGTGGCTGCCATGGGGATATGTGCCAAAAGATAACTTTTCATCGCAAAATTTGATGGGGCTGGCGCTCAGATTTTTCCTTCCGTTTTCACCTTTGATTGGTACGGGAGAGACCATGGACACGACGACTCACGTGCCTGGCCAGGGCGCATCCCATTCTTTGATCCGATGGCTATAAATTATCTTTGGTTAATCTAATGGGCATGGTTTCTTAATTCTTAGGATTAATGTGAAAGATTCTACTGTGCCTCCAATTAGTAAATACTAGATGATACCCCGCGCGTTGCTGCGGGAAAAGTCAGATATATCTGCATCATTGCTATAAGATTTTATATTGCCGCAACTTGCAACATCTGTTTCAGTTTAAGCCAAAAGGTACCAAATAGTTCGGATTTAGCCAATACATGTTCGGTGGTACATACTTCAATTACGTTGGTAGTAGTCAGTTAAACATTGGTGGATGCATGTAACTTAGCATCCTCGATAAGATGGATAGCCAGCGGAACAAATGGATTTGATTACAGATATGACATTTAAATTGGGCTAGAGAGGATGCAATTATACGTTCCTGAATGCCAACTGTACTGCAAGGAAACTACACCAGAAATATTGATGATGCTTCCAATATGAGCTATGCTTCTGGTTGGAGGATTCAGTCTTTTGATTTCAGTTTGGAGCGTTCAACGCTTGACTGCAACTTCTAACTCGCATGGGTTTACTGAAATTTCGCACAAAGCAACATAGATGGCAGTGGTAAAGGTGCAAAGCATCATTGCTCCGCTTGGTTTGGCAAATCATTCCAATTACAGTCGTGTTCATTCCAAATCCAATTGGCACAGTACCCGGATCATCAGATCAGACCATATGGGACGCGCTCATGCGCATAATAATAAATATCTGAATAGAAAGACAACAATATTATTAGTCTCATCTAGGAAATCCTATACATGTATCATTAGAAAATAGGCACAACAGCTTACCGAGGATGCAGTTATAGTGTCTGTAGCTATATAATACTTTATTATTGACCCACAATTTTCTTAGGAGGCTATACATGTATCATTAGCAAAATGGCAGATCAGCTTGCTTGTTCGATTTTGTGATACATGACTACACCGGTTTCCACTTGTGTCCCTGTTTGTTCAGTAAGCGCATGTAATAAGGTTATTTAACATGTCAACCTCTCTATTGTCAAATTGATTGACAGGAGCAGTAAATACCCAGCTTGTTCTCATTTAGCTATCTCTGTAGCTCTTCTTAGTAATCATTTATTTTCTACTCACCAACCCATTTGAGCATATGCAAGGTTGTGTTTAGTAACAATTAAAAATCTAACAGCAAGGCTTTTGAGCAAAACCGAACTGAGATTTAGATGAAATAAACTACAATTGAAAATTGGCAACGAAAGACTAACGTGAGCACATTCGAGCGCGTGTTCAATCAAGCAAAAGAACAAAATACAGTGATGTCGTTTCATTGCAGCTAGACTATACTCGGGTGGGAGATGTACGTACCAATAGGAGCAGTGAAATTAGCCTTACGCCATGGAGTATGGAGCAGTAAATAGGATTAAGCAGCGACCACCTACGATGAACCACAACGACTGCTTCTGCGTCCAACTCGCTATAACCTTTTTTTTACATACGCCTCCCACAGGGGAGCCGGTCTCCATTACCATTGATAACAGAGAAACTCGCTATAACCTGAGAAGCAGCTGCGACTAGCTAGTAAGAACCACGGCCATTTCTTTGGCGTCCAACTCCCCAGAATCTGAGGAGCAAGAAATCCAAAACTGTGATGAAACTGGAAACATATGTCAGGGAAATCGGAGAAGAGGGGGCGGGACAGAATGGCCCACCGACGGCGCAAGCATGAGGCAGATACGCATCCGTAATGGAGGACAATCCGTTGAGGCACATGACTTATAGGGGGAATTCAACATCAACCTCTCGTATGCCTACATCAATTCGTTGCGCAACAGTTTCAAGCGGGAATTAGGGTGGGAAGGAGGAGAGACGGCGGTCATGGACATTGATTGAGAGGAGCAACTGGTCTGTCGATCTGGATTCTGGAGGATCCCATCGAGAAGAACAACTGTTCGGTGGAAAATATCAGCTGTATCGGGCCGTTTGAATGGGCCGGAGGATGTATGAGCTGGTCGTTCCATATAGCACAGACCACATAAAAAAAGTGAACATGGGAGGAAAATGGCATGAAAAAAACAAAACAAAAGAATAAAGATTAATTAAAAAAATGCTGATGTGTCAGTTTGCTGAGGTGGATAGCCTGCATGTCAAGAGAAATAGTTAGTGGGATGAACTATTTAGTTATCTTTACTATTAAGTTAACAGTGGCGGTGAGGCGGTGTCACACTTCTTAGTATTTACACGAAAAATGCCACCGAAGACCTCCTGGGTGCCGCAACTCTCGCAACTCGATCTATCCTCCGAATTTATCGCTATTGCTGTTGCTTCTGTTGAGTGGATCTGTTTCCCCACTTGAAAAGAGGAAATTAACAAACTCCTAACACCCACACACCCATGCTCATCCAATCACCCCATAAATCTCGGTCAGTAGTTCCCTACAAATCCACGTACCCACTCGAGACCTTGTTTCCCGGTGAGAAGTTCTTTCTCCTGCTGGAGACCACCGTGCGCAAGCTCCAGCACGACATCCCCCTCGACGCCCCCTTCGCCGACAAGCGCATTCACGGCAGCGCCGCTAGCGGAGAGATACAAGAAATGGAGGAAGAGACATCCACGCAGACATCGCCGTCGAGGTCACGGTCATGGTCGGAGGACGAGCGGAAGCCAGTGGGGGGCGGCTCCGGAATGGTGTTGCGCGAACGACTTTTACGTGAACAGGGAGCGGTGGGCGGAGTCGCAGTTCAAGAGCATGGTGGAGCGCAGCCTCGCCACCGAGCAGTCATTATCGACGCGGAGGAGCGCCGCCGAGGCGCCGATAGGACGGACAAGAAGAGGAGGAGGAAGACAAAGCAGCAGATCAGCAGCAGAGGGATCTGCTTCTGGGCGGCGGCGCCCTACCGATGCCATGGCCGGCGAGGTCCTGGGAGCCCAGCCTGCCGCCCGTGCAGGAGGAGGCGGCGCCCTCGCCGCCAGAGGAGCTCCACATCGCCGCTACCTCGCCGGACAGATCACGAGCCATCTACGTCGCCGTGAGCTAGGTGACTGCCACGTACGTATGGACGTCCGTCCCGATAATCTGGTCCTGACAGTTGTATGAACTCAGGAGCTGTACATCGCGTGTGTGAGAGATTGGTTTGTAAGTGTAATTCTTGTGTGAAGTTTATGATGTGTTCGTTATTTATCGTTATCAAAGTTGCTCTAAACTGGTGATGACACACTACGTGATCGATGAACTCGCAGAGATAGCCGAGATGAACTGGTAATTTCTGTATTCAGCTCACTTAAATATGATCATCATACGTGGTGTACTTCTCGTGGTGCATGCCACTGCAGATGTGCTAAGGCCGGATTCATGAAATCATCACAACTTGGTGAGGTAAATTTACTTAGAAAGTTGGCTGGGAATAAATGGGACATGATCAATCATTTGATGAACTGGCGCACAAAGTATATCTTCTTTCACTACAAAAGCAAATATTTTCCTTTCGACTGTTCTCTGAATGTATGGATTCATATACCAACTCGGTATTCAGATTTAGTACCTGTGCACCGAGATTGGAGATTTTTAAGTCCCTCGCTAGATTATTTAGTGTTTGCAGAAAATATAACAACTTCTGACATATATATCATTCCTTTTCAAGCACGTTGTTTGGTATCCGACGAAATGCAGTCTCTCGACACAGCTACCTTGATTGGTTTCAAAAACTGAAAGGAACGTCCTCATGTGTCATTTTTACATGATTGTTAAAATCCTTTCCGCTGCTATTCAAGCTCCTGCTGATACACATTTCTATCGGCTGCATGTTTTTATTTGTAAAATAAATCGCTTTGATGCTTAACAAATAGAAAATCTTGGCTCTGAATTATTCTTGTAAATTGCAGATACTTCATATGGATAACAAATTCAAAACTCTTCTCACAATTTAAACGACATTATGCTCGATTTTGCTTGTTTAAAAGGAGTTATGTTACACGTATGCCTTTGCTTATTTTGTGTGGGCTTGTTTATTTGTAAGGATAACCAAATATGAGAGTGCAAAGGCAGAAAGTTATGACAGTCGGACACACATCTTAAGAAGGTGGCGCTAGCCACTTCGAGCTTCGTGTGGCCGAACATTTTTTGTAAAGGTTTTGGACGCAAGAAAAATCAAACATGTGGTTTGTTTCAAATGCGCCCAGATTCTAATGCTGATAATTTACCTTAATGACGGTATTTTTATTTCAAAGCTAAAACCACAACTCGACAAGACGTTGACAGAAACGAGATGCATGTGGCCGATGGCGGCTTGATGAGGCGAGGACGAGACCAAGAGGAGGCTCATGGAGAACGACGACAATGGACCGATGGTGGAGTGGAAAATGAACAAGCCGTAAGGTGTGGTGGCGTGTCGAGGTTTCAGAAGTTTCACGTATGGCCATGGATGCAACATCCAAGCCTCTTTATTCCGAGTTTTCTCATGAGAAGGTAAACATGTGAGGAACAACATAATTTTGCACTGCCACTACTAAAGAACCTTGCATATTTTCAAACACAACCGGTGCATTACAAAATAGATCTCATTCTAACATCTTTCCCATTGGCCATGAACCTCCTATTATTTTTGGATTGACTAAATTATTTTGTTCTTCTCTTTTGAATCCGAAGAAGAAGAATAAAATACATTAGAATATTTTCTTAAATTCTTAAATTAAGTAATAAAAAATTATAGAATGCAATCTTTTTTTGATTAGGAAAGATTTTGCTTTGAAATCCTTCCATTTAATTAGCCAGGCCATCCTTTTTCTATGCTATGATTTCTGAGGCTTACCCTCCATGAAATCAAACCCAAAGAGGCAAAAAAAAAATTCAAAATGGAGTGTGACCCCCGCCTTTGCATCAATAGATTCACACATCATTTTATTGCAGCGTTTTAAGGAATATCAAGTTTACAGTTCATGGATCACATAAGATTGAGACATAGATCAACCAATGAAAATATATATGTAACCATAAAGCAACTAATCATCCCTTGGTCCGCAAATTCTTTTTCAGAATACCCCGGGCGACAAAGTTCAATTATTTTAGTTATACAATATTAGTATGAAAGTATAAGTGGGTGAAATATAGCATTTGGCATTTATTGAGATATTATTATGGTTTATAAAGTTTTATTTTTCTTTGCAATAAAAAAAGTACGATTAATTGTAGTATGACGGTATCATGCACGATTATAAAATTATGTTGGTTTGTAGCAATACAATCATATATTTTACACACTTGTCTTTCCAAAAAATTAGAAAACCGTTGCAACGCACGGGCATTCAGCTAGTTATAGATAAGATAAGATAAGATTGAACATCAAGGTAAACTATATGACTCTAATATTGTGTGTGCATTTTGCAGAAACTATGGATCCACCTAGTCCAATCAGTAGAGACCTAGCACAGGAAGAAATTCACGAGGATATTATCCACAACGCCCCAGATGTTGATCCAGCTGAACCCCCTTCGTTGTATCTGAACCCCTCCGGGGATGGAATGGAGCTCGACCAAGAGGTTGGAACCGAGGGCTCCGATGATGGAGAAGGCGATCGCTCCGATGATGGAGAAGTAGGTGGAACCTTAACGAAGTCCGGAGAGGTATACATATGAAGTTCGGCGATTAGTAAAATCATTACACTTTAGTTGTATATATATATATATATATATATATATATAAATAAAATTGAGGATTATTTCTTCTCTTAGGCCTCCACATCGAACAAATCTTCCAAACAAGGCCCGACTAAAAAGTTGTACGCATCTACACATTATATATTTGAGGTCATAGCCCCTATGGGCGAACCCAAGGAACCCAAGAAGGCTGCCGATGTATTCAAAAAACAATGCGGGCATCTGGTTAGGGATAAAGTCGCAATCACCGATCGAGAGTGGAATAAGCACAAAGGGGCGGACGATAGTGACTATGTTTCCGAGAAGTACAAAGAGGGTTTTTGGAATGACGTCTTGTCAAACTTAACCCTGCCAGAAAGTGAGGATCATGCCGACACTGCAAAGTTGAGGGAGAAAGTCAAGCAGTGGTCTCTTAAGAAGATGGCCGAACTATTCCAGGTGTGGATCAAAAGATTATGGCAAGACTATCGAAAGAAAAAGATTGTTCCAGTATTTGAAGGCTATCTAGTGAAGGAGGCGAATCACTATAATGCATTTAAGAAGTATACATATGAAGGCTATCTAGTCAGAAGATGGCAAGGCCCTGTCCGAAAAGAACAAGAAAAATGTAGATAAGAAGAAATATCGCCATAAGTTGGGGCCAAGGTACTACGAGGCAGCCATGCCAAAGTGGTATAAAAAATAGCAAGAGCAGCTTGATAAAGGGATCACCCCAGTATGGATGCGCGAAGAATGGGAACTGAGGGCAAGAAATTGGTTCCTTGCGCATGTGGGTTCATACGACGAAACAACATGGGACCTTGTTTGCATTGACGGGATTATGGTACCTAAGCAAAATGGGATTAAAGTGGTTCAAGAAATTAAAGAGGGAAAGTTAGAGTTTCATAGAAAGACTTGCTGACACTCGTCCTCCGGAATGACGACACGGAGGACGAGCACGAGGCCTTGGCAAGACTCCATGGTGGCTTGCGTTTACCAAAGGCATACAAACTTACAGAAGCCGAGCGAGAGAAAAGCAGCAACACCAAGAGGAGATGGGAGAGAAGTCGAACCAGTTGGTTGACAAAATTAACCACAAGCAACAGCTGATTGATGAACTTAAAGAAGCATTGCGCTTGCAAGATCCTACACTCGATATTACCGCCGACCCATCTCAGCGGAAAAGCAGTGTGGCTGACTTGAAGGTCCTGGCTGACGATGCACAGAAGATAAAGGGCGGTCCCGGCTACCTCGTGGATGGAATCAACGATTCTATATCTTGTGAGCTCCATCTGAAACTGAAGAACATATCCATGAAGGAGGCGGTCGGATATGCTTTAGCATGTCCACCTGACGCACTCTGGCATAGACGTGAGATTTCAGCTAGCTATGCTAAAGTCGGGGTGGATGAAATTGCAACAGGGTTTCATGATCTGGAACTTGACATTCGTGGACCTTAAGAGGAGAGGACACTCGGAGAACTAGTGGATGGCATCATTCTATGGGACAAGAACTGCATGAAGCTGCCAGGCTCAGCACCAAGGACAATACCGCCTCCGAGTCGTTGCAGGTCACCTCCACCTACATCACCTCCAAGAAGCCCACCCTATGACTACTCCCACCACAGCGTGAGTCCATCTCAATCTCCGCTCCAGACTTGGGCCGGCCGTCTTCGCTGCCGAAGCCTCCTCCCACTAAAAAATTCCACGCGATGTGGGACATTTCAATAACGTTACAGATGAGCTCCAAAGCGCTGCTAAGGGCAATCCGCGACGTTTTGCGCGACAGAATGAAAACGTGTTAGATCAACTTTCAGGAACAAGTCTAGGAAGTTTAGATGAATCTAAGAACGTCGAGGCTATCCACAACATTCAGCCAATCGTCGCGACCAACTGGACCGTCCGACCTAGGCCCAATAAGCATAAACGCTTTTGCTTGATCGTTATGATGCGACAAGTGGCAAACAAAGGTTCTAACGACCGTTACCGTAATCACCTCACGTAACATCACACAGAGCATACGTAATTATGTTGGGACCGTTTTTTTACGTCACGAGTCTCGACCAGTGAGGCGAAACCATGTGGAACAATCAAAATACGCCACATGGAAACAATGGTGCCACGTTGCCTTCTTCTGGGACAAAATCTGTTCGTCGCGGGCTACCCTGCAGCGATGTTTTTTTCCGTCACGAGTCTCGACCATTCAGGAGAAACCATGTGGACCAATCAAAATGCGCCACATGGAAATTAAATGGTGCCACGTCGCCTTCTTCTGGGACGAAATCTGCTCGTCGCGGGCTACCCATCGACGTTTAATTCCGGCAAGTAGAATTTTATTAGTCATTTAATGTGTTATAATCGAATGGTACCTAAATTTCGTCGGTAATTGAAAACATAATCTCTCACCAATAACTTCGAACCGATGCAAAAATGTTCACCAAAGGGGTTTAAGGGTCGTATTGTGAGATGGTATTCCATTCTAGTGTTTACTAAGGGAACCGATGCCGCGGTATACATGGATTTCTGTGAGAATCTGGCAGTAGGTATGTGTGGTTCGTTAAAAGGAAGATCAAAAAAAATTCTAGTGTTTATCGATTGGTTCTCGCTCAGAATTATTTGGATCTGTATGATGAACTTTTCTACGTGTAAATGGCTGTAATAACGTATCTTGGACTATGTATATATTAAGGAATTATATGTGAATTGTCATGCAACTATGAATTATTTATATTAGCAAAATTATTTGGACTAGTACAAAATGGGCGGATCAAGTCCCCCATCTTAGTCACCACAAATATTTTAAGGGACATGGTAGCTGTTGGAAGTGACCCTCAGGAGATGGAAACCATAAGAACAATAGTTTTCAAGTGATAATAAATACACGCATATTTCATATGTTTCTCGAGTATTTCTAACCTCTAACTATTTCAAGTATGAAATGTAAAATGACAATTTCGAACTCGGGATATATAAGAATATCCATTTGCCCAAACAACTTGAATAAAAACAAAAAAAAACTCGTATTTTATATCATACCTATACAATATTTCATCCCATTTATTTCTCTATAGGAATTTGAAAAGTCTTGAAGGAAGGAACTTGCTCTACTAGCTTGATTGCTGAATCCAACCTGAGCTGGGAGGCCAGATGACTAGGAGAATAAGGTGCATAGCTCACAATAATTTCATCATCACCATCCGTAGTTTCCGCTCATTCATTTCCTCAAGCACGCAAACCTGTCGCGTAGTGACTACAATAATCACAAGATTGTATACTCCAACAAGATGCGTATAGTCCAACTGGCATCACAAAGATATAAAACACATAGTTCGACAATCAGTTATGTGTGTGATCTTTATTCAAATTTAAGATCCCAAATATTCGATAACCACATAGTACAAAGAAAACGACAACTAGACGAGACATGGATTTATGATCCATAATCCCACGCTTGACACCCACGCCTTATTTTAATTGAAAATATAAAAAGCTGGTTGTCCACACATCTCACTGGATAAAGGAAAAGAATGACGACATTGGTAAAGTTTTGCACGAGTGAGCATTGGATCGCATGAAAACATGTATGAACCCGCATTCTTTATGCAGCTCTCACTTCCCTCTACATATCCTGAGTAATGCAAAGAAAACAATAAAAGTAACCAAGGTTAGGTACAGCCTGGCGTGTAGAATCAATGTACACAGTCTTCTTATGAACAAATTTTTTTGCACACATATTGCACGAGATTATATTGGAGATGCAAATGGTACATATTTTTTAGCAACTAATTAATATACCAACATGACTTGACAAAAGTTTAAAAAAAATTTAAACCTCTAAACATGTACACAAATTTTTCTACCACATAAACGTAAGACTTTCAACATTAGACACTCATGTTGCATGGGGTTATATTGGAAATGCTTGTGATATATATATATATATATATATATATATATATATATATATATATATATATAGGAAAATGGTTCAGTACTCCTGGGTGTACGTACTCTCACGTGCAAATATACCATATAAATGAACCATTATTACATCATTATTATTTTTAATATACTTCGCTATTTAATACTAGATACCCCAAAATGAATTTTCTGAAAAAATTCATTAGATTCTACATATTTTAAATTATGTGTACACATACTGCTTTTATGCACGTACAAATGGTATGTTGAAAAAACCGAGGACTGTAATGATATTTTTTCCATACAAATTGTATTGAGGTATCTTAGAATAATTAATGAGGTATATAAAAAATAATAAAGAGGTATAATACCCTCGTATGTGTGGTATATTGAGTATAGGAGTATGTACACCCGGGAGTATATAACAGACTTTTACAAAATTTTGAAAAATATAAGCCATTATCCATGTACTTTTTTTGTCTAAAACTACGTTCAACTCTGAACGCCTATTACTACCACATAATTAGTTAATCTTTATACGAAGTTCTAAAAGCAACAAAAATTACCACATCAACAAGGCATTGTAAAATTAGTATAGTTGAAATCAAAATAAAAATAAAACATTTTTCATGATACCAAAGTAGGACAATTGTTTTTTCATAAATGTATAACGCATTACACTTACAAAGCTTGCGACATTTTCATCATAGATTATACGAAGGGTCAACTGTTTAATGCTTCCATCTGCGTTTGAAGCCGAGTCTATTTTGTGGTATATAATGCCCTTTGCCATTGCAAATTTTCCAGTACCACCGAGAATTGACCACTGCTTCGTAAGAATGTCATTTGATGTCCCCATCACTTGGAGTGTTGAGCCTTTGAACCTATTTCACGTGCAGAATGTATGAGTTTCATCGAAAGGTTAGAAATGCATGCCTTGTTTATGAAATTTTGATCTGCCCAATATACATGCAACAATGACATGATTTATGCTCTAACCCTATCTCTTTACACATATTATTTGATAATTTGAGTAGCCAATAATCAAAACTGAGAACTTACACTGACGATATACACATGGAGTACATGTTTTTGTACGATGAGTTATCTAGTGGCGGCGGTGGTTTTTTGATCTTTTAATATATGTATTAAAGATGTAACGGTCAACACAAGGCACTCAAACTTGGGCATTGAGTTGTAAAGATAATGATCAAGCTACATGGTAGGTGGTTAACATAAAATATTGTAATGGTTGTGGGTTTGAGATCTGATGAAATAGTTGATGTGAGGAGGTAAAACTCGGAAGAAAAGAATAATACTGTATCCATTGGACTATTTTTGTTAGGATAAGACCTAGACCAAGAAAAATAAATAGACCTATACCATATCATAGAATGAGTAGCTGTAGAGAAACATGCAAGAACAGGAGACATCTTACCTGCCGTTCTCAAAGGCTATGTTTGAAGAGTAGTACCAGGTGTGAGCTATCATGCCAATATCAATGCCTTGCATACGGGCGACGATAGTATCATCAGGACTGGTTGTGTTGGTTAGAGTCCAAGTATGGACGAGTGTACTCCCAAAACCAACAGCCAAGGGATGTTTGGGGCCTACTAAATAGTCCTCATTGCGGTTTGGGTTTGTTGGTTCATCGAAGCTAGTGGCAGGACTGATCTGGTGTAGGTAGAGATGCAGAGTAATCTGAATTTGGTGAGGACACACACAAGACAGAAGTGGAGAAGCTTCGGAAGCGACGGAAGGCATGGAAAGGATTGTTGGCAGCAAGAGCAAGAGGAAAGCCGGGAGAACTGAGGCAGGAGCCATGGCTGGGAGGAAAAAGCAGTGTGGACAGACAAGGTTTGTGATGGAGGGGTGTGAGGTAATGAATGGGTAGAGCGACAGTATTTATAGAACATCACAAATTGAGCAAGTAATTTGCCAGCTCAACGTACAAAAACCTAGCAGATTTGAGCGATGTGTAGTCACTAGTTTTCAACCAGAGCCAACAATAGGCATCAACGATGCAATATATGCTCTGCCGCCTTGGTTTTGTCTTACACTTTGTCACCAGTGCCCATTAGCCTCACGCAGACGGATGCCATCTGGTCGGCCACGACGGCATGCACGCTGGGGAGAGCAGCATCGTGCATGTGCATGCACATATGCACCTACACCTTTAATTTGTTTCTATCTACCAACGTACGTGATTGTGCATAAAATATGACCATCAACGTTGCAGCAAAAATGTACACAAGTACAAATTTTGGTTGCCGCCCTTGTGCCCGTCACGGGCGTCCGGCCAGACGCCTGCTATGTATGTAGTGGCCAGCAGCAGGACCAGTTGCTGAGCCTCCTTCAACCTCATCTTTTAATCTATCAAGGGAAAGAAAAATGTGAAATTTGCTGCAATAGTTGTTTTCTCTGCATCAGGTTTGTTACTGTTGGCGACCATGAGGCCGAACCGCTAAGCCACCGCGAAACGCGACTCCTCACTAGTGGAAACATGGGCATTAGTCCCGGTTGGTAAGACCCATTTGTCCCGGTTGTGCACCGAGATGGGCCAGCCGGGACAAATGGCCCTCCCCCATTGGTCCCGGTTGTGTCATGACCCTGCATGGTAGGGATGACCCACGTGGCGAACCTGGCCGGGGAGTTCTTCCCGGTTCGTGTTAAAAACCGGGATGGATATCTTCTCTGAAAAAGCTATATTGCGACCACTTTTCTCTGCCGCGGCAGGATTTTTTTTATTTTTTTTTTCAATTTTTCGCTCCTGTCTCGCAATCCCCAACCGGCCTCCCCTTTCCCATCCGCGTCCACTGCCCACGTATTTAATTAAGCCCAGTGGCCACATTTTGGTCAAAGGGCCGACTGGCCCGCGTCTTTTATTAAGCCCGTTGGCTACATTCGGTCAAAGGGGCCAATGGCCACGCGGGGGTCAAAGGGGCCACTGGACAGCGACCTAGTGGCTGGCTCGCCCGGTCCCTTAAATTAAGACCACAGCCACGCGCGGTCAAAGGGCCCACTGGCCGCCTCGTCTTCCCGCGCCTCCACTTCCCCGCGCGCGCGTGGCCACGAACGGCACGCCTCGGCTTCCCCGCGCATTCATGGCTGCCTACAACCGCCGCCACGTTCCGGCCGCCGGTTGGCATGCCACCCCCGCCGCCCGTACACCCCATTCACCCCGGCCGTGCACCAGCCCACCCAACCCTTGCCGCCATGTCGCCCCGCCGCTGGTTCAGGCGCCCGAAGAACGAGCACGAGGCCGGGTCCTCGAGCGGCGCCGGCCAGAGAGGCGCTAGCGTCCCCCGCGCGCCGGCGGAGGCCTTCGGCTTAGGTCCGGGAGGCGACCGCATTGGGGGCAGCCGCGCGTCCCCGCTCCACCTCCGGCAGCGCGCCCGCCGCCCCGCGCCGCGCCGGGCAAGCGCTTCCGCTGCTACGTGCGGAAGGAGGAGACCGAGTGGCACTGGAACCACCCACGCCGGTGTTCTGGCCGGACGTCCACCTTCCGGACGGCTGGCACCTGAACCCGCGGCGCATCCCCGTGCCGCCGCCCCGACCAACGAGGCCGCACGCGAGGAGATTGAACGCCGGCGCCGTCTCCTGCCGGCCCACCTCCTCAGGGACCGCGCGTACGCGCGCAGCTCCCCCTACTGGGCCACCTGGTTCCAGCAGGAGCATGACCAGCGCCGTCGCTCCTACATCCCCACGGCCCAGGAGGAGGTGAGTGTCGACGACTACCCCGCGCCACCGCCGGGCAGGAAGCCGGAGCTGTGGCTCCTGGAGGTCATCGTCGAGGACGAGGCGGACCCCGAGCTCTAGGCCGGCTTGGAGGAAGCCTACGAGGCCTCTCTCCGCTCCCTCGTCGAGGACGAGGTCAAGCGGTGGGAGCAGGTCCTGGCCGCCGCCGCCGCCGACGGCGACGCCATGCCGCCCCCTCCAGCGCCTGCGCCTTGGTGGAAGGCCATGAACGCCGAGATGGAGGTGTCGGAGGACCAGCCGCCGCCACAGCCGCTGCCCCCCGGCCTGGAGTACGGGATAGAATGGGCGTGGACCGGTGGCGAATGGGCTCAGGAGGAGCTGCTGCCGCCGCCGCAGCCGGAGGAGCTGCCACCGCCGCCG